>OU343218.1:258448380-258571602 GCA_910596185.1 Chrysanthemum makinoi
CAGTACCTGCAACACTAGCATGAGCCTTGCTAGTATCACCTGAACCACTAAGTAAAGCCATTAACCTGTTATACTGATCACTAGTAAGAGTATGAGTAGTACTCTTACTAGTATCAGTCTTATTATCAACCACATTATTAACATTGCCTTTTTTAACAAAACCAGGTGGATACCCAAGTAACTCAAAACACCTATCAATAGTATGACCTGTCATATTACAATGCTTGCAGACAAAATTTGACACCCTGCCAAACCTTTTGTTGTTATTATTAGTGTTCTTATTAGAATTCCAATTATTATTTTGAGTATTACCAGTATAAGGCCTAGCAGCAAAGGCTGCAGCCCCATTTTTAACAGATTTATTAGCCACATGATTAATTCTGTGAGACTCATCTCTAGATAGAGTAGCAAAAGCAGACTTAACATCTGGTAAGGGATCAGTAGTGAGAATAAGACTTCTAATAGAGCTAAAACTATCATCAAGACCCATGAGAAATTGCATCAATCTCAAAAGATCTGAATGCTTTTTCAAAGTGGGGGCTGTTTCACAAATGCATGTAGGCAGATCAACAAGAGAGTCAAACTGCCTCCACAATGCATTAAACTCATGATAATACTCTGAAAGACTCATTCCAGATTGTGTTAAAGTATGTATTTTATGATGCTGATTATATATCACAGACCCATCCTCTTTATTATATGTTTCACTTAATTCATCCCACACAGATTTAGCATTCACAGAAAACACTTGACCTTTATAAAGATCTTGTGAAATACAACCAAGAATCCAGGATAAAACCACAGAATTACACATATCCCATCTGTGTTATGATATAGACCGCATCAGTGGGATCTCTAACACACTTTCCATTAATAAAACCAAGTTTGTTTCTAGTATGTAAAGCCAACTGCACAACAGCATACCATACCTTATAGTTCTCAGTACCTTCAAGTTTGAAGGTAATCAACTGAGCACCAATGTCTTGAGGATGTAAATATAAAGGGTCATAAATGTCCAGTTTTAATTCACTACTTCCCCCTTCAGGGCCCTTGCCCTTATCATCAGGACCATCAACCATAATGAAAACCAGATAAAAGCAATAATAAAAACACAAACAAGAAACAGAAAAGCAGCAACACCTTGTAACTCCTCAATCACAAATAACCACCAAACAATCTCAACCAACAACAAACAAATCCCTTGATCTACTCAACCTCCACAATCCTAACCAACAGAAAAACCTAAGAAAAAACCTAAAAGAGAGCGTGAGAGGTATTACAACCACGCAAGCTTCCAACCCAATATCCAAGAACCAGGATCAAGAAGATCCAAAAATCAATCACAGCACAGCGGAACGTTAACCTGAAAAAGAACATAAGAACAACACAATTAGACAACTACAGATAGAAACATCAATCTGACCCAAACAAATTATTTTTAGGGTTTTTGATTTTTGTTTCAAGAATCTTGAAATTAGAATCAAATCAAGTCAGATTATTAAAAGAATCAAAATAAAACAACCTGAATTAGGGTTTGATACAGTAAACCCTAATTTTTAACTAATTTGATTAAAAAAACCAAATTAACATAGTCCGACTACTAATTAACTCACAAGATTGCATAATCAAGAAGTAATTAGTCAAAAAACCACCAGGACCAAGAAACCCCCAAAAATCAAGAAACCCTAATTTTTGAGAATTTACAATTACCAATACTACCAATACTCAGAATCACAAGATCTACACCAATAGATCAAAACCCCCAAATTTCGAGAAACCCTGGTTTAACAAAAACGTTACAATCTTTTTTTTAAATCACTTTGGTATAGAGCAACCTGTCTCTGATACCATGTAGAAACTTATAAACCCAAAGTAATTTTATACAACAACTTGATTTGATAGTGAACCCAGCCAACCACCCCTTGGCTCACACTTATTATTAATCAAAAGTTAAAGTATAGCAGTTTACAATACAAAGAAAGAACAGATAAAAACTATACACAAACTAGGGTTTCTCTTCAACTCAGGGAACAAGATAGAGAGAAGAGAGATATTTCACACAAACGATTTGGGAAGAATGAGGTCTTCAGCCTCTTGACTTGACTTTAAATAGCTGCTAGAATTGATCTTCCATAAAAGAACCTTGATCTTCTAAATATTACAATTTTAGTCCTTCTACTTCTTGATACTTTGAGATAATGCTTATATTTTCAACAAACCCCTAATCTGATTCCATGCTACAAAGACCTATATCGAGATCCATAAGTTGGGACCATAACAGCCTGGTATCACAGCAACAAGATATTGGTGAATCGATGCAACTATTTCAAAAACAACTTAAGGCTTTCATGAAGCAGTATAATGAAGATCAAAGAACGCATATAAGCCCGGTTTGAAGAGAATAGGCGAGACAACGCCACCAGTAGCGCTACACATGAGACTCGCACTGATCATCATAATGATAAAGGAATTGATTGTGGTGGCAGTGGCACAAATCGTCACTGGAAATCAGACTTTCGGCGTTATAATGGTTCAATAGACCCATTCCCATGGATGAGTTATTGTGAATTGTGATTACTATTTTAGGCGCCAGTGGGTCATTGATGATGAGAAGATGAGTATTGATGAGTGTCTAAATACTCATCATTTTTGTTCCTTCTACACTGCAAAAACAGTCAAAAAACACTTTGAAAAGTCTTGAAAAGACAGAAAAAAATATTTAGACTGTATTTTATGCATAAATTGTCAAATCTAGTCCCGGTTATTCAAAACAAGTTAATTTTTCATAAAAGGCCTCACCGGGGATTTTCAAGTTGTCAAAATTAGCCTTATAAAGTTCAGTTTTGCAAAATGGCAACTTTAGTCCCTAAAATTTCAAAGATTGTGGAAATTTACCCCTGGACATTTTAAATTGGAAAATTAGCATTTTTAGTCCTTTGGTAATTCTAACTTGTCAAAATTGGTCCTTTTGATAAATTTTGGAAAGTTGCTAATTCAGTCCCTCAAGTTTGGATAAATTGCAAAAGTGATCCTTGGGCTTAATCCTACTACTACAAACCGGACCCAACACCAAAACCAAGCCCAACCCACTACCCTGAACCCTTGCTTAAGACATGAACCCCACCCGGTCAAAATAACCGTGAACTCCCCCCTGAACCTTGAGCCCGTCCCCTATTAATAAACACCCAGTCAAACTGGGTTTGACTTAACCAAACCCGCCACTTGTTTTTCCCTCCTTCTTCAACCACTCTGCAACACTCACCATCACCATATCTCCAGCTCACATACCACCACCCTTATCACTCCACCTCACCAAACGTCCAAAAGCATTTAATGCTTCTTCTTTAACTGCACTCAATCAGCCCAATTGGCAAAAGTCGTTTTGGCCAAAAGCCATCAACGGCTAATATCAATTCTACTAATCAATGGCCCAGGATAAAAGTGGGAAATGCTCAGAACACAAGTGGGAAGACTTTTGTTGATAAATAGAGGGAAGAGAAGCTAGAGAAGGTAGTAGTTAATTTTTATAATTTCTTGCAAATCGTTTTTATTATGAATGTCTTAGTTTAATTCTTAAATTGTAATTTCCAGTTTCTATGTACTAAACTTAAGCTGTTTAATCACTTGTAATCGAATTCAAGCATCAATTCAAAGTTTTATCCAAATTTCTTGTTTTTAGATTTCCTTTTATTTATTTAGTTCTAAATGTGTTAATCCAAGCTCCAAAGAGCTTATTTCTAAATTCAAACAAGCCCACTGAAGCTGTTGATAGCTTTCAGTGAGCTTTAGAAACAGATTCATCAAATTTGATACTTGGTCAACAAAAGTCAAAGGAGGGGAGAAATTGGACCTTGGATATTGCAAGATAGCTTGGATACATTACGTGTGACTTTTGAACTGTTTAAATCATTTGCAGGCAACATTTAAGGTTTCTACCTTTGAACTTAAATTTTCAGTTTTTTTAGCATAAAAATAGCTTTTTAGTAATTCATGGGATGTGTTGTTATTATTGATGTTTATCTGCTAATTTCAGTTCATTTTATCATAATCTAGTCTTAGGAATCAGTTTAATGGCTTAAAACTGTCTTATGCTTTGAAAATCTCAAAAAGAACTATTTAAACTAGTGTTTGGATCATATATAGGATTTCTGAGTTTGAAGCATTGTTAGTAGTTAAACTCTGTGCACTAGGTTCTACTAGGATAATTAGAGTAAATTCAGTCATTAATTTGCACCTTAGAACTCTGTAAGTCAAAATCATATAAAATCAGTTCTAGTTCTCATTTCTGTTTGAATCAGTAAGTGTAATTTTGCATTTAGGCTTAGAAACCATAGAAATAGTTTGCATTAGGTTTATTATATCATCAAACATCATAATCAGTTCACAAATCAAGCTAGAAATTCATTTTGGTAAACTTTTGATAAAACTCAAAAGTCAAATTTCACTTAAGTCATTTTGAATAAACTTGTGGATTTCATGTAGGACTTAATAATAGGAGTGAAGACCTGTGCTTTTGAACTATTAAAATCTTACTGCTTATCTTCTTCATTGTATTTTTAGTTAATTTTTATTTGCTAGTTAAATTGCTTATTTACTTGATCCTTTTAAGCTGTTTGTCTTAAACATGCTCTGCACTAGATTTTGATCCACATTCACAAGCTTTTGTAGAGCTTCTCAGTGGGTCCCACTGAGATATTTTGGGTGTTTTGAAAACCCACCCATCCCAACTTGTTGGATCAAGGCTTATTTTAGCTTTTCAAGCTTATTTGATAAGCTTGTTTAGGCTACAAGAAGCCTGCAGATCTGCTTGTGTTGCAGTTAGGATTGGATTTGCTTATTTGCTTATCTGCTCATTTTCTTTTCTTTTCTCTTTTCTTTGGCTTATTTTAAGCCAATCTAAGTTGTTTGTAAGTTATTTTCGAGTTTGTGTCTAGTTTGTAGCTTTTTAGAAGCTCATTCGAGCTTAAGATTCTCAAAAGAGCTTATAAGCTCATCTGTTGATCAAATAAGCTCTAACTGAGCTTATTTGGCTATTATAAAATAGTTGTCTTTTTAAAAGTTGTTTGTATTTAGTTGTTTAGTGAGTTTGTAAAAGAAAACCAAAAAAAATAAACAGTTTGTGAAAAGTGACCAAAGTGGGATTGAACACGAGACCTCTTGGTCAACTCTGGTCAAAATCAAACCAAAGCCACGCACCATCACGGGCTATACTTATCTTAGTGTTATTTGTTTTCTCTTTTATTTATATAGTATTCCTAGTCCAGTTTTGCTTATTAAGCTTAACTGCTTATTTTCTTGCTTATTTATAAGCATTTTTCCACTTTTATAATTTTCACAGTTTTATAATAGTACTAAGTATTTATAGAAAAAGTTTTATAATTTTTACTGTTCATTTTCTATTTATTATAATTTTAATTAGTTTTAATAGTTTTTAAATCGTAGAAAATAGAAAAATAATCAGAAAAATACAAATTAGTTTTGAAAATTCTCTTTAGTTATTTTAGATTTTTTAAAAATAGTTTTATAATTTTCCCATTAATTTTCATAATTTTTAGTATTTTAATTTAGTTTTAAAAGTTTAAAATTAGTTTTTAATTCAAATTTAATAAAAGAAAAATCAAGAAAATCCAACTTTAAAAATAGTGATAGCGTTTATTTAATATAATTTAGCTTTTTAATTTTCTTTTCAGCTTATTATTAAGCACTTATATGTTTTTTTTTATATTTTTCTTCATTTTGTCATATTAAAGTATTTTTAGGAATTTTCTCAGATTTTTCCTTTGTCATCTAGTATTATCATTACCCCCTTTCCTGTTCAATATCACCCGATCACTACGCGTTTAGCTATTCAATCGCACAGCTCGTTGGGACTTAACAACCCGGGGAAACACTAAACTCTCCTGGATAATTGCATTGCGTTCTGAGCTGTTTGACTTTTATGGTTGACCATTCACAAGTGGTTGACTAATAAAAGATAGACCGTTCGGAACGAATCAAATTTTGGCGCCCGCGGGGATGCTGTGTTATGACTTACGTTTAGCAGATTAGTGATTTGAATATTCACTCCTTGTTCATACCATCTATATATATTTATATAAAAAACCATAAAACCCAAAAAGATTCTTCTTTCCCCATTTTCATAATTCCCTTGACTCTGAGATTTCTTAGAGTTAACTCTAGTGTATGCGCACTCGCTCTTCTAGGTCTGTGAGCCTATTTCGTGAGCTTGTCAGGATTCCAAGAAGGCGTATCCGTAGACGTTCTGCCCCATCAGTCGGATCTGAGATCCGGACTGCTTGCACTACTTCCGTTATCATGGCGGATGAACGCCCTATGTGCGAGCTTCTCCAAGCACCCATCGATGGGTATGGAGATGCTATTGTTATCCCAGCCATTGTGGCTGAAAATTTTGAACTCAAAACCGGGTTACTAAATCTTGTAACCTCAAGTCAATTCTATGGTTTTGAGAGGGATGATCCTCATGCTCATATTCTGTGGAGTTTGATAGACTCCTTGAGATCGTTTTGAGCCTTAGGGTTTAACAATAACATAGATAAAGAACATGCACAGCGGAATTAAACAAACAACTATGTTATTGACACAAGGTTTCATTCACCATCACCTCCAATTATATTAATAACGTGTTACCTAAATGTAACAGGGATCAAAGACTTCTTTGATCTTGGGGATTAACAAAACTATCACTAACCTAGGCGTTTACAAAGAACTACACGCCTAGGACACACACACACACCTTTAGTCGACTACATTATGGAAGACTTATATATAAAAACTACACCCCATGTCCTCTTTATATACTAGAGGATTAGGGTTTACAAGATACTACGATGGACTAAATAATAAATCTTCTATTGCAAGCAAGTCCTTCCATCCTTTTTGTAGATTTCCTTCTTGTCACTTTATGCCCTTGATGTTTCATTCTTTATTGTTTTGTATCATTGAATCAATAAACCCAACAATCTTCCCCTATTTGATGATGACAAAACAAACACTTTTCTTGTACGAACTTCCCTAGACGAAGTAGCAGAAGTTGAGATAATTAAATCTCACCATTAATGAAACATTTTTGTCTTCCTTTGTCTTCCCCTTAATCCATGCCATCGCACTCCAATATCTCTTCCCCCTTTTATTATCAACAAATAGAGAACATATGCAATAGAAACTTCCCCTTGAGTGGTGCATGAATATCAAATGATTCTTCAAATCTGTAAGCTCCTTGTAATGATCACTTGTGAAGAAAACCAAATATAACTAACTTGATAAAGAAGTAGAATAACCCAAACTTGTGTCTTATGTCTTGTTTATCCACGTGACTCCAAACTTATACTAACACCATATAAGTAAACCGCAATCTCTTGACAAAATCCTCATCTTCAATGAGACACTGAGCACTACAATGTAACTCCTTTAAGTGATAGTTAACTAGGTCTTCATCCATCCACCCCTTGACCTATGAAAACTAGATTTTGCAAGTCTTCGTCAACATCCTTTAAGCACGAACAAGTTATCTGCAAAGTGTAACACCCACTTTGAGATATGATACGAGCACAAATTTGTGTTACTCAACTACAATATCAAATAGGTTATGATCAATCTTCTTCGTAATCAATTATGCAATAAATCTAAATCCGAGCTTTTTAAAACCTTTAAGAACAAATACCAATCTTCTTGTGTGTGCGAACCAAAATCCCATGTGTGTGTCACCAAAAATCTCAGTACCAAAAACATGTACAACTTCCCCTCAATTCCAAAACCTCATCAGCAGAAACGAATAACGCAAGAAACACCAGCAGTGGAATTGAGATAACACTAGCAGTGGTTTCGAGAAAACACTAGGAGTGGTTTCGAGAAAAACACTAGAAGTGGTTTCGAGAAAAACACTAGAAGTGGTTTCAGAAAAACACTATAAGTGGTTTCAGAAAAACACTAGAAGTGGTTTCAGAAAAACACTAGAAGTGGTTTCTAGAAAACACTATCAGTGGTTTCGAGAATACACTATCAGTAGTTTCGAGAATACACTATCAGTGGTTTCAGAAAACACTATCAGTGGTTTCAGAAAACACTATCAGTGGTTTCAAGAATACACTATCAGTGGTTTCAGAAAACACTATTAGTGGTTTCAGAAAACACTAGAAGTGGTTTCGTAAAAACACTAGGAAAGCTGCTTCTAACCATGAATCATAAACACCACACAATGTATAAACAACCTCCATCAAGAATTAGAACAAGCAACACAAATTCAAGAAGTTGAATATGCATTAAAACCAAAAAATTCAAATTATTAAACCAGTTTCTGCAGCCAACTTCGACATTGAATAACTTTTGATAGATAGCTCAGATCGACAATCTCTTTGGTGAAAAGTTAGATGAATATATAGAGAATGTCCACCGAAAATTTCGTTATGATCCAACGGTTAACGAAAAAGTTATCGCGGTTTTAAAACTGTACTGCAGAAAGATACGAGAATTTTTAGATTCGTAGTTTTTCTTCTTTTCGCCATTCTTCGACCAATAAAACCTTGCGAATCCCTAGGTAACGAGCTCCCCAAGCTCTGATACCAATTGTTGAAACTAAAAACGTGATGAAGATAGTTTCGTGATCGTTTATAAGCTCTAGGGTTAACAATAACATATGCAATACGTTTAACAATAACAATAACAATAACAATAACAATAACAATAACAATAACAATGGTTATACGCACCGGAACATAGAACAAAACATTAATTGTTATTGACACAAGGTTTATATTTAATAATTACTCCAAGCCTCAAATATTATTTGATCAGAATAATACGGTTACACTTAACTTGTAACAGGGATCAAAGATCCTTGAGGCTAAACTACACAAATCCTAGGCGTCCACTTAGAAGACTTGACGCCTAGACACACACGTACACATTTAATGACTACATATTGGAAGACTTATATATAAAACCTACACCCCATGTCCTCTTTATATACTAGAGGATTAGGGTTTACAAAATACTACGAAAGACTAAATAATAAATCTTCTTTTGCAAGCAAGTCCTTCCATCTTTTTGTAGGTTTCATCTCTTTCACTTTAAGTCCCTTTGTTTCATTCTTGTATTTATTTTGTCTCATCAAATCCAAGGAACCTAAAACCCAACAATCTTCCCCTATTTGATGATGACAAAACAAACAAAGTCGTGTACGAACTTCCCTAGACGAAGTAGCAGAAGTTGAGATGTAAACATCTCCGTGAATGAAACAAATCTTGTCTTCCTTTGTCTTCCCCTTAATCCATGCTATCACACTCCAATATCTCTCCGCCTTTTTGTTATCAACAAATAGAGAATATAAACAGTAGAAACTTCCCCTTGAGTGATGCATGAAAATGATTCTTGAGATCGTTTGGATAGTACAGGGGCTGTTTGGTAACATTTAAGAAGCTCTGATACCACTTGTTGATCCCAGTTGAGCAAACGATCTAATATAGAAACTGACTTAAAATAACAACTTATTAAGTATTATGCGGAATTTAACACTTAACCTTAAGAAGAAGAACAGTTAACATTCAACACCTCAATATTATTTATTAATACGAATACTCTTACAGTATTAGGGTTTTGCAACCTTGAAGTGTATCGACCTTAGATATAAAACTTATTTGTTATTTGTGGTGATTTTTGGCTTATCAGTGGTTTGATTTTGCTTAGCCGTGTTTACACTTTGCTTAGCAGTGGTTGGAACCCATTTGGGAGAAGCAATGACAATTGATTTTGTATTCCCATTCCTCATTAACACTGCTTTAGGAATCATGTTTCTGTTAGGATGAGGGTTTGTTTTCTTTGAAAAGTTTTGGTGATTTACCCTCCTCCAATGATTCCAAACTTGTGGTCTGTTTTTATTACAATTTCTCTGTAAGTGCTCAAAACTACCACATTTAAAACAAGCCTTTTTAACACATTGAAACTCATCACCTAATCTGTTAGAAATTAAACCATTTAAGCTTCTTTGATTACCCCTAGGTTTATATTGTTTCATCTGTTCCCTAGGTATTTCCCTGTACTCTACTACATTCTTGGTAACTTTAGCTCTAAATCTAGGTACAAGATTAGCTTGTCTAGTATCAACTTTCTTAATAGGTTCTAACTTTTTAGGCTGTGTTGATACTTTACTATCTTCCTCAGAATCTGATTCCCAATCTTCAATGATGGGAGCATCAGAGGACATATCAGAACTTATCTTAGGTGTCTCAGTCTTACTTATTCCTTCAACAGGTTTGTTAAAACTGAATTCACTACTAAATGACAGTTCTTTAGCCGGTGGTGCATGTTGCATAAGAGTGGGTGGTGGCATATTGTTGTATCCTATCCTAGAACCCTTTTTCATTAGATGACTCTCTATAGATTTATGAACCAGGTCAGAAGCAAATTGTGTTTTAGCTACCCTAACAACATGTTTTTCTTTTCATCTAGGGCCTTTTGTTTTTCACTCTCTGCTAGTTCAAGTTTCTCTTTAAGCATTTTTATCTCTCTATTTTTAAGATCAATTTCACCACCTAATATATTGATCTTATCTACATATTCAAACTCACATTTAATACAGTATCTAAGCTTCTCTTCCACACTCTCTAGACCAACCCTATAACCTAAGTTATCCATAGTTAGTCTTTCTACTTCTTTCCTCATACTCTCAGTGATAGCCTTTTGAGATTCTAAGTTATCATTACATGATTTAAAAGAGCAAGTAGACTCATTAGATACCTCAGAATCTGAACCAGAAGATGAAGCATAAGCCATAAGAGCAAAGTTATGCTCTTTTGAAGCGTCACTAGCAAGAAAAGCTGCATTGGGTCCTTCTTCAATCTGATCACTCCAATCATAATCACCAAGACCATCTTGAGCCACCAATGCTGAAGAAGGAGCGGACTCTTCAGTGATCTTCTTAACACCTTCAATCCTCTTAGGAGCTCGACATTCCCTTGCAAAGTAACCCTTCTTCTTGCAGTTGAAGCACTCCATCTTGCTTTTGTCGAACCCTGCTCTCCTTTGACCATCATACTCAACTTGTCTTCCAGTCTCCTCAAAACTTCCTTGCTTGGAGAGTTAACATTGCCATTTGCCATTGAAGATTAATCTCTTCTAGATCATCAGGATCAATTTGATCCGGATCTTGATTCAACACAGTAACACTAGTAGTTAAATCAGCCAGAAAAGCACAAATTGCACCATCACTAACATTATCACTAACAGTGGTATTGTTTGCAATAGCCGTGGATATACCATAGGCAGCAGTGGATACATCTTGTGAGCTTTTGTGATTAGTGGAGACAAAAGCAATGTTTGGATTAGCAGAAGATGCATTAGCAAAGTTATTCTCAGACTCATAAACCTTCAAGTTGTTGAAGAGATTATCCAAATTCATCTTAGGAAAGTCCTCCTTATTCCTCCACACAATTGTATGAATAGCCCATTCAGATGATAGACTCCTAATGAAATTCAAATTAATATCTTCTTGAAGAACCTTATAATCTACAGACTTCAGTTGGCTGATAAGTTTTTGAAGTCTATTATATGTGCCATCAATCTTTTCTCCACTGAGAGCAGTGAAGGTTTCAAATTGATGCTTGAGCATATTCATCCTGGACTTCTTAGTAGCTTCATTGCCAGCAAACCTTGTCTCAAGAGCATCCAGTAACTCTTTAGCAGATTCATATTGCTCAAAATCCAAAGCATAATCATTTGGTATTCCCATGGAGAGAATACTGTGAGCCTTGATCTCCAGCTTTCTCTTAGCCTTATCAATTTCACTAACAATGGAAATTTCTTTGCCATCCTCACCCTTCTTAGGAAGAGTGTCTCCCTTTTCAACGACATCCCAGAGAGCATAATCAATCATGCGAATGTATTGCCTCATTCGCATTCTCCAGATTTGATACTCACCATGCTTGAGCATGGGTACCTTTGAAGCAGTCACCATGTGAGTTTCGTCAGACATCTTATCTTTCTTGAACAAAACTTAACTTAACCTCTTCTTGATTACAGTTTCTAGATCACAAGCTCTGATACCACTTGTTGAAAACGTGATGAAGATAGTTTTGTGATCGTTTATAAGCTCTAGGGTTAACAATAACATATGCAATACGTTTAACAATAACAATAACAATAACAATGGTTATACGCACCGGAACATAGAACAAAACATTAATTGTTATTGACACAAGGTTTATATTTAATAATTACTCCAAGCCTCAAATATTATTTGATCAGAATAATACGGTTACACTTAACTTGTAACAGGGATCAAAGATCCTTGAGGCTAAACTACACAAATCCTAGGCGTCCACTTAGAAAACTTGACGCCTAGACACACATGTACACATTTAATGACTACATATTGGAAGAATTATATATAAAACCTACACCCCATGTCCTCTTTATATACTAGAGGATTAGGGTTTACAAAATACTACGAAGGACTAAATAATAAATCTTCTTTTGCAAGCAAGTCCTTCCATCTTTTTGTAGGTTTCATCTCTTTCACTTTAAGTCCCTTTGTTTCATTCTTGTATTTATTTTGTCTCATCAAATCCAAGGAACCTAAAACCCAACATATTCGATGGTTTAACAAGGTTGCATCTACCATCAAATACAAGAATGTCCCTACCGATGCTGTCAAACTTCTTCTGTTCCCATTTTCCCTCGAGGGACAAGCCCGGATTTGGCTTGAAAAACAACCCCCTCAATCGATCGAAACATGGGAAGACCTGGTGAAGAAATTTGTGAACGAGTTTTATCCACCTTCCAAAACCACGAGTCTTAAAAACGAAATCATCAAGTTCACACAAAAGTTTCATGAATCCTTCAGTGAATCGTGGGATCGTTTTAAGGAGTTGCTCCGCAAATGTCCTCACCATGGTTTCTCCGAGTTGATGCAACTCGATAGTTTCTATAATGGAGTGAGTCAATCTGATCAAGATTCTCTCAATTCCTCATTTGGAGGAAATTTCTTGAGCAAAACTGTAAAAGAAGCTTTAGCGATAATTGAAAACAAGTCTAAAGTCCGCACTGCAAGAAGCAAACCGGTTGTTTCCCAAGTCAGTGTTGGTCCTTCTGCTTCATCGCCCGTGAGTCAATCTAGCACCGATGCTAAGATTGACAAACTCACGGAAGCAATTCAAGCTTTGGTTCTCTCCAACCAAAAGAAAGTTTCTTTTCCACAAACTTCACCTCCTGCTGAAGTCAAGAAAGTGGAAGTCTGTGTTACTTGCGGTGGCCCCCATGCCTATTACAACTGTATGGCCACCGATGGTAACCCTTTTGAAGCAAACGCTATGGGCGGGATTTCCAATTCAGGAGGCAACCAATACCGTGCTCCTATGGACCCGAACCACCACCCTGGACCACCCGGCTTCAACCAAAACCAAAACCATAATCAAAATCAGAATAGAACGAACCAAGGTTTTCAAAACCAAGGTAATTTTAGTCAGAATAACGGTTTTCAAAATCAAAGTCAAAATTTCCAAAACCAAGGAAATTTTAATAGAAACCAAGGTCAAGGAAATTTCAACCCAGGGTATTTTCATGGCAATAATCAAGGAAATTTCCAAAATCAAGGCCCTAATCCAAACAATAGAGGCCAGAATTTTCCTACACAAAATCAAGCCATTGTTCCAACTGGACCATCATCTGATGAGTTGTTGAAGCAATTCATGAAATCCCAAGAGGAAATGAATAGGTTGTTGGTAAGCCAGATTTCTGACATTAAGAAATCTTTAAATGATCGACCCTCGGGCTCAGGTACTTTACCTAGCAACACGATCGCTAATCCGAGGGGCGATGCAAAGGCGATCACAACCAGAAGTGGTGCTTCATATGATGGACCCGCTATTCCTACTACCTCTTCTTCTTCTCTTCCGAAGGTAGTGGAAAGTGAACCTGAGGCGACAAAGGACCAAGTGCAACCCACTAGCTCACAGAGCACAGCACATGTCCATCCTCAAGTTGTCCTGAAACCCAAATCCAAACCGGGAGTTGTTTTGAACCTCCAGTTGAAAACCCCAAATCCAAAACTTCTATTCCTTACCCATCACATTTAAATGAGCAAAAGCTCCGCGAAAAAGCCAGTCATCAAATGGAAAAAAATTTCAAATTTTCCAAGAACTACATTTTGACATAAGCTTTGCGGATGCTATCATCTTGATGCCAAGTTTGCATCAACTCTTAAACACATGTTAAGCAACAAGGAAAAGCTGTTTGAAATGGCTAAAACTCCTCTAAACGAGAACTGCTCAGCAGTTCATAAAGAAGCTTCCCGAAAAGCTTGGAGATCCTGGAAAATTTCTTCTACCTTGTGTTTTCCAGGAATGATTGAATGCTTTGCCCTCGCCGATCTTGGTGCAAGCATCAATCTGATGCCTTATTCAGTATGGAAGAAACTTTCTCTTCCGGAACTTATTCCTACCTGCATGACTCTTGAGCTTGCAGATCGTTCAATATCGCGTCCTCTTGGCATCGCCGAGGATGTATTCGTGAAAGTAGGAAAGTTCCATTTTCCAGCTGACTTTGTAGTTGTTGATTTCGATGCTGATCATCGGGTTCCCCTCATTGTTGGGACGAGGATTCCGAGAACGGGTCGTGCTCTCATTGATGTATTTGAGCAAGAAATCACATTACGTGTGGGTAATGAAGCTGTCACCTTTAACCTTGATCAAACTTCGAGGTACTCCTCAAACTATGATGTTGAATCGGTTAATCGAATCGATGTAATTGATATTGCTTCAGAGGAGTACTCTCAAGATTTTCTTGGTTATTTTCATAATTCTGTGAGTGGGGATCCCACCACATCTTCTCAACCAATTATTGCCGATTCTTCCCCCTCTCTTACTCCATTTGAGGGAGGTGACTTCTTTTTAGAAGAGATCGATGAGTTTCTTGCTAATGATGAATCGATTCCGCTGGGAATTGATGATGGTGTTTATGATTAGGAGGAGATATCCTTTATCTTGAGCAATTGTTAAATGAAGATCCATTACCGTCACTCCCTCCGAAAGAGATCACGATTGAAGAAATCAAATCCGTACAAACATCTACCGAAGAATTTCCCGAGGTTGAACTTAAGGACCTACCTCCTCATCTCGAGTATGCATTCTTGGAGGGTGATGATAAATTACCCGTCATAATTGCTAAGGACTTAACGGAGGAGGAGAGGATTTGCTCTCATAAAGGTTTTGAAGTTGCACAAGCAAGCAATTGCTTGGAGACTCTCTGACATCAAGGGTATTAACCCTGAATTTTGTACGCACAAGATTTTATTGGAGGATGATTTCAAACCAGCAGTCCAACATCAGAGAAGGGTGAATCCTAAGATTCATGAGGTTATCACACAGGAGGTTCTCAAACTTCTTGATGCCGGTTTAATTTACCCGATCTCGATAGTCCTTGGTGATCCCATCCACTGTGTTCCAAAAAGGGTGGCATAACTGTTGTCACAAATGAAGAAAACGAGTTAATTCCAACTCGATTGGTTACGGGATGGCGTGTGTGTATTGACTATCGCAAGTTAAACGAAGCCACCCGTAAAGACCATTTTCCTCTACCCTTCATGGACCAAATGCTTGAGAGATTAGCAGGGAACGAATACTATTGTTTCCTAGATGGTTTCTCGGGGTATTTTCAGATCCCCATTGATCCACAGGATCAAGAAAAGACCACATTCACCTGCCCATACGGAACTTTTGCCTACAGACGTATGCCTTTTGGCCTATGTAACGCTCCTGGCACGTTCCAATGATGTATGATGGCAATTTTCCACGACATGATCGGGGAAACAATGGAGGTGTTTATGGATGACTTCTCGGTCATTGGGGACTCATTTCAAACATGTTTCTCCCATTTAGAAAAAATGCTAAAACGGTGTGAAGACACCAATGTTTGTCTAAATTGGGAGAAGAGCCATTTTATGGTCAAGGAAGGAATTGTCCTAGGCCATAAGATTTCAAAAAACGGGATTGAGGTTGACAAAGCGAAAGTGGATGTCATTGCCAAATTGCCTCATCCTACTACCGTCAAAGGTATTAGGAGTTTTTTTAGGTCATGCCGGTTTTTATCGCAGATTCATACAATATTTTTCTAAAATCGCTCGGCCTATGACTCATCTCCTTGAGAAGGATGCTCCTTTTATCTTCTGCTGAGTGCATCGAAGCTTTTGAAACATTAAAGAAAAAGCTTACGGAAGCACCCATTCTCGTTGCCCCCGACTGGGATTTACCCTTTGAACTCATGTGCGATGCAAGTGATTTTGCTATCGGTGCAGTCCTGGGGCAACGTAAAACCAAGCATTTTCAGCCTATCCACTACGCGAGTAAGACTATGACTGAAGCTCAAACCCATTACACCACTACAGAAAAAGAATTATTAGCTGTGGTGTATGCGTTTGAGAAGTTTTGACCATACCTAATCTTGACCAAATGCGTGGTGTATACGGATCACTCGGCTCTCAAATATCTCTTTGCAAAACAAGATGAAAAGCCGAGATTGCTCCGTTGGGTTCTCCTCCTGCAAGAATTTGATATCATTATACGTGATAAAAAAGGAGCTGAGAACATGGCTGGCGATCATCTGTCCCGTCTAGAAAACCCTCACCAGGATGTGTTCGAGAAAAAGGAAATAAACGAAACATTTCTTCTCGAAACACTCAATGTGGTTTCTTTTCGTGGAGACTCTTCTACCCCATGGTTTGCTGAGTTTGAAAATTACCATGCGGCTAACTTTGTGGTGAAAGGGATGTCGTCCCAACAGAAAAACAAATTCTTTAAATATGTAAAACATTACTTAGGGACGACCCTACTTATTCAAAATTTGCGCGGATCAAGTCATCAGGCGATGTGTGTATGGTCAGGAAGCAAATGGCATTCTCAAGGCTTGCCATTCTGGACCTACTGGGGGACATCATAGCCCCAACTACACTGCCAAGAAGGTGTTTGATTCCAGATTTTATTGGCCCACGATTTACAAGGATGCCCACGAATTTGTCAAAACCTGTGACGCTTGTCAACGTCACGGAAATATCTCACAAAGAAATGAAATGCCGCAAAACGCCATTCAAGTGTGTGAGATTTTTGACATCTGGGGCATTGACTTTATGGGGCCATTTCCTTCATCTCGAGGAAATAAATACATACTCGTGGTCGTTGACTATTTGTCAAAATGGGTTGAAGCGAAAGCTTTGCCTACCAACGATGCCCGAGTTGTTGTGAAATTCTTAAAATCTCTTTTGCTAGGTTTGGAACTCCACGAGCTATAATCAGTGATCGTGGTACGCATTTCTGCAATGACCGGTTTGATAGAGTCATGCAAAAGTATGGTGTAACTCACCGTCTCTCTACTGCGTACCACCCCCAAACAAGTGGGCAAGTGGAAGTTTCCAACCGGAGGATTAAAAGAATTCGGAGGACGAGGCGAAAACCGTGCCTCTTGGTCGGATAAGCTAGATGACGCACTCTGGCTTTCCGTACAGCTTATAAAACACCCATTGGGTGTACGCCCTACAAACTTGTATACGGGAAGGCGTGTCATCTACCGATTGAGCTTGAGCACAAGGCATACTAGGCCTTGAAACATGCCAACTTCGATATTCAGAGGCAGCTTGGTGATCACCGGAAAGTTCAAATGAATGAATTAAATGAACTCCGTGATCAAGCACACGAGAACTCTTTGATCTACAAAGAAAAGACAAAGAAGATTCATGACTCCAAAATCAAGAACCGCGTTTTCAACGTCGGTGATCGAGTCCTTCTTTTCAATTCAAGATTGAAGATTTTCTCTAGAAAACTAAAATCCCCTGGTGCGGACCATTCACCATCACTAAAGTATTTCCTTATGGAACTATTGAGTTGTCTCAACCCGATGGTCCAAATTTTAAAGTGAATGGTCATCGATTGAAGCACTATTTTGGAGAGAACATTCCACCTATGGTTGTCCCGGATCTACAAACTTTCCCCATGAACCAATGAATGCGGGGATCGAGTCAAGCTAGCGACTCGGGAATCAAAAACAGTAGCACACCATATGGGTTTTCACCCATATTTCTGACTTCTTTCTACTTTCTACCACCCTAGTGTGGGGGAGTTGCCCCCCGCTGTTGTATATAAGTTTTCAATCAAAAAAAATCAATCACACAAATAAAATAATGGCCGTAGTATTTCCCTTTTACGTTCTATGTTTCGGCATAACAGCCGGTACTTTGAATATTGAGGGCAATATTCATTTCTAGTGTGGTGGGGAATTCTCACGAATTTTATCATGTAATTATACCACCCAATTCCCCTATTTTTGGCCAAAATTTTTTTTGGAGTAAGTGTTTTGCACTTACTCAAAGCTTACGTTATCGATCCGCCATGTCTAATAAACAAAAGGATTGGCTAATCCAGGAGCAAACGGCTCTTGGTAAAGATATCTCAAATCCGTTGACGGCTTGCAATTTGCCCAAAATTGTATGGTGTTCAGCTCACCATATCTTTAATTAGTGAAAAGTTGGCTAGCCCGCAAGTTTATGGCTTGTGGTAAAGGCAGTTGGAAAACCATAATTGGTAATCGACTCACCAAAGATATTTTATCTAAGAGTTGGCTAGTCCAGAAGCAAACGGCTTCTGGTAAAGACAAATCAAAACCGTTGAAAGCTGGTGGTTTGCTCAAAATCATTTGGTTATCGACGTACCAAGGTTCTTACTTGAACTAAAACATTTGGCAACTCCAGAAGTAATGGCTTTTGGTAAAGAGATTCAAATCCATTAAGTTTTCTCAAAAGATTGCTAGGGACTAGCAATAGTTTAGTGTGGGGGATTGATGAGTGTCTAAATACTCATCATTTTTGTTCCTTCTACACTGCAAAAACAGTCAAAAAACACTTTGAAAAGTCTTGAAAAGACAGAAAAAATATTTAGACTGTATTTTATGCAAAAATTGTCAAATCTAGTCCCTGGTTATTCAAAACAAGTTAATTTTTCATAAAAGGCCCTCAGGGATTTTCAAGTTGTCAAAATTAGCCTTATAAAGTTCAGTTTTGCAAAATGGCAACTTTAGTCCCTGAAATTTCAAAGATTGACAGAATTTACCCCTGGACATTTTAAATTGGAAAATTAGCATTTTTAGTCCTTTGGTAATTCTAACTTGTCAAAATTGGTCCTTTTGATAAATTTTGGAAAGTTGCTAATTCAGTCCCTCAAGTTTGGATAAATTGCAAAAGTGATCCTTGGGCTTAATCCTACTACTACAAACCGGACCCAACACCAAAACCAAGCCCAACCCACTACCCTTGAACCCTTGCTTAAGACATGAACCCTGACCCCGGTCAAAATAACCGTGAACTCCCCCCTGAACCTTGAGCCCGTCCCCTATTAATAAACACCCAGTCAAACTGGGTTTGACTTAACCAAACCCGCCACTTGTTTTTTCCTCCTTCTTCAACCACTCTGCAACACTCACCATCACCATATCTCCAGCTCACATACCACCACCCTTATCACTCCACCTCACCAAACGTCCAAAAGCATTTAATGCTTCTTCTTCTTTGCACTCAATCAAGCCCAAGTGGCAAAAATTCGTTTTGGCGCCAAAAAGCCATCAACGGCTAATGTCAATTCTACTAATCCAATGGCCCAGATAAGAAGTGGGAAATGCTCAGAACACAAGTGGGAAGACTTTTGTTGATAAATAGAGGGAAGAGAAGCTAGAGAAAGTAGTAGTTAATTTTTATAATTTTTTGCAAATCGTTTTTATTATGAATGTCTTAGTTTAATTCTTAAATTGTAATTTCCAGTTTCTATGTACTAAACTTAAGTTGTTTAATCACTTGTAATCGAATTCAAGCATCAATTCAAAGTTTTATCCAAATTTCTTGTTTTTAGATTTCCTTTTATTTATTCAGTTCTAAATGTGTTAATCCAAGCTCCAAAGAGCTTATTTCTAAATTCAAACAAGCCTACTGAAGCTATTGATAGCTTTCAGTGAGCTTTAGAAACAGATTCATCAAATTTGGTACTTGGTCAATGAAAGTCAAAGGAGGGGAGAAATTGGACCTTGGATATTGCAGTAAGCTTGGATACAGTTCTGTGTGACTTTTGAACCTGTTTAAATCATTTGCAGGCAACATTTAAGGTTTCTACCTTTGAACTTAAATTTTCAGTTTTTTTTAGCATAAAAATAGCTTTTTAGTAATTCATGGGATGTGTTGTTATTATTGATGTTTATCTGCTAATTTCAGTTCATTTTATCATAATCTAGTCTTAGGAATCAGTTTAATGGCTTAAAACTGTCTTATGCTTTGAAAATCTCAAAAAGAACTATTTAAACTAGTGTTTGGATCATATATAGGATTTCTGAGTTTGAAGCATTGTTAGTAGTTAAACTCTGTGCACTAGGTTCTACTAGGATAATTAGAGTAAATTCAGTCATTAATTTGCACCTTAGAACTCTGTAAGTCAAAATCATATAAAATCAGTTCTAGTTCTCATTTCTGTTTGAATCAGTAAGTGTAATTTTGCATTTAGGCTTAGAAACCATAGAAATAGTTTGCATTAGGTTTATTATATCATCAAACATCATAATCAGTTCACAAATCAAGCTAGAAATTCATTTTGGTAAACTTTTGATAAAAACTCAAAAAGTTAAATTTCAGCTTAAGTCATTTTTGAATAAACTTGTGGATTTCATGTAGGACTTAATATTAGGAGTGAAGACCTGTGCTTTTGAACTATTAAAATCTTACTGCTTATCTTCTTCATTGTATTTTTAGTTAATTTTTATTTGCTAGTTAAATTGCTTATTTACTTGATCCTTTTAAGCTGTTTGTTTGAAACATGCTCTGCACCCAGATTTTGATCCACATTCACAAGCTTTTGTAGAGCTTCTCAGTGGGTCCCACTGAGATATTTTGGGTGTTTTGAAAACCCACCCATCCCAACTTGTTGGATCAAGGCTTATTTTGGCTTTTCAAGCTTATTTGATAAGCTTGTTTAGGCTTGCAAGAAGCCTGCAGATCTGCTTGTGTTGCAGTTAGGATTGGATTTGCTTATTTGCTTATCTGCTCATTTTCTTTTCTTTTCTCTTTTCTTTGGCTTATTTTAAGCCAATCTAAGTTGTTTGTAAGTTATTTTCCAGTTTGTGTCTAGTTTGTAGCTTTTTAGAAGCTCATTCGAGCTTAAGATTCTCAAAAGAGCTTATAAGCTCATCTGTTGATCAAATAAGCTCTAACTGAGCTTATTTGGCTATTATAAAATAGTTGTCTTTTTAAAAGTTGTTTGTATTTAGTTGTTTAGTGAGTTTGTAAAAGAAAACCAAAAAAAAAAATAAACAGTTTGTGAAAAGTGACCAAAGTGGGATTCGAACCTGAGACCTCTTGGTCAACTCTGGTAAAAATCAAACCAAAGCCACGCACCATCTGGGCTATACTTATCTTAGTGTTATTTGTTTTCTCTTTTATTTATATAGTATTCCTAGTCCAGTTTTGCTTATTAAGCTTAACTGCTTATTTTCTTGCTTATTTATAAGCATTTTTTCACTTTTATAATTTTCACAGTTTTATAATAGTACTAAGTATTTATAGAAAAAGTTTTATAATTTTTACTGTTCATTTGCTATTTATTATAATTTTAATTAGTTTTAATAGTTTTAAATCCTAGAAAATAGAAAAATAATCAGAAAAATAAAAAATTAGTTTTGAAAATTCTCTTTAGTTATTTTAGATTTTTTAAAAATAGTTTTATAATTTTCCCATTAATTTTCATAATTTTTAGTATTTTAATTTAGTTTTAAAAGTTTAAAATTAGTTTTTAATTCAAATTTAATAAAAGAAAAATCAAGAAAATCCAACTTTAAAAATAGTGATAGCGTTTATTTAATATAATTTAGCTTTTTAATTTTCTTTTCAGCTTATTATTAAGCACTTATATGTTTTTTTTATATTTCTCTTCAGTTTCTGTCATATTAAAGTATTTTTAGGAATTTTCTCAGATTTTTCCTTTGTCATCTAGTATTATCATTACCCCTTTTCCTGTTCAATATCACCCGATCACTACGCGTTTAGCTATTCAATCGCACAGCTCGTTGGGACTTAACAACCCGGGGAAACACTAAACTCTCCTGGATAATTGCATTTTGTTCTGAGCTGTTTGACTTTTATGGTTGACCATTCACAAGTGGTTGACTAATAAAAGATAGACCGTTCGGAGTGAATCAAGTATGGTAGCACCGCATCTGGATTGGGAGGATTTAAAGGGCCATTGTTGTCGATGATTTGGTTCTTATGGTAGTCGTAGTAAGTCTGGAGAGCTGGTTAAACTCCGACAGACTGGGTATGTGGAGGAGTACCATCGATAGTTTGAGAAATTGGTTGCTCGTACATCTCATCTTTGACCAGAACAAAAAGTGGAGATTTTTGTCAGCGGGTTACAAGACTACATCGCAGTGGAAGTTGAATTACAACGTATTACACCCAAAACATGTTTTATGTATTAGATTACAAGAATGACATCGAGCAAGTTTGACTACGACTTTTAGTAGTTTGAATGATTTACGTGATTCGTTAGTCAAACGGAGAGTTAAAGTATTAGTTAAGATATTATGAAAATGATTTTAGAAAGTATTATGTGTCACAACTATACATGTAAAGGACTTAAGGGGCCATAGTTGCCAAATAGGCAAACTAACGTCTAGCTTATTTTAACAACTTCTCTAGACATTTCCACAAGTCTTTCATTTTGTGTAGTGTGGTCTTATGTGTGGTGATGGCGGTCCAAGCAAAAAGAAAGAGGGAAAATGAGCTAGTGATGATCTCTAGATGATAAATTAAGAAGTGTTTTGCAAGTCTTCATTTCTAGCTAATATTTCCATCTAAGTGATGCAGGTTTTACTAACCAGGTCTTAATATTTATAGTGTCTCGTTATACCTATGGTCTACCCTAATATACTAACGGGCAGTGTACCCGGTCGTGTGTAGTGTAGTAAATGGTAAAGCCGAGGTCGTCCCAAGAGCTATGTGTGTCGGATAATTACTAAGTCTAATTGTCACAGAATATTAATGGTTTGATAGGGTTTTAATTAATTAAACTACTAATGCAGAATATAAAAGCAAATAAATGGTAGAAGGGAAATCAATAAAGGAATAGTGGTGCTAACCTATTTAATCCTCCTAACTAGTTATGTCTACGTCTACCCACTTCCAATTACTTCAGGTGGGGTCAAATTCGAGAGGACAGAATTTGGTCAATTCGCCCTAACCTATCAGCAAAGATGCCACCACAGGAGAAATCAGGCGCACCGTCATAAGTCCTGTTGTTCCTGGTCCCCTAAGCCGAGTCATTAAGTATCGCTACATGCTAGATTCTAAATAGTGAGTGCCCGGCCGTTAGGAACTTAGACACTACACCCCCCAATTCTTAAGTTCATCCAAACGATAGGTGATCAGTTGGTCAAATCGCACAAGTAGAAAGGGTCGTCAGTTGGTCATATCTTACCCTTCCCGTCTCAGTCCGCTCACCTAGGGTCAGTTGGTCATATCTCCTAGGCAATTGGCCTTTATCGCCATTCAAAACCTACGAACAGGGATGACTACCAAAGAACTATGCATGCATACACTTAGAAATAATTGTACGGAAGTAAAGGTAAACGCAAAAAAAACAATTAAGGAATCATAACTAGGCTAGCACCAAAGGGTGCTTAGCCGCTCATATTAATCATGCACATCAATTCAATATTCAAAGGTACGAAATACATGAATTGAAAGTAAAAGAAATAATAAACGCTAAAGCATATCATAATGGTGTGACTTCTCCTTTGGAAACAGCTCCGTATGCTTCCCTAGACCTCCCTTGAGCTTTTTCCCACGTTCTCAGAGTGTTGTGTGTGGAATGGGATGCTTTGAAATGCTGGAATTCGTGGGGTATTTATAGGTCAGGTCTAGGTTACGGCGTAACCAAAAGATGAGTTACGCCGTAACCTTCTATTTCTCCATAAATGCACTAGATTTGCTAGTTACGGCGTAACCTTATAAGTGGTTACGCCGTAGTCTTCAATAAACACGGTTACGTCGTAAGTGATGCAGTAGTTACGGCGTAAGTATCAGCGGCGTGGAACCTCTTTTGACCTAATGGAGTTACGTCGTAACCTTTGGAAGGAGTTACGCCGTAACCTCTTGATGAGTTGGACTTCCGGGTCACGCAATAGTTACGGCGTAATGTGAGAGATGAGTTACGCCGTAACTTCTTCAAAATAAGCATATTGTGATAAATCCTTAGTAACGTTTCCATTTCCGCGTCTCTTTAGCTCCAATGCTCGCAATTTACCTGAAAGTGTAAAACAATGGAAAACAAGCGTAAATCCATATAAATGATATAAATAACGAGCATTAACGGGGGAAATTGACACTTAATATTCAGGACTATTTGATGTTATCACTAAGTAAGTTTATTATTGATTTAATTGGAATTAGGGTTTTATGTAGGTAATTGGGAAATTCATCATATGATCAACATATGATCATATGATAATTAAGAATGAAGGTTGGGTATGTTTATAGGTTGGGTAAACCCTTGTTAAATTATATTGCTTTAATGTGTTAATAGGTGTTGGTGATTCTTGGATTAAATTCAAGAGTGATGTTGTTATAGCTATTGGGTAGAGCCAAGGTAAATAACTTGGACTATAACATGTGTTATATGTATGTTTATTATGTTTGTGTTGTGATTGATGGTGATAAGGGCTTAAGAATCTTGGTTTAGAAAATATAGAAGTATTATAGACTTGACTAGTTGGAATTATGTTGTCAAAGTAATTGTTGTCCCTGTTTATGGATAAAAAAGTTATGTGATGAAATTGTTATACGCTTTGTGTTTAGTTATAGTATGGATTGGTTTGTATTGTTATAGTATGATAATTATGGTTAATGTGTTAATATGTAAGTGTTGAATGGTTATAGTGCTAATGAAGCCAAAGTGTAATGATAATAGCCATGGGATAAAATATGGATGATTATGATGGTGATGATGTATGTATGATTATTTGTTCTATGCCGGTTACTTACTAAGTGAAAGCTTACCATTATAGTTGTTGATGTTTTTGTAGGTAACACGGATTATATAAGTCTTAGATAAAAGCTTTTGGATGTGGAATAAAATAGAGTGAAGTATTTATGCTTACGAGCTTAGTTTTAGATACCGAGCTTGATATATGTTGAACCCCTGTCGTTAAATGGTTGCAAATGAGTCGTCAAGTTATAGTTTTGAAAATGATATGTATATTTGAGTCTTGTTACAAATTTGGAGTTGTATTTACAGGTTTTAAAGTATGTTGAAGTTGAGTTGAAAAGGGGTCAAAATAGGTGTTTGGCAAAGCACATGTAGCTTTGTAAAGTATATGTTTATGGGTCTTTTAGGGCAAGTATAGTTATGAAAATGATGTTTTATGATGTTAATATGATTTCTCGAAGTCCTCGTAAAGTATTGGGTCATGGGGGTCGAGTTTTGGGTAAAAAAGACTACTTAAGAAGTGTTGTGTAGGTTCTGAGGCTTTTAGTTGTGGTTGTGGAACACAGTTGTATGGATGTAGGGCTTCTAAGGCTATTAGCCGCGGCTGTGGTGCAGTTAAGTGCAGTTCAGATTTTGGCCAACTTCGAAAAATCATATCTTTTAAACCGTAAGTCGTTAGGAGTCGTCCCAACCGTCGATTTGAAGGTAATTGAGTCTATTTTCAGTTAAAAATAGTATCAGGGTTGGTTTTTAATATATTTTTTCAGTTTGTTAAAAAGTAACAGAAGATACGGTATAGTTGAGTCGTTTCCGTGAAAAGTTTTAATTTTTGGTCAAATCGGTAAAGGGTTGTTTCACTACGACCAACATATCTCAGTTCTGCTATGTACTTCGCGCGTCTATATGAATGACGCAGATCCGAAAACCAGTTAGAACAACGATGTGTTCAACGAGTTGATCTACTTCAAACTAATACGTCGTCGTCAACACAACAATCCAATCACTATATCAAACGTTTATCAAGTACTGAAATAGCATAACGACGAGCGAAGAATTTGTGTTTTAACTATGATGAAATATACTTACCAGGTCATCACTCCAATCAATTAATTTACATTGGTATGGCAAAATCTTCTGATGATGATCAAGAACCACATATATCGCATACTTAATGGTGTTTCTCATTCGGTGGAATCTCCTTTTTGCTTGAGGACAAGCTCATTATCGGAGAGGAGAGTAATGTTATATCACCAAAGGTCTATATGCACATGGAAAGTTCAAGAAACATCAATAAGTGATCTAAGCAGCTTATGTTACTATACTATTATATAATTAGTTTATGTGTTCTCTTGTAGTTATAAGCCATTGAGCGTCGGTCCAAAACCGATCCGAACCGATAAAACCGAAAACCGAAATTCATGAAAAACCTAAACCGAAACCGAACCGACGGGCCGTCGGGTCGGTTCGGCTTTGTGTCGGGCCATCGGTTCGGTTCGGTTTAGGTGTATTTAGGTATGTTTTTGTCGGTTTTGGTCCGAACCGAATCGACCCGAAACCGAAACATGTAAAACATGAAACCGAAACTGAACCGACGGGCTGTCGGGTCGTCTCGGTTTTTGTCGGTTCGGTCGGTTTTGATGCTCAGCCCTATAAGCCATTATGTGTCTTAGGCAGTTATGTCCAAGTAGCAGTTTCCTTAGCAGTTTTAATTGTAGTTATTGTGTAACAAGCATATATATTGAATAATTAAAAATAAAATAAAAAAGGAGGATGCAAGTTGTCTTTCCAACAAAGTGTGTGTGTTTAAAGAGATTGAACAGTGCTCTCAAATGAGCTCTCAAAATTAATGAGTAAATCCAACAAGAAAGGAAGAACAACTAACAAACACTCTAACCTCTCATGTGATTTCATCCTACAAAGACCTATAATGAGATGCATAAATTTCATATATATGCATGAAATTTTTGTGTAACCGTATGTTTAATTTACAAGAACCATGAATCTACAAGTTTTGAACATTTAGGTATAGATGAATGTATGTCGTTTTTGAACATTAACATTCAAAAATAAGTTTTGAACATTAAAATTCAACGGTGCATATATAAAACCAAACTTCACTCTCATTTTAACTTTTACTTGTAGATTCTCAACTCCATACAAATAATGTTTAAATCGACCTTGAAACTATCTTTCACCATCACATATCGGGCAAACAAGGTGTTTTAATTAGGAATGCGCACATCGACCTTAAAACTAGTAGATCTTTTAGCATCACAAATCGGGCAGACCTTAACTTTGTGATAACATCCCATACAAACACAAATGGTGGCAAGGAGAAAACACTGAGTTAGCCATCCGACTCTCACATTTTCTGCACATGATACCAACTTTTCTGGTGTTAATGTCATAACTGCTTCCCACTTCTTCCTTACCACCACCCACAGAGTCTTTGGCTTCTTGCAATGCCAACCTCCGCTGTAGTTTTTCCTCCAATTTAGTTGTCTTATCAACATAGCGATGGTACAGTTTTCTGACTCGTTTCAATTCCTCTTCTACTGGCTCTGTCTTATTCACTTCATTTTCAAGTTTTTTGCGGCACACGTCAACCACAGTGACTTCAAACTGTTCCAACAGCATGAACATGAAAATCACGTAAAAACATTAAATTAGCACAAAGAATTATATTAATGGCTGTTTATTTATAAAAAAAAACTTTTAAATGAAATATTCCAAACACGAATAAGATACGCAATCCAATCACTCATTTCAAAATTGTTTTTTTTAGTTTCATGCATATTGATGACTGTTAATTTTCAAAACAGATACAGTACTAAAACTTTAAGATAAGCAATGGTAAACATTCTTTTAAATACCATATCAGAGTAAAGATCATCATCATTTGGCTGTGATGCACTTGCGACATGTGTTCCTGGTTGACCAAGCGATAGGTCGTCACCAATACTAGTTTCAATCTTCCTCTTGCAGGCCCTTGTGATCAACCTCTTGCAAATCCTCCTGATCGGCCCCATTTTTTTTTACAATCAAGACGAATTTACTACTGTTAATCTGTTGGATGGGTGTATTCCATCAATATGGTTTACTTTATATACAAAACAATATTCAATTTTTATTTTTTGAAAAAAAACATATGCATACTCATCTTATTAATCAGATTATATGCAAAGAGATTTTGTGGGGGGTAATAATCTAATTTTTACCTTTTCCAGCAATAAAATTATTATTTACATATGAAAAAGATTTTTAGATATTTATTTCTGAGCATATATAGAAAAACTATAAGTTTTTGCTTTATAATTCAAACGGTTAGTTTTGTATTAAATGAAATTTAACATTGATTATGTCTTTATATGTAAAACATACAATAAATATATATGAACATTCTAACATGTAATAATAAATTTTTGTGACGTGTTCACATCTAAAATAGTATAGGTGTAAATGAATAACAATAATAGTAAATACTTAAAAAGAAGATCAAATTCTATGACTAAATGAATGTATCAAAGTCAAATTAGAAAAAGCAAAGTAATTATGATTATTAAATAAATAGTTAGGCTGATTTTAAATAGTGTACTAAAGTATTTCAAGTTTTTTAGAATAGATAAATAGTGTACTAAAGTATTTCAAGTTTTTTAGAATAGACTTTGAGATAAACATAGTAACCCTAAACGGAGGGAAAACCCCTAGCGAATTCTCTCTGGCGATTTTGTAACCCTTACATCCCTAACCGACTTTCATCCAATTCGACCATAGCTTTGGATCCCTAGCATCTACCTGTTATTAATTAACATCTTTGTTAATTGATTCTTGGTAGGACTAGTGCTGCGTTTCTTCTTGCTTTGGTTCTGATTTGGTGATTCATTTTATTTAGGGTTTACAAAATTGTTTTTTGGGTTTAACCTAATTCGGATTGTGTGAAGTGCTCTGATTTGGATCGAATTGGTTTATTACTCCTTCATTGGTCTTGGTTTTCATTGTTTTTATGCGATTAAACCATGGGAGCAGGTTAGACGCTATATGTTTGTGTTTAAACCCTAACGATTGAGTTAGGGTTTGGGTTGTTTCTGTACGAAGTTGAGTTAGCTGCTGCTGGTTTTGTGTCGTGTTCTTGGATTGTTTTTGGGGGTTTAGAGAGATGGAGAAAGGATTCTTTAACAAGGATTCGTCGTTGAAAGTTGCTAAAACAGCTACTAACTTGGCCGATCAAGTTGGTACGAATACGGACACTGACTCTGATGGGAACGTGGCTACTGCTGGCAAACCTAATCCGTATGAATCGCTGGAGGCTAGGCTTAAAAGTCTTAGAGGAGAGTATGGAATTGATTCGGCTGCTGGTACTCGTGATGGTCTTTTGACTGCTGATTCGGGTAACGTGAATGCTTCTACTTCTGGTCCTAACGTGATTGGTAGTGAAAATAATGAAGTGAGGTCATTTGCTAATGTTTTAAACCCGGAACGTGTCTCTAGGAAAATTAATTTTCGTGCCTTGGTGAATGAGACGCGCATCGATAATCATGATACGGTGCTTCCGAAGGCTGCTATGGAGGGTGTATTCAACCGGTATGAAAATACACTTGTTGGCTTTTTTGTTGGCAAGAATGTTGCTTTTCATTTGGTTAAGAACTACGTCTCCAACACGTGGGGTAAGTTTGGTTTTCAGAAACTAATGAAGAATGATGATGGTGTTTTCCTCTTTAAATTTGATTCTAAAGAGGGTGTTGAGAATGTTCTTCAACGGGGCCCTTGGATTATTCGCAATTCTCCTCTTATTCTCACTAAATGGACTCCTGATGTCCTATTGTCTAAAAGTGAGGTAACTCGAGTTCCTGTTTGGATTAAATTGCATAATGTTCCATTACTTGCATATTCAGAAGATGGGTTGAGCTTAATTGCTACTCAAGTGGGTAAGCCGATTATGTTAGATGCTTTTACAAGTTCCATGTGTGTTGATTCATGGGGTCGTATTAGTTTTGCACGTGCTCTTGTGGAATTATCATCTGATTTTGAGCTTAAACATGTGGTGACTATGGCGATCCCTAACAAGGATGATAGTGGTTTTACTACGGCAAGTATAAAGGTGGAATATGAATGGAAGCCGCCACACTGTACGGAATGTAAAGTGTTTGGGCATGATAACGCTTGTTGTCCCTAAGAGTATTAAGGAGAATTATGATGTTCCCCCCACCGCTAATGTGGATGAACCTGATGAGGGTTTTAAGGTGGTGCAGAATCGGAAAGCCAAACCTAAAGGTACGAAGATGACTGGTGATAGTAATATGGGTAAGGGTCCTAGATTTGCACCTAGGAAGCAGGTATATGTTGCAAAGACGAAGACACCGGCAACTGCTAGTGGTATTGCTAATGATACACCAATTACTACGTCAAACTCTTTTGGGACTCTTGAGGTGGATGATGACTCGGGCATCCCATGTATTGTTATTGATTCTTCTACTGAAACGGTGAAGACTGGAAAGTCTTCTGGTACTACTAAGGAAGCAGGTATTGATGGCTCTCGGGGGAAGGACCTTGGTGAGGCGTCTAAGTCTCCGGAGAATGGGACTTCTTCTGCTGCCAAGCTTGTGAGTGATTCAATGGGATCAATGGATGTTGGTTCTACTCCCATAGCTGAGAAAATTGGTAAGCTTGAAAAGCTAATTATTGATGGGAAAGCTACTCTTGTGGATGATGATGGTCAACCTATTCCGGCTACCTCTTCTACTAAGAGAGCCAACCCTTTTTCTAAAGTGGGAGAGATTGTGGTGTCTGATTCTGAAGATGAGGTTGTTGCTAACCCATTTGATGAGTCTGTTAATATTTTTGGTGGTGGACACGAGTTTGAAGATGAGTATGATGACTATGACTTCGGCGACTATGCGAAACAGGTTCATTGATCTTCCTGGAATTTGGATACCTTTAATGCCATGTATGGCACAAAGTTTCAAGGTCCTAGGAAGTAATTTTATTTTGTTATGTCATATGTTAGCATTTGAGTAGTGGTTTGTTTTCTTGTTTAGAGAATTGGAAGTGTCTTGTTATGTAAGCTTTATGCCTATGTAACGGGCTGAGATATGGGACTTCACTCATATCCATTGTACTTAAACTTTTATTTGGTTAATATATTTACCAGGGTGCAGGATTACTCCCCTTTACCCAAAAAAAGACTTTGAGATAAACACATTACAAATTAATTTTAAAATAACTGTGTGTATGGTTGGGTCAAATTTATTGATTCTAAATTTCAAAATTATATATTTAGTTTCAAAACAAATTACATATCTGTAGAAACTAAACTACACATGCTACAAGTATAGTAAACGTTAATGTTAAGTTTATTATTGTTTCCATAGTAGAATACAAAAGTGGCAAAGTCGTAGTTGGACTTTAGAAGTCAAAGAAGTTTCATCTTCAGTTTAGTATGCTAGTTTTCTGCAGTTGAATACAAGAATGACATCTGAATCCGTACATTATCATTATGGATGATAAAGCATGATGCTAAGGCAAACATCATTTATATGTGGTTTTTGGAAAAAAATCGTATGGACGTATTATATTCTGTAGTTTCATATTGTTGGTGGCATCGTACTCGAAGTTAATTAAAGTTGCTTGTAATACCTTCACTCAGTTATGACTAAAAAACGTTCGTTACATAAATGCCGCTTTGAATATCTCCATTCCTGTTTTAGTAATGTAACGATTGTTATGTCTTTTTTCTTTGCGACTAGCTACCAAGACGTTTCATCATCCATGAGATGTATAGGATTGCTTGGTGTCTCAAACCCCTTAGTAGCACATCAACTGTGAAGTTGACTAACAACAGGTCGAAAACGTGAAAGATCAAGGATTGTTGTGCTTCTTGTGTTTCCCTTAACAATTAGGGTTTTAGAGGATAAAATCTTAATTCTCTTTTGTTTAATGTTAATTATGAGATGGTAATCATATTTATATAATCCATCAAGTTTCGTCCGCCGCCACACACCAACCAAACTGACCTAGTTTTAATGCGCCGCTTTCGTATCTTTGTAGATACGTATTCATGAAAGTTAAGGACCTGTTACAAATTCACTTAATCATATTTAGGGTTACAAATTCACTTAATCATATTAACGTACATCCCTTTTCTAGATTATCAACAATTGAAACAGTAGATTTAAATGATTATATGTCGTGTTCTTCAAGATTCAATAGCAAAAACTTGTTAAATTATCCACCGCCGTCACTAGCCACGTGGAGTAGATCTGCTAGTTCTATAAAAACCGTCAGGGGTCTGTCTATGATTTGTTTATGTGCATTATTTCTCAGTTGCACGCCAATATACCCATGATAAAGTGCTTATTTTCTTGATATTAACCCTTTAAAACCATACTGATTTAAGCTTATAAGTTGGGAACCATTTATTCTTTCATTCTTCTTTATATATCAATAACTTGCAGTAGAAATACAAATAACAGTACGATAAAAATCACAAAATCTCATTTTCTGGAAGGTTTAAAAGAATAAAAGGTGCATGCTTTTTGAGGATTGTTTTAAGAAAATAAATCTTATTGCATAACATCCTGCAGGTTATTAATTGAAGACTAATAAATGAAAACATAATTATTTAGCAGTCACATATGTTGAATAGCTTATATCTATTAGAATTGATATTTCTCATTGATCTCATTAAACTATACCAATCGGTATATATAAGTTACACATAACCGAACTATTCAAAACCCTTAATGGGCTGGACTTAAGAATCACACAATCAATAATAATGGGCTAATAATAAGTTCAGCTAATACACCCCCGCAGTTTGAGCGGGAGGTCTTCGAACGTTCAAATTGGAGCGAAAATCCATAAACAAAGCAGCTGGGAGTCCTTTGGTAAAAATATTAGCATACTGAAAACGAGAAGGGACATGAAGCACACGAACCTGTCCCGAAGCAAAATAGTCACGGACAAAATGAATATCAATCTCAATGTGTTTTGTACGTTGATGCTGAACAGGATTCGTCGATAAATATACGGCACTGACATTGTCACAATAGACAATAGTAGCTGTAGATAAAGGGTGATGAAGCTCACACAGCAGATTACGAATCCAAGCTGTCTCAGCTACCACATTAGCAACACCACGATACTCGGCCTCAGCACTGGACTGAGATAACGTCACCTGTCGTTTAGCAGACCACGACAATAAGTTATCACCAAGAAACATACAATAACCAGAAGTAGACCGGCGAGTGACCGGACAACCTGCCCAATCCGCATCGGTGTAAGCAATAAACTGAGCAGTAGAAGAAACATGAAACTGAAGACCATGATCAAGAGTACCACGAAGATAGCGTAATATACGCTTCAAAGCATGAAAATGTGTAATACGAGGGTCATGCATATACAAACAGACCTGTTGAACCGCGTATGAAATATCCGGGCGTGTAAAGGTAAGATACTGAAGTGCACCAGCTAAGCTCTGATATAAGGTGGGATCATCAAAAGGTGTACCATCAGGTCCAAGCTTGGACTTGGTATCAACAGGAGTGCGGCACGGATTACACTTCTGCATATGAGCTCTCTCAAGAATTTCCTCGGCAAACTTAGATTGTGATAAAAACATACCAGATGTGGTGCGTGTAGCAGAAACACCAAGAAAATAATTAAGAGAGCCAAGATCCGTCATTGCAAACTCACCATGAAGAGCACTGATAACACGCTGTAAAAAGGTAGTAGAAGAAGCGGTCAAGATAATATCATCCACATACAGTAACAAGTATGCCGTGTCAGATCCATGATGAAACACAAACAGGGACGCATCAGTTTTGCTATGCTGAAAACCAATGCGTGTAACAAATCCTGCAAACCGCTGAAACCAAGCTCTAGGGGCTTGCTTAAGCCCATACAATGATCGCTGCAAATGACAAACATAATCAGGGTGAGCAGGATCAACAAACCCTGGCGGCTGATGCATGTAAACTGTCTCTGATAAGTAACCGTGAAGAAAAGCATTCTTCATGTCAAGCTGATGAATAGGCCAATCACGAGACACTGCGAGACTAAGAACCGTGCGAATAGTAGCTGGTTTGACCACGGGACTAAAAGTCTCATCACAATCAATTCCCTGCTGTTGACTACGACCATTTGCAACAAGTCGCGCCTTATACCTGCTTAAAGTACCATCTGCATGAAACTTATGCCTAAAAAGCCACATAGAACGAACAATATTCACATTAGTTGGACGGGGCACAAGTACCCACGTTCCGTTAGTAATTAAAGAATTATATTCATCTAACATAGCTTGCTTCCAATGAGGATCACGAAGAGCATGAATGTGAGAACGCGGTAGTGGAGACACAATAGTGACATGACAATTCATACGCTCAAGAGGTTTAGAAATTCCGGCTTTAGCACGTGTGACCATAGGGTGAGTGTTGGTGGTAGTGGGCGGCTGGATGGGTTGTATCGGAGTGGGCAATGGTGTTTGAGGATCAGGCTGCGGGGTGGGTAAGGGTTGTGTGGGGGGAGGCGAAGTGGGTGTGTGTTGGGTAGGGGGCGGTGTAGTAGGCGAAGCAGTTGGGTCAGGAGTTGGAGAAGTAGGGTCGAGCTGGTGGGTATTAGGCTGACGGTGAAGGGAGGTGGTGGGCTGCGATTGACGAGTAACGGGTGGAATGGGTAAGTGGATAGTGTTTGGAGTATTTAGAAAATCATAATGTGGGGATGTATATTGGCGTAGGGATGCAAAGGGAAATACATCCTCATCAAAGCGAACATGACGAGAAAGTATTATTTTGTTTGAGGAGAGGTCAAGACACCTAAAACCTCGGTGATTGGCGGGGTACCCAAGAAACACACAGATGGATAAATGCTTGAATTACTAACAGAAGTGAGAATACCTGTGTTGTCAGCCAAGTGAGAAGAAGCACCCGTATCCATGTTCCAATTAGGATCTTGAAGTGTCATTGTCTGAAAAACTTGAGGAAGCGAAGTGGCCTTAGACTGAAGCGAACCTGGAACTGAATAAACATATTGCCCTGGTAAAAAAATGTTACCGCCTGGTTGTTGTATGTGACTAGCAAAAACAGGCTGCGAATAGGACTGGTGTACCGTAGGATCCTGTTGGACCTGTATAGTATGTTGGGCGAGTTGTGGAAGGGCATTATAGACAACATTTGCTGGGGCCTGTTGTGTGTTGGGCTGTTGGAGCAAAGGGATAGTACCTGGTAAATGGGACTGTTGGTGGACCGGAAACATTGGTGATCCAATACCACTTTGAGAAAACACATAACCCATATTTGGGTAAAAGGGGTACGCTGGACTAGCCAAAGGAGAATTATGCATAGGTAAAATACTATATCCAGGCATAGACATATTTAAAATGTAGCAAAGCAGGAAAGCGAGTAGCAGCACTGAATATAAAGCGAGTAGAAGCAGCAAAAGTAATTAGTAGCAGCAAGAAAAGGAACCACAAAAGGATATTGGTGATTTGTTTAATGCATGCGCATGTGATGATGCAAAGAAAGACCAATAAGAATATATTATAGATACCTACTTCACATGGAGAAGAGGCGCCAGGCAAAGGAAAAGGAAGTTATCTACACAACTAATTCGTACAGTAGCAGGTAAAAGAAAAAGGTTAGCTTTTAGGGTTAGGGTTTTATTATTATTATTTTTTTTGGAGAGGATCGTTGTAGGCTCTGATACCATATTAGAATTGATATTTCTCATTAATTTCATTAAACTATACCAATCGGTATATATAAGTTACACATAACCGAACTATGCAAAACCCTTAATGGGCTGGACTTAAGAATCACACAATCAATAATAATGGGCTAATAATAAGTTCAGCTAATAATATCTTTAAAAAATAAGCATAATTTCTTTATAATCTCATTTGTCAAACATAGCCAAGAACCATGAATCTACAAGTTTTGAACATTCAGGTATAGATGAATGTATGCTCGTTTTTGAGCTTTAACTTTCAAAAATAAGTTTTGAACATTAAAATTCAACGGATAATAAATAAGAGTTAGGATCAAATAAGAAGAAAAATTAAAATGAGAAGGATAAGAAAAAACCACAACCACACATTTCAGATGTATCAATTAAAATAATGTTTAAATCAACCTTGAAATTATCTTTCACCATCACATATCGGGCAAACAAGGTATTTTAATTGGGAATGCGCACATCGACCTTAAAACTAGTAGATCTTTTAGCATCACAAATCGGGCAGACCTTAACTTTGTGATAACATCCCATACAAACATATAAATGGCGGCATGGGAAAAACACTGAGTTAGCCATCCGACTCTCACATTTTCTGCACATGATACCAGCATTTCTGGTGTTAATGTCATAACTGCTTTCCACTTCTTCCTTACCACCACCCACAGAGTCTCTGGCTTTTTGCAATGCCAACCTCCGCTGTAGTTTGTCCTCCAATTTAACTGTCTTATCAACATAGCGATGGTACAATTTTCTGACTCATTTCATTTCCTCTACTACTGCCTCTGTCTTATTCACTTCATCTTCAAGTTTTTTGCGGCACACATCAAGCACATTGGCTTGAAACTTTTCCCTCTGCATGAACATGAAAATCACGTAAAAACATTAAATTTGCGCAAGGAATCTAAAGGACTTGCCTTGGAGATCTTGAAGATCCAGTGACGCACCAATTGATTGAAGACATCAAAATTTAAAGAAAAATTGAAGAAGGCATCAAGGACCAAAGAAAAACAAGAAGATTGAAGGCAAGAAGTTTGGCATCAAGACATTAAGGGGGACTGTTGGACGTTAATGCCTAGATTGCCAAACAGAAAGTTTTGTAACTTTTTTATGCCTGTATTCAGGTTGGGCCAAAGGCCAACAACCCATTAGATTAAATGGTTATTAGGTTTAGGAAAAGTTGCAACGGTTATATGTGAACCGGTATACCTCTCTTCAAATGGTGCCGTTTCATATATTATATATAGTATAGGAATTCTGTAATCAATTCAACCCTCTTTCAGTTTTATTATATCAAATATATATAAGGGGTTCAACATCTTACTTGTTTCTTTTTGTTAATTCTTGATTGATGTTGTTACTATGAAGTTGTTTGATCATTATATGATCCTGGAAATACACCAGCAAACCTGTGACAACAACCCACCAAATTCTGAACATGGCATCAGAGCCGAAGGGATCAAGCAACACCCAATTCATGTTTCAAATCACCAATCAAGATTCAAACCTGCGTTTTTAAAGAAACGCAACCATGGATGCCTTTTGAAGAAGAAAGATTAAAGACGGTGGATTTAACCGAGATAAAGATGTACTCAAATCCGGTGTAGGAAGAAGGCTAAGGGATTTACTTGCCTTGAAGTCACAAGTTGAAACAGAAGGACATGTTTCAAGAGGCTAAAGGACTTGCTTTGGAGATCATGAAGATCCAGTGACGTACCAATTGATTGAAGACATCAAAATTAAAAGATTGATTATAACAAGGCATTCAAGAAAGAGAAGAATTGGAAACACAAAGATTAACAGATTAGGGAGGAATGTTGGAAGTTTTCATCTGTTTAATCTTTGTTATACGTTTTGTTAATTTGTTTAGTTTTTATTAAAGCCCATCTAGGCCTAAGTTCTGTAAACCAAAAGTTTCATATGGGCTGGGTCAAAATAGCAGTTATATAAACGGTTATATAGTTTAGGGTTACAACGCTTAACATTGTAACGTTTAGTTTTGTTGAAATGGTATGTCACTTGTTCATTGACACCGTTTCTTCTAGTATATATTTAGGAGTCTGTAAACACAATCCGTTAACCCATAATTCAGTTTATATCTTTATATATATTCTGTTTTTGTAGAATGGGTTCAACCCCAAATCTCCTTGTTTCCTTTTTATGTATTCTTGATTGAATGATGGCATGATGTTGTTTGATTACACGATCCTGGAATAGCAAACCTGTGAAAACAGCCCACCAATTTCCAAACATATTTTCATAAAAAATTTTAAATGAAATATTCCAAACACGAATAAGATACGCAATCCAATCACTCATTTCAAAATTGTTTTTTTTAGTTTCATGCATATTGATGACTGTTAATTTTCAAAACAGATACAGTACTAAAACTTTAAGATAAGCAATGGTAAACATTCTTTTAAATACCATATCAGAGTAAATATCATCATCATTTGGCTGTGATGCACTTGCGACATGTGTTCCTGGTTGAGCAAGCGATAGGTCGTCACCAATACTAGTTTCAATCTTCCTCTTGCAGGCCCTCCTGATCAACCTCTTGCAAACCCTCCTGATCGGCCCCATTTTTTTTTTCAATCAAGACGAATTTATTACTGTTATTCTGTTCGATGGGTGTATTCCATTAGTTTGGTTTACTTTATATACAAAAAAATATTCAATTTTTTTTTTTGAAAAAAAACATATGCATAGTCATCTTATTAATCAGATTATATGCAAAGAGGTTTTGTGGGGGGTAATAATGTAATTTTTACCTTTTCCAGCAATAAAATTATTATTTACCTATGAAAAAGATTTTTAGATATTTATTTCTGAGCATATATAGAAAAACTATTAGTATCTGCTTTATAATTCAAACGGTTAGTTTTGTATTAAATGAAATTTAACATTGATTATGTCTTTATATGTAAAACATACAATAAATATATATGAACATTCTAACATGTAATAATAAATTTTTGTGACGCATATTCTGGTGTTCACATCTAAAATAGTATAGGTGTAAACGAATAACAATAATAGTAATACTTAAAAAGAAGATCAAATTCTATGACTAAATGAATGTATCAAAGTCAAAGTACAAAAAGCAAAGTAATTATGATTATTAAATAAATAGCGTTAAGGCTGATTTTAAATATTGTACTAATGTATTTTAAGTTTTTTAGAATAGACTTTGAGATAAACACCTTACAAATTAATTTTAAAATTATTGTGTGTATGGTTGGGTCAAATTTTATTGATTCTAATTTCAAAATAAAAATTATATCTTTAGTTTCAAAACAAATTATATGTGATTGTAGAAACTAAACTACACATGCTACAAGTATAGTAAACGTTAATGTTAAGTTTATTATCGTTTCCATAGTAGAATACAAAAATGGCAAAGTCGTAGTTGGACTTTAGAAGTCAAAGAAGTTTCATCTTCAGTTTAGTATGCTAGTCTTAGCTTGAATACAAAATGACTAGTAATGATAAGAACACATCTTTGAAACTTGTTTTCACTTAATAACTATAGCTCATAGGGTGGCATTTTATCAATAAAACGACATCTGAATCCGTACATTATCATTATGGATGATAAAGCATGATGCTAAGGCAAACAACATTCATATATGGTTTTTGGAAAAAATCGTATCGGACGTATTATATTATGTAATTTCATATTGTTGGTGGCATCGTACTCGAAGTTAATTAAAGTTGCTTGTAATACCTTCACTCGGTTATAACTAAAAACTTTCGCTTACATAAATGCCGCTTTGAATATCTCCATTCCTGTTTTAGTAATGTAACGTTAATTCCTACTTATCTAGTTATCTGTCAAATGTGGCTACCATTATGACTCTAAAAAATTTCTGATTGTTATGTCTTTTTTCTTTGCGACTAGCTACAATACGTTTCATCATCCATGAGATGTATAGGATTGCTTGGTGCCTCAAACCCCTTAGTAGCACATATCATGAAGTTGACTAACAACTGGTCGAAAACGTGAAAGATCAAGGATTGTTGTGCTTCTAGTGTTTCCCTTAACAATTGGGGTTTTAGACGATAAAATTTTAATTCTCTTTAGTTTAATGTTAAATATGAGAGGGTAATCATATTTATATAATCCATCAAGCTTCGCCCGCCGCCACACACCAACCAAACTGACCTAGTTTTAATGCGCCGCTTTTTGGATCATCCGGTAGAAAATCAATATTATCTTTAGTTTCGTATCTTTGTAGATACGTATTCATGAAAGTTAAGGACATGTTACAAATTCACTTAATCATATTTAGAGTTACAAATTCACTTAATCATATTAACGTACATCCCTTTTTTTGATTATCAACAATTGAAATAGCAGATTTAAATGATTATATGTCGTGTTTTTCAAGATTCAACAGTAAAATCTTGTTAAATTATCCACCGCTGTCACTAGTCACGTGGAGTAGATCTGCTAGTTCTGTAAAAATCGTTATGGGTCTGTCTCTGATTTGTTTATGTGCATGTATTTCTTAGTTGCGCTCCAATATACCTATGATAAAGTGCTTATTTACTTGATAATAACCCTTTAAACCATACTGATTTAAGCTTATAAGTTGTGAACCATTTATTCTTCTTTATATATCATTCTTTATATATCAATAACTTGCAGTAGAAATACAAATAACAGTACGATAAAAATCACAAAATCTCATTTTCTGGATGGTTTAAAAGAATAAAAGGTGCATGCTTTTTGAGGACTGTTTTAAGAAAATAAATCTTATTGCGTAACATCCTGCAGGTTATTAATTGAAGACTAATAAAAGAAAACTTAATTTTATAGCAGTCACATATCTTGAATTGTTTTGTATAATAAAAACCACAAGATATTCTAACAAAATAAGATTAAATTGATATAGATCTCAAAGATCCAAATGACAAAGAGGTAGCAGAATGCCAGCCTCTCAAATCAAACCCTCTAGTCACTTAATTCAGATACAGAATTGAAACAACTGAAAAGGAAACTTGAACTAAAAAACAGACCTCATACAACAAACCCATGATACAACCATCTAAGATGATTAGACTTCACACTTGGTCCCAAGTCTTTGCTTAGAACTTCCAATCAATTTTAAAACTTGTAACCTTGTGTGCATCACAAAGCAGACAAGCCATAACTTTATCATCACAGTCCACGCACACACACACATGTCGACATGGGAGCCACAAGATATTTGCTGTTTGATTGTGACAATGGCCACACATAGCATCAAGCTCTATAACCTGATTACTAGTGCTGGACTGTCCCTCACCATCAGCACTAGTTCTCGCCATCCTCTGCTCGAGCATGTTCTTCAGCTTGCCTGCTTGGAAACAATAGTACTCATACAGTTCCTTAAACCGTTGCATCTGAGCTTCAACTTCCTTTCTTTTCTGTACCTCCATAACAAGAGTGTTATGATACACATCCACCACGTTTCGTGACTGATCCATCTGCATGCACATGCAAACGATGTTAAACACTATAAATTTGAAAATATAAATTAAATCAAATAGAATCAAAACCTAGAAAGGTAACTTACCATCTGCGAGTAAAGCTCGTCAAAGTTTGGTTCTGGTGTTTCAATGTTAGGCACTACTGGTGGAGTGGGATCATTAGCAATAGCATCCATCATGTTCTTGAATGCCTTCCTGATCGACGGCATTTTGTTAAACCCTGATCAAGGAAATTGAGATACCTTGGACAAACAACTAAGTAATGTTGTTATGTTAAATCGATACATCTAGCAAGGTTTATATGCACAATGCACACAGGAGCATGCATTCAATTAAAATTCATTACAAAGGAATAATATATGGTAATTTCATCATTACGCATATTATCTTGTATATTCTATACTAAGAACATAAATGTTTTACTATATTTTTATGATGTATTTTTCTTAGTAAATGGTGGTGTGAGGGGTAATATTGTAGTTTTACCAGTTTTGGGTAGTGACTTATGACCGTTGTCAAAAGATATTTAGGATAGGTTTTCTTTTCACTCATTTACATGGTATATTCATAAAGTCTTTGAAGATACGTTCCTTCGTGCATCTATTATGATAAATCTTAATAAAAGTTTATAATAATGCCAAGTCACCCTACATCATTAATTCATAAACCTTTTTCTTGTTATAAGCATTTCTCTACTATGTATAAACTTCTTAAAGCTTTATAAAGATCTCACTAAACATCAATGCATTAAATTTAGAAGAGGTTCAAGATGTTAGACCTTTTCATTCCAAATAAGCATGAAACACATTTCCACTATGGTTAACAAAATAATAGATCTCTTCAAATTTTCTTAGACCTTTTTATAAACCATCATAGTGGATGCTCTTACTACTAATTAGATTTCTATATAAGAAAAAAAAAATACAACGACGAGCTCATTAACAGGTAATGTTTTTATTAATTCTCTTATATAATAAGAGAATTTCATAAATCTGAAAAGAAAGTTGTGAATTGCATTTTGATAAATGGAAGTGCACCATGCATTTTGCCTATGTCGCAAATTTGAACATTTTTGTAAGCCAGTAAATGTCAAAATTGAAACTTAATTTGAACAAACTCATCTAAATTTCATCAAATAAAATAACCAAGTAAAAAAAACATGTGTCAATTTGGTAAAAAAAACACTTAAAAAGAGAGGAGGTAATTAATAAAACTTTAGTTGGAAGATGAACACTATCCATCACGGAGCAGGTAATTCATTTTACTACCCGAAACCGAACCTTACTAAGCGGGTAACTGGACATTCTGGTACACAAAAAGAGTAGTTACCCGCGGTTCGAGTCACGGTTAACCATTTTAGACATTTAATCGAGTTTAACCGTATTGATAATAACATGATCTAGAACGTAGATTGTCATTTTAATAAAATTATAAAACACTGAATATCTTAAAGTCATTTCAAAGTTACTCCATCATAATAATTGAATTCAAATAAACATACATAATAATTGATCACATTAATCAATTTTCGCACATACATGTTTAGTAAATGTTTACACTTTACAGTATGAAGGAAAAAAGTTGCTATACAGTAAACATAATATACAGTTAATTGAATATAGGTAAAAACCTTCATGTATATTATACATGCTTCAGTTCAGTTAACTGCATATATCTTAAAATAAAAACCGAAACCGAACCATAATAAGTGGCTTTTTTGTTTTGGTTTTTTTTGATTTCTTCGGTTTTGGATTCTTCAGTTATGGATTGAGCGATTCGGCTCAGTTTATCGATTTATTGGGTTTTTCGAACACCCCTATTAATTAAGTATACTTATCAGTTTTCATATTTTTAATAACTTTATAAATTTAATAAATACCCCTATACTTTATATTTTGTACTAATATATTTGCACGGAATCATAAATATAAAAAAAATGCACTAGTTACTGTGACATGCAAATGAATACAAGATATATATATATATATATATATATATATATATATATATATATATATATATAGGGGAAGGGATCAATAAAATAATTAAAATGAGAAGGGTAAGAAGTAATTCTAACCACATTTTACTATGAGAGGGAAAATTTGAATGAAGATGCATCCATTTTTGTAGGTGCATCTAAAATGAGTGGTTGTGGTTACTTTCTATCCTTCTTATTTTATATTCTTCTTATTTGATCTACTTTCTCTCTCTCTCTCTCTCTCTATATATATATATATATATATATATATATATATATATATATATATAGAGTGAGGGATCATGTCTGGATATTTTTTTTTAGTGGGATGTGCGGATGTACCTCATCCGTTGATCTTTTTCATTTAGCGGCTGAGATTTGACCACATCCCTTTTTCTCCTCCGTATCTTTTTATTTTTATTAGAATATTCTATTTCCTTATTTTTCTCAGCTTTTTTTATTTAAATTTTTTATCGAATGGAATTACCTGATGAGTATTCTCGTATCGGTCCTGATCTATCGGTACATTTTTCATTAAAAAACGCTGTTGAAGGTATTTTTATGATAGTTATTCTGATATTAAGGTTTTATTATGATTTTGAGGATAGTTACTCTGATATTACTATTGTTATTACGGTATTAGTACATTACACTTTGATGTTTCTATCGTTAGTATGATAGTTATTCGATATTAAGTTGTTATTCTCATATTAGGATAGTTATTACATATTAAGTTTGTTATTCTGATATGAGGATAGTTATTCTGATATTAATGTTATTTTTGTATCTGATATCAATATCCTTAATATGATAGTTATTCTGATATTAATTCTTTATTCTGATATGTGTATAGTTATTCTGATATTAATAATGTTAATATGATAGTTATTCTGATTTTAAAACTGGTAATTTAATATGTTGATAGTTATTCAGATATTAAGTTTTTTTTCTTCTTATTATGCGTTTTAAAACCGGTCTTATTATATAAGGATAGTTATTCTGATATCAATAACCTTAATATCATATAAGGATAGTTATTCTGATATTTAATTTTTTTTTGTTATTATCCGTTTTAAAATTGGCCGTATTATATATGGATAGTTATTCTGATATCAATAACCTTTATATGATAATTATTCTGATATTAAAACCGGTAATATCATATAATGATAGTTATTCTGATATTAAATCTGGTAATATCATATAAGGATAGTTATTCTGATATTTAATCTTTTTTTCTTATTATCTGTTTTAAAACTGGCCGTATTAATATAAGGATAGTTATTCTGATAATAGAATTTGTAATATCATATAATGGTAGTTATTGTGATATTAATCTTTTTTGTTATTGTCATATAAGTATTTTTATTCTGATTTTATTAATGATAATATGATAGTTTTTCTGATATTAAAACTGGTAATATCATATAAGGATAGTTAATGTGATCATATAAGGATAGTTAATGTGATATTAAAATTGTTTCTATCATTCAAGTTTAGTTATTGTTTATAGCTAACGAAATAGTTGTTCAATTGGAATTATTCTAATAGTTTGTCTTCAAATCAATCAGGCTCAATCACATTTTACTTCTAAACATACAATTTCAAACGTAATTTAACCTCCAACTACTTCTAGCACACAATTTCAAACACAAAATTATTAGTATGGCTTGTCTCTCCCATTCCGTTGAAGATATGCAAATGTATGCGTTAAAAACAATGCGAAGAAGATGATGTTGCTCGAAAAAACACTATTATAGACGTTATCAATTTGTTTGAGCATGCAAGGGCAGAGAAGCAACGTATGAGGGATGACATTACGCTTGAAACAAAAAGCTGTGATCGAAAAGCTTTTGATGGATGAAGCCCAAAAGATGACAATATTTGCTGACAAGTTGTTGGGGTGTGTTCAAAAAATACACAACAACATCAATACCAAAATCTATTGGAGCTATTGGGAGAACAAAACTGATAGTGTAGGTGCATCATGTTCGTCTGCTAGATTTGTTGGGCAACATCTGCTAGACTAGGAAGATTTGGCTCGCATCAAGGAATATGCCGGTTGTCAGTCTTCTTTGTATGATTTTGCATGCGGGAAGCATTCAGATTAGGATTTATCATTTATGTATTTCGTATTGTTAATATTGTTAGTAATAGCAGTATTTTTTTTTTGCAGTAACACTTGTTTTCTAATATAGTTATTCTGATATTTAAAACTGGAATATTATTTTAATAAAACATTTTTGTTCAAGTTTATTTTTATTTGTGATGTTTAATAATTTTAATATGATAGTTATTGTGATATTAAAGCTTTGCGAAAAAGATATTCTGATATTAAAACTGTGTATATCATTCAACTATAGTTATTGTGATAGGTAACAATATAGTTGTTCAATGATAGTTATTGTGATATTAAAACTGTTAATATCATTCAATGATAGTTATTGTGATACTTATCTAAGCAGGTTGTTCAAGGTAGTAGAAGCGGTAGTAGAAATAATTTCTCTGCGCATTGTAGTAACTTGTTGCGGTGAGGAGTAAAATTTGTTTTGTAGTAGCACTTTTCGAGATGCTATTAATATATCTTTCAAGGATAGTTATATTGAGATGCTATTAATAAAATTTGTTGTTGCAGTAGCACTTTCAAGTATAGTTACTATGATATTTTAAGTAAAGTTGAGTTTTCTATGTTTTGTTTTTTTTAGGTGATTCAATGAGACAGAATTGTGCAAGTAATGAGTTTGTCGAAGATGAAAATTTGTCATCTGATGTTAATGTTGAAGAGAATGAAGAAGTAAATTCACCATATTTTTTTACATCAACTTCAATGCTTATTAAACCTTTGTTGTAAAACTCTTGTACCAGTGGAAGGTACTTTGTTTGATAGCCTTGAAGAAGCTTATAAAGCATACAAAGATTATCTTCTTGAAGGCTGGTTTTATTGTTCGTAGAGCCATCAAAATAATGATGGAGGTATTGTTATAAATAAGGAATTTCTTTGCAGTAAAGAAGGCACCAAGAAAGTTAAAGTTAAAGAATTTGATAGTTTAAAAGATAATTGTGATGCTAAGGCTGTAAAGAGAATAAGATCAGAGTTTAGGAAAAATTGCAAAGCTAGAATTTATGTTGTCAGATCTGGTGAAAAGTATAGGGTTAAAAATTTTGTTGAAGAGCACAATCATGGTTTTTTTACTGCTGAGGATAGACATTTGCAAAAGTCTCATAGGTCTATGAGTTTGGCGCATCAGTATTTTGCTATTAAGGCTTCGAACTTAAACATCGGTCCTTGTATGTCATTCAATTTGATTGCAGAGCTTTTGGGAGGATATGAAAATGTTGGTGCCACTAAGATTGATTTTAAGAATATGAGTCGTGAAATTCTAACTATATTGGTAAATATGATGCTCAAATGATTATTGACAAGTTTAGTATTTTGAAAGAAAGAAATGAAAATTTTACGTTCGAGTTTAAGACTAATACTGATGGTCAGTTAAGTTGTTTGTTTTGGTCTGATGATACAAGTAAAAGGAATTATGAAGCTTTTGGTGATGTTCTTTCTTTTGATGCTACATACAAAACCAATATGTAAGTTTTATTTTTATTTTAATTTTTTTTATTTATTTTTTTATTTTTATATAAAATATAAATTTTTATATATATATTTTTTTAGGTACAATATGGTTTTTGTGCCTTTTATGGGTGTTGCTAATCATCAAAAATGTGTAATTTTTTCTTGTGGTTTACTTTCGAAAGAAGATGTTGTTTCATATAAGTGGCTACTGCAAGCTTTTCTTAACACCCATATTAAGGAGCCGTACCTTATTTTAACAGATCAAGATCCTTCAATGTTAATAGCTATACCAGATATGTTTAAAACTACTAAACACCGGCTTTGTATGTGGCATATAATGAATAAACTTCCTACAAAGGTATTTATATATATAATTTTTTTAATTATTATTATTATTATTATTATTATTATTATTATTATTATTATTATTATTATTATTATTAGTTTTTTTATATATAGATGGGTTCTAGTATATGTGAAGAAGGAGGATTCAAGAAACGTCAATGTTCTCTTGTATGGAGGGAAAGTGATAAACCATTGAATTTGTTCAAAATGGGAAGCTTTATTGGATGAATTTGATTTAGATAAGCATAAATGGTTGGATGATATGTTTAACATAAAAAGCGTTGGATCCCTACTTATTTTAGAGATATCCCAATGAGTGGTTTGATGAAAACTACTTCAAGATCTGAAAGTGAAAACTATTTTTTTGGTCATAATTCTATTTGGAGTTCTACTCTAGTTCTTTTCTTTTCGTTATGAAAGCGCTTTAGATCAACAAAGGAATAATCAACGTGTTCTTGATAATAATTCAATAATTAATAGACCTTCATTGAAAACCAATCATTTAGTTGAACAACATGCTGCAGAATTTTATACTCTTGAAGCATTCTATGTGGTTCATTTGAGATTGTTGCTTCTATGAGAGTTGTGCGGGTCTATGAAAAACTTGGGTTATGTAAAAGACATTGATAAAGAGTGGTTTGGAGAGTTTAAGGTATTGTCTTTTTAAATAAATAAGTATTGTCAAGAAAATGTTTTTTAAATTCATTATAAATTGTAGTTAATTTTTTCATTTGCTTTTTTCAGGTTGAGTATGATGAAGAAAATCGTTCAGTTAACTGTTCTTGTCTACATTTTGAAAGACGTGGTCTGTTATGTCGTCATGATTTTTATACTCTTAGAGGATATGGTATTAACAAGATTCCAAAATGTTGATCCCAGTTGAGCAAACGATCTAATATAGAAACTGACTTGGAATAACAACTTATTAAGTATTATGCGGAATTTAACACTTAACCTTAAGAAGAAGAACAATTAACATTCAACACCTCAATATTATTTATTAATACGAATACTCTTACAGTATTACGGTTTTGCAACCTTGAAGTGTATCGATCTTTAGATATAAAACTTATGTCTATCTAATCTAACCTAAAACCTCCTTTTATAAGTTAAGGAGTCCTATACATTATACAATACGTAACCTACAAGATAAATATCTTTTCCATATTTATCTTAATACAATAAACTAACCGACTATACAAAACACTAGCAGTTGTTACAATATATCATCCGTGGTTACACATTACTACTAGCCGCGGTTGTCTTCATCCGTAGTTACATTCTTCTGTCCGTGGTTATATCAAACTGTCCGTGGTTCCGATTACTTAAAGTAATTCATGATTCAAGGAACCAAAATCCCAACAATCCTCCCCTAAACTTGATACATTCCAACAGAATTCTCAAGTTTCCTTTAAACTCAAAACATCTGAAATGGAGGATGTAGCCAAACACTTATGAGATTTAAGAATTGTTTCATATTTCTTCAACAAATCATAGGCTTGACCATCATAGGGTAACAGCATCTTGATAATACGAGGTTTCAACATCTGAACAATAATTTCGGATACTTATTCAGCGAGGATAATCACCTTCTAAAAGCATGTGAATAACTTTTCCAGAAACAGTTAAAACATGAACTCCACAAGTTTGATATAAAAACCATCTTGTTACATTACCATTGTAGAGTCCTTTCCATTTAGGTTCATCATGAGTTGGTTCAAATAAAATCTTCAAATTATAATAGACCAGTCTCTCATGATAATCAGTTGGATGTACTCACCAAACTTATTCTTGTAAAGTCTCCAAAGATCCATCAAATCATCCCTTTCAAAATACTGAAGCATTTGTGAAAATTTATTATACTCATAAACTTCATTGTTAAGTCTTTGAATTTTCCAAACTCCTTCACTTCCATCATTAAGCTTAAACTCATAAGAAACAATTTGATTAACATCTGCAACTTCTTTCAATCTTTTAGAATCAGATGTCTCTTGAATCTCAGGTTTTCTCTTTCTTTGCATCCACTCATCATGCTTCTTAATCCACTCTTCTTCCTTCTCAGAATTCATTGGACAGTAATCATCATGATTAATCTTCATACATCTTTCATAAATCTCAAAAATTCTTTCAAATGAACATTTACTAAGATTTTCATAAATGTGAATGCCTGAATTCTTAATAATTTTCATTAGTATATTCCTCATCTGTGCTGCATTGAGGTTTCTTTCTTATAACTTGCTTCCTTTCATTACCAACCTTTCTTGCCCATTCTCCTAAAAGCCTAGCTTTTCCTTATCATCAATTTCCATTCTTGTGCAGTATATTCATCATTTATTTGTTGAGAAGCTTGAAGAAAGTTTTGTGATTCATACCATATAGCTAACATTCTCTGACTAGCTTCCTCTTCTTTCTGATTTCTTTTCTCTAAAGCTTCTTGTTCTTCAGCAACCATATTCTTTACAAACTCTGCATCATAAGCTTCTTGTTATGCTTTAGATTTAAACTTCAATTCTGGTACTGCAACCCCTTTACCTTTTCCAACATCAGATTGAACCACCTTCTTCTTCAGAGGTTCACCAATAACTAAAGTTTTTCCTCTGGGTTTGGGTTTTAGTGCGATAGATTGAGCAGAGATATCACGGTGTAGAAATAGATGAAGTTTTGCTTAGATTTATCAATGTACTAGCAACTTCTTTCTCAACTTCTTTAGACTTAGGTGTTGATACAGAGAGAGTTGTGACAATAGTGGAAGTGGTTATAATAGCGGTGGGTATGATTGTAGTAGGTATAGTTGTAGTGGTTATAGTTGCCATGTGCGTTCTGCATCGGTGGTTAGAAGTGTACTAACCGTGGTTTCAGACATACCATCAGTGTTTGTGTTATGTACTACGTCTTCTACAACTTTCTTTTTTCAAGAACGCCTCATTCCCATCTTTATCGGATACCAAAAATGTTTGATCTCCACTATCAACATCTTCTTCCATAGATACATTAACAGCCTCCCCTGAATTCTTGCCTTCACTCTTCCCCTGTTTGGATACACCCTCCATATTCAGTGGAGAGGAGTCCACCTTCTTTCCGTAGCTTCCTTAAAGCGACAAGCCAGGCCTTTTATCTTCTCCAAAACCAAAACCCTAGCTGGCCAGAATATCCTTTTCATGAAATCCAGCCAATTCCTTGAGATTAGAGATCGTCTCCTCCATCTTAGTACATTTAACCGTCAATTCATTTAATCATTCAAGAATATCCTCCCACTTCGACCTGTGTGAACTGGTCCGAGAGGTGGTTCATTGGAAAAGTCGGCATGTACAAACTCGAGAATCCGTCAATTCATGTTCGGGTTCCAACCGATCCTCATCACCGGTACGTGTTAAGCCTCAGAGAATCCTTGGATATAGAAAACATAGCAGGCCAGAGCACGAACATCTATGCACCCTGTATTAGCCAAGTGGCTAGGGATTCCTCCACTGTTAAGTTCAAGGAACTCTCCACATTAGAAGTTGCCAATGGTTGGGTCTTATTTATGTTTCCACTATCCTGACCAGCATCTAAGCATGTATCATTAGTGGAAGCCCTTCCAATCATGTCACCTTCACGCATGTGACACCTCATTATCAACATCATGAACACGAGCCTGAGGAAGCTTAGTGCCCTTCTTTCTCCTAGTCCATACAATAGGTGTAATATCAGTGATTTGAGGTGTCTACTCAGGTGGTTAGAGGTGTACTTTCAGTGACAATCAGTTGAGATTCAAGACCTTCATCAAAATCAGGAGGCAAAGTAAGCATGTGAGGAAATAAAGGAACATCTCTAATTTGTACATTCTGTGGTTGATTCCTCATATGTGCAAAAACCTTAGGAAGCATATGATGTACTTCATACTCTCTAGAATGTTCAATAGGATCAACAATTTGATGTGCTACAATCAGTTGAACAAACCGAGGATACAAATAGTATTTACCCTTCTTCCTAATGTTTTGTACTAACCCTTCATAAATCATCCTAGACCAATTAAACTTCCTTCCCTCAGATAAACAAATAATAGCGGTAGCAATTTTGAAGGAAAGTCATTAAAACACTGTGGTCTTGTAACTCATACACATCAACAAGGTGTGAATCAAAAACTTCCATTGTTGTGAAAACAAACTCTTAAATAATTGTACCTTTTCACCCCTATGGGTATATCCTAATCTCTCTAAACCAGACAACAATCTCAACATCGAAGATTATCAACCCCATCACATCATCAAATTGCAAAACTTCTCGAATGATATCTTCAGTACAGAAATAACCTCATCCACGCGAGAACAAAACATCTCCACCATCAACCTTTTCAAGTGTAGCATTCCTCCAGAATTGATGTATGTAGGCTTTAAGAATGGTGGGTGTAACAGTTAAAGCATAGTGAATGGGACTGTGAACTAAGAAATCAATCATTTGATGAAACCCTTCAGAACGAGCATTCTTGGTGAGAATGGCAACTAGGTTATGTGAAGTGGAATACTTTTCAGCCATTTTGATTAAAGAAGATAATGATGTGAGTTGGTGAATTATGCAAAGAAAGTGATTAGGGTTAAGGTTGAGCGCCAATTGGAAGTGGTTTGAGAATCAAATAAATGATCCGTCCGTGATTTGGGGAGAGTGATATATATTCGCCAATGTTACAAACAGCCCTGTACTATCCAAAACTAGACTCCATGCTATCAGCGGTTCCAGGAACTACTATCCGAGGGTTGCAAAATACCATCAGCCAGATACAGCGGATCACTTCTTCCAAATGACCAAAGAGATATACCATCGAGCAAATCTTACATAAGCAGCACACCAATCAATATCAAAACCCTAATTACTTCAAAGTCTCCAATCAACTGCAATCACAATGTGGAACCCTAGTTGGAATAAACCAGAGGTAGTCAATCTAACATCCTCCTCATCCTCATCATCATCTTCATCATCAAGTGAAGATGGTAACCCATGGCAGTTCTACTTGCCTCCACAAGTAGCAAGACCATTAAAATCCCCATTTCTTCCAACATCTGAAGATGACAGTGTTGTGAATCCAAGTAATGCATCGAGGACTCGATGATTCCTCAAAGAAGATCTTCACATCGAACCCCAACCAAGACCACAAAGCAAACCACTCCCAAACAACAGAGAGGTGGTGCTTGGTCTACCACCGGGTTGTGGTGCTTCACCACATATCGTAGGGGGGAAAGGAAAAAGGAAAATGGAATGATGCTTTTTGGTGAAACCAGTAGATGCAAGTATGATATGACTATGTCCTTCGTGCTTCATCTACTGTGGGCATCGTCATCATCAACGTTTTCATCAATCCATCTTTTCCATTTTAATCCTTAGCATCCTCGTCATAGTAGTCATGCATCTCCAGCCATTGAGATAGAAGGAATGGGTGGTTATGCAAGACTTCACGAATGCATATCCAGCATCTAGTGTGAAAGATGTGAGCGATCATGCATATCCAACAGCCTGTTAGATGTTGGAATAGATGATATGAACTAGATTAGGATTAGTAGATCATGTATAGCTCTTTTCTTGTACTCTGTAAGCTGTAAGCTGTAAACTGTTTCTCAAATGAATGAATGAACACTTTGCATCAGTACTTCTTTTACTTCTATAATGATCATTCTTGTATCTGCAAAATGGTTAATGAAAAACAGGATAACTAGCGATGGTTTGAACCAAACTATCAGTGGTTAGAAACAAACTATCGGTGGTTAGAAACAAAAATAGCAAAACTAAGATTACATAATAACAATTCAATACATATACAAACTGGTACAAAACAATTTGAGAATTTAGAGATTAATCATTCCAATACTAACAACAAGATACTGAAACCTTCCCACATCAAAAGCTTTGGTGAGAAGATCAGCAACATTGAAATCAGTATGGATTTTTACCATTTGAATCAACCTTTTCTCATTACAATCTCTAATAAAATGATGTCTTATCTCAATATGTTTAGTTCTAGAATGTAAAACAGGATTTTTAATAATGCATATTGTCTGTTATTATCAATGTAAATCTTAGTATGCATAAAATTGTACCCAAAGTCCGGCAATTGATTCTGAATCCATAGAACTTGACCACGGCAACTAGCGTAGACATATTCAGCCAGGTTGTAGAATTTGCCACAATAGTTTGCTTTTACCTGCCATGAAATAAGTCTGCTTAAAACCACGACATCCTCGTTGTAGACTTCCTATCCAAACTAGCACCAGCATAGTCACTATACTGTAGGCCACCAAATCAAAAGGAGAATCCTTTGAGTACCAAAGGCCCAATTTAGGATGACCCTTAAGATACCTTAAAATTCTCTTAACAGCATTCATGTGTGATGAATTAGGTGTGACTTGAAATCTTGCACACACACATACTGAGAACATTATATCTGGCCTAGATGCAGTAAGATACATCAAAGATCCAATCATGGACCTGTACAACTTCTGATCAACTTTGGTACTTCCATCATCGGTAGCAATGGTTTTCGAGTCTCCATTGGTGTACTAGCACTCTTTACATCCTGAAACCCAAACTTCTTCAAAACATCTGCTACATACTTATCTTGACTAATGAAGATACCATCAGTCCTTTTTTGAACACTGTAGCCCCAAAAGAAAGTGAGTTCTCCCATATAACTCATCTGAAACTTATCATGCATAAGCTTTTCAAAATCTTTGCATAGCTCTTTATTGGTTGAGCCAAAGATGATGTCATCTACATAAACCTGAACCAATAAAATATCATCTTTGTGCTTCCTTATGAACAAATTTTTATCAATCAGTCCTCTTTTAAACCTATTGTCCATCAAATAAGTGGGCAGGCTCATACCATGCCCTAGGAGCTTGATGCAAACCATACATAGCCTTCCTCAACCTGTAGACCTTGTCGAGGATGATCGGATCTTCAAAACCAGGAGGTTGACAAACATAAACCTCCTCATCAATTGTGCCATACAGAAATGCACTTTTAACATCTATTTGATACACAACAAAATTTTTGAATGAAGCATAAGCTAAAAACAATCTAATAGCCTCAATTCAGTTTGTGTGTATCCTTGAGCAACCAACCTTGACTTTTTCCTCACAACAATACCTCTTTCATCCCTTTTGTTTTTGAACACCCATTTTGTCCCAATTGCCCTCTTACCATTAGGAAGTTCTACCAATGTCCAAACCTCTTGAAGTTTGAACTGAAGAAGCTCCTCTTGCATTGATTCTACCCATCCTTCTTCTGATAATGCTTCTTCAACTCTCTTTGGCTCCTTTTGAGACAGAAAACAAGCAAACAAGCAATTTTGCAGATCTTTATGATTTATTTCTTTTGTGAAGTGATCTTGCAAAGAACCCATGTTCAGGAAAGGGTTCAGTGTTATTAACCTTGCTTCTTTGTTTGGAGTATTCAAATTTCAAGTATTTGTTCCTTGGGATGAATCTTGTGTATCCTTGTTGAGGTAACAGGACTTTCATGAATGACATGTTCCAAATTAGTTAAATCAGCATTGAAGAAATCATCCATGTCTTCATCATCAGTAGGAGTTTCAATTTCAATCAAAGGGGCATATCGGGATCATGTGGATACTCCTCTTCACCATGTAATGGCTTTGCATGTGGTCCAAAGAAAGTACTACTATCGGTTACTTATAGGGATTTCACTTGTAATGTGGTAGAAGTTGTTGGCTTAGCAGTGGTTGTATTAACTCTATCCGTGCTTATGTTAGGCTTATCCGTGCTTTGATTGCTTTTTCTTCTTTTCAATTTCTTCTACCAACACTGAATTATCTTTCAATAACTCATCCTTATCTTGATGATGATCACCATTGCCTCCAGTATTCAAGACATCATCATCAGTGGGACCTTGCTTATCAATGATGGGTGAGACCGAACTAGCTTTCCACTTTTCAAACAAATAGAACTCTTGAGGAGAATGGCTTCCTTAGAAATTGCTTCTTTACCAGAATTCTTTTGAGTACCTGTATCAACATTAGTGGAAGTTTAAATGATAGGCTCATAATTCATAGATTTGGTTAGCATATCAATGTTAAACAGCCGGTCTGGTCCTTTGGTCTCAACACTAGAGTCTTTTCACGAATTGAACATGTAGATTTTCTTCAACAATTCTAGTCCTCCTATTGTATACTCTAAAGGCTTTACTATTAGAAGAGTAGCCTAAAAAGTATCCATCATCAGCCTTTTCTTGAAACTTGCCTAGGTAGTCTATGGTATTCAAGATAGTAACAGGACACACAAAAGGTTTTAGGAATGCAATCATTGGCTTCCTATCATGTAACAGCTCATAGGGGTCTTGTTATGAGGCTTTACTACCTTACTTCTATTGCACGTACATATGCAGTGCCTCAGACTTCATTAAAAGGTAGTTGGTAACTTAGACTCGACAACATAGTCTAGCAGCCTCAATTAGTGTTCTATTTTTCCTTTCAGCCACACCATTTTGTTGTGGTGTTCTAGCAACACTAAACTGTCTTTCTATACCTTTATCTACACAAAACTGATTCATCACAGCATTCTTAAACTCACTTCCATTATCACATCTGATTATCTTTACTTTATGATTTACTAGATTTTCTATCTTAATAATGAAACTCTTGAGAACTTCAAAAGTAAACCCAAGAAAATCTACTATAATCATCAGTGATAACTAGGCACTACTGCTTATGGTTCAAACTCTTGACAAAAGTAGGTCCAAATAAGTCCATATGAAGCATAAACAGTGGTTGTGAAATGGTGTTGACAGTTTTGGACTTACAAGAAGCTCTATGTTGTTTTCCTTTTTAACAAGCCACACACAGTTCCTTACACTCAAAAACTTAGAAGGTAACCCTCTCACTAAGTTCCCTTTAACCGGTTTATTGATTGTTTTGTAATTGAGGTGACCTAATCTTCTATGCCATAACTTAGACTCATCCACGGATGCTTTAGCAAATAAACAAGTTAAGGACCTATTAGGAATTACATCTTTAAGATCAAAACAATATATATTTTCCTTCCTAGGTACCCTAAGTTGTATAAACTTCTCATCGGGCATCTTAAACTCAGGAGACAACACCACACACTCAGTTTCACCAAAAAGTACCCAGGTTTTCTTATCACACATTTGAGAAACACTGAATAAATTGTACTTAAGTCCCTGTACCAAGTAGACTTTTACAAAGTCCAAATTCCTGTTTCGATTGTGCCTCTTCCAAGTATCTTTCCTCCCTTTGTATCATTGCCAAATGCCACATATCCTCCATCAAAAGCTTCAAAATCTTCCAGGTTGCTCCCATCCCAAGTCATGTACCCAGAGCAACCACTATCAAACACTCCTTTGTCTTTTAGCTCATCTTGTAGATTGCCCTGCACATGAAATTAAACAGTTAGTTCTTTTGTGGACCCAAGCCAATACTGACTTGGGTCTGCCCTGTGCATCAATATAATCAAATTTGGTTAGGTCCATTGATGCACGGTTGACATGATGTAAAACCTTGGTCTTAGGTTTCCATTGCCAACTAGTGAGGCCTTAAACTGACATAAAATGATTTCCAACCACATCGGTTATCACCTTTGGAATTTTAAAACTTCTTTGTTATCGTGGTGATTTTGGCTTATCGGTGGTTTGATTTTGCTTAGCCGTGTTTACACTTTGCTTAGCAGTGGTTGGAACCCATTTGGGAGAAGCAGTGACAATTGATTTTGTATTCCCATTCCTCATTAACACTACTTTAGGAATCATGTTTTTGTTAGGATGAGGGTTTGTTTTCTTTGAAAAGTTTTGGTGATTTACCCTCCTCCAATGATTCCACACTTGTGGTCTATTTTTATAACAATTTCTCTGTAAGTGCTCAAAACTACCACAAATATAACAAGCTTTCTTGACACATTGAAACTCATTACCTAACCTATTAGATATTAGGCCATTAAAGTTTCTCTGATTGCCCCTAGGTATATATCTTTTCATTTGTTCCCTAGGTACTTCCTTTTATTCTACCACTTTCTTAGTTATTTGAGCTCCAAATCTAGGTACAAGGTTAGGTTGTCTAGTATCAACTTTCTTAAAAGGTTCTAACTTTTCGTTTGTGTTGATACTTTACTATCTTCCTCGAATCGATTCCCTATCTTCAATGATGGGAGCATCAGATGACGATATCGAAACTTATCTTAGGTGTCTCGGTCTTACTTATTCCTTCAACAGGTTTGTTAAAACTGAATTCACTACTAAATGACAGTTCTTTGCTTGGGTGGTGCATGTTGCATAAGAGTGGGTGGTGGCATATTGATGTAACCTATCCAGAACCCTTTTTCATTAGATGACTCTCTATAGATTTATGAACTAGATCAGAAGCAAATTATGTTTTAGCTACCCTAACAACATGTTTTTCTTTTTCATCTAGGGCCTTTTGTTTTTCACTTTCTGCTAGTTCAAGTTTCTCTTTAAGCATTTTAATCTCTCTATTTTTAAGATCAATTTCACCACCTAATATATTGATCTTATCTACATACTCAAACTCACATTTAATACATTATCTAAGCTTCTCTTCCACACTCTCTAGACCAACTCTATAACCTAAGTTATCCATAGTTAGTCTTTCTACTTCTTTCCTCATACTCTCAGTGATAGCCTTTTGAGATTCTAAGTTATCATTACATGATTTAAAAGAACAAGTAGACTCATTAGATACCTCAGAATATGAACCAGAAGATGAAGCATAAGCCATAAGAGCAAAGTTATGCTCTTTTAAAGCTTCACTAGCAAGAAAAGCTGCATTAGGTCCTTCTTCAATCGATCCTCAATCATAATCACCAAGACCATCTTGAGCCACCAATGCAGAAGAAGGAGCAGACTCTTCTGTGATCTTCTTAACACCTTCAATCCTCTTAGGAGCTCGACATTCCCTTGCAAAGTGACCCTTCTTCTTGCGGTTAAAGCACTCCATCTTGCTTTTGTGAACCACTGCTCTCCTTTGACCATCATACTTAACTTGTCTTCCAGTCCTCCTCAAAAACTTCCTTGCTTGGAGAGTCAACATTGCCATTTGCCATTGAAGATTAATCTCTTCCAGATCATCAGGATCAATTTGATCCAGATCTTGATTCAACACAGTAACACTAGTAGTTAAATCGCCGAAAAGCACAAATTGCACCATCACCGACATTATCACTAACAGTGGTATTGTTTGCAATAGCCGTGGTTATACCATAGGCAGCAGTGGATACATCTTGTGAGCTCTTGTGATTAGTGGATACAAAAGCAATGTTTTGATTAGTAGAAGACGCATTAGCAAAGTTATTCTCAGACTCATAAACCTTCAAGTTGTTGAAGAGATTATCCAGAGTCATCTTAGGAAAGTCCTCCTTATTCCTCCACACAATTGTATGAATAGCCCATTCAGATGATAAACTCCTAATGAACTTCAAATTAATATCTTCTTGAAGAACCTTATAATCTACTGACTTCAGTTGACTGATAAGTTTTTGAAGTCTATTGTATGTACCATCAATCTTTTCTCCACTAAGAGCAGTGAAGGTTTCAAATTGATGCTTAAGCATATTCATCCTGGACTTCTTAGTGGCTTCATTGCCGACAAACCTTGTCTCAAGAGCATCCATAACTCTTTAGATTCATATTGTTCAAAATCCAAAGCATAATCATTGGGTATTCCCATGGAGAGAATCTTGTGAGCTTGATCTCCACTTTCTCTTAGCCTTATCAATTTCACTAACAATGGTAATTTCTTTGCCATCCTCACCCTTCTTAGGAAGAGTGTCTCCCTTTTCAACGACATCCCGGAGAGCATAATCAATCATGCGAATGTATTGCCTCATTCGCATTCTCCAGATTGGATACTCACCATGCTTGAGCATGGGTACCTTTGAAGCAGTCACCATGTGAGTTTCTTGGACATCTTATCTTCCTTGAACAAAACTTAACTAGACCTCTTCTTGATTACAGTTTCTAGATCACAAGCTCCGATACCACTTGTTGATCCCAGTTGAGCAAACGATCTAATATAGAAACTGACTTGGAATAACAACTTATTAAGTATTATACGGAATTTAACACTTAACCTTAAGAAGAAGCAGGTTAACATTCAACACCTCAATATTATTAATACGAATACTCTTACAATATTAGGGTTTTGCAACCTTGAAGTGTATCGATCTTTAGATATAAAACTTATGTCTATCTAATCTAACCTAGAACCTCCTTTTATAAGTTAGAGGTCCTATACATTATACAATACGTAACCTACAAGATAAATATCTTTTCCATATTTATCTAATACAATAAACTAACCGACTATACAAAACACTAGTAGTGGTTACAATATATCATCCGTGGTTACACATTACTACTAGCCGGTTGTTCTTCATCGTGGTTACATTCTTACATCCGTGGTTATATCAAACCTGTCCGTGGTTCCAGTACTTAAAGTAATTCATGATTCAAGGAACCAAAATCCCAACACAAAACAATATCTTTTAAGACGTTGGAAAAAAGAAGCTGTTGTTTTACCTCTTCTTGGATCTTCTTTTAAAGCGAATGGATCTTCAGGTAGTTGTATTTATAAAATTTATTCTAAAGTGAATGCGATAATCAATCATTGCGGATATGATGAAGAAAAACGTTATATTTTGAAAAATGAGCACTTATGAATCGGATTGGAATCATCAAGCTTTGCAGTCTTGAAATAAAGAGGATAGTATATCATCTATGATTGGTATTCTAAACCTCACCGCTATTACGTTTTTCCTCGATATTGGATCAAATAAGGGTGATTCTTGGTGCAAGATATAAACCTTCTAATAATGGCTGATGATTTAAAGATCCTAAAGAATGTGGGAAAATTTTGAGAAAGTGTAGAATCCTAACATATTAACAGATCATGTTACAAAATTGTCAAACAATCCAGACAGGAAAGTTCTTACTGCTAAGAAAGACATTAAGAAGGCCAGCGAAATGGAAAGAAAGTTACAAAGGAAATCAAATAAAGCTAGTGAGCAGTCTTGAAGAAGATTTAACTTTAAGGAGTAAGTTAACTTATCGTGTCTGAGTCGGTTTTGTTAAGATTTGATGCATTATTATTTTTATTATTTTTTATTTTTTTTAAAGCTATAAAGTCAAATTGATGTACTGTGATATTATCATTGTTATGTCTTTTTTATTTTTTTCATTATTTATTTTCATTTATTAAGTTGTAATGTTGATTAAGTATTTTTTTTTAAAGGTTATAAAGTGAAATTCATATACTGTGATATTAAAAAATTATGTACTGTGATATTTAAAAATTATGTACTGTGATATTAAAAAATTATGTGATTTTTTGTTCAAAATTAATTCATTAAACCATTTTAACACAAAATATGAGTTTGATACAACTCGTTTTTTCATCAGAAAATAAAGTTAAAAACACAAAATATAAAGTTTACAAACATAAATACTAATTTAATCTTCATCAGAGTTGCGATTATCTTGAGAATCTTTATCTTGTTATTCTCCTTGATCACCCATCTTTTCAAGTTTTGCTACTTCTTTCTCATATTCTTTTAATGATAGAGATTTTTGATAATCATAGTCATCTTCAGATTCATCAATATACTTCATTAAATTTAAAAATATCATCATCTTCTTCTTCTTCTTCTTCTTCTTCTTCTTCTTCTTCTTCTTCTTTAACTTCATTTTCTTCTTCTTTTTTAACTTCAATTTCTTTTTTAACTTCTTTTTCATCATCATTTTCCTTTTTTTCACTATCATATTGTTTCCTTTTCTTATTGATATTTTTATTTTCCATTTTTTTCTTTTTGTGTGTTTTTGTTTTATGTGTTTTGCTGTGATATTAAGCTATTTATACATAAATTTTGCTGTGATATTTAAGCTATTTATACATAAATTAAAATAAGCAAATTGTTTACTGTGCATGTAATGATTGATAAAAGAAGCAACTTGAGCCGCCTAATTTATTATTACGAGTGTTCACTTAATAATTTTTAATATGAAATTGCATCTTGATAGAAATAATAAAATAACATAAATTAATATCACATTAAATTTTAATAATAATTTTTATAAATATCACACAACATAATAATATAAATCAATTTATATTAATGTTATTATGTCATTAAATATCATAACTTTTGGTTAATTATAAGTATAAAAAAATAGATATCACACTAGATAAAAAAAATATTAAATTAACAATATTCTGATTAAAAAAGGTTAATTCTAGTAAATTTTATTCAATTTGTGATATCACAATATTTACATGATTAATGTTATTATTTTATTATATATCATTTTTTTCTTTTTGTGTTTTTGTTTTATGTGTTTTTTTCACAAATTTTGTTGTGATATTTAAGCTATTTATACTTAATATCTATTAAGCTATTTATACATAAATTAAAATAATTAAATTGTTTTGCTATGCGTAATGATTGATAAAAGAAGCAACTTGAGCCTCCTAATTTATTATTAAGACTATTCACTTAATTATTTTTTAATATGAAATGCATCTTATTAGAAATAATAAAATAACATAAATTAATATCACATTAAAATTTAATAATAATTTTTATAAATATCACACAACATAATAATATAAATCAATTTATATTAATGTTATTATGTCATTAAATATCATAATAACTTTCAGTTAATTATCAGAGTATAAAAAAATAGATATCATACTAGATAAAAAAATATTAAATTAACAATATTCTGATTAAAAAAGGTTAATTCTAGTAAATTTTATTCAATTTGTGATATCACAATATTTACATGATTAATTTTATTATTTTATTAAATATCACACTAGATAAAAAAAATTTGAAATACATAGCCGATGCTTACGCACTATCATTAATATTACAAAGTTAAAAGCATCTCTTTTTCCGTCTATATAATGGATTCAAATGATCTCAACGTTGTGTATGACTTGTTTGTGGGACAAAATGTTTAAAATTTGGTGATGCACCAAGCCCACTTCTTCAAATTGTCCAAAGCTATCATTGGTTGCAATGTCACCATGTTTCTTTGACAATGTCATTGGTTGCAATGTTCATTTCACGAAGGCCATCTTCATATTTTGTAACATCATTGGTTGGAATGTCTCTGTGTTTCTTGACAATGGCTTTTTAACATTTGGTGCAATGATGTTCTTCACCTTGTAGCCATGGACGCTTTCTATATAATTTCTGTAAAATATCTAAGTTTCTTATCAAATAAAAAACCATATTATATCCTCCAGGATCATGAATAACAAATTGGAAAAAATAGTAAATTCAAATACATAATTTTTAAGTAATAACACTTTTTGTTTTATTTTTATTTTTTGGTGAACTAACTTTGTGATTGAAGTGTAGGATAGATATGGTTGTAATGCTAGGTTTTTATAACAAGAGTAAGTTACTTTTTTTTATGTGATTGATGGTTTGTATCTCGAGATAAAATAATATATTAATATCTTTTGAAAGAATGTAAACGAAATTTTACATTTAATTTTTTTAATATTTGCATCTTGAGCAATATTTTTCTCTTACATTGTTTTGTGTCTCAAGGTTATGATCTTTTGTCTATGAAAAACAAAGACTTAAATATTTGCAATGGGAATTTGTTTATAATATTTGTGTTAATATCACAGTGATTTTGCAATATTTATTTTAATAAATATGTTTAATTTACAAATTTATTTTTAAATATTTACTATATAAATAGTTTTGATGTACTGTGATATTAAATTTAATATCTCAGTAACTTAATATCATTGACAAAGATTTGAGAAAGTAGCAATATCTCGACATATATATGGATATTAATTATAGTCATGAACATTACTTCCTCGAGACTCAAAATATTATTTTATGTCAAAGTTTTATATTTAATTTTAATATCATTTTTCATTAATATTCCTTTTTTTTCTTTTTTTTAATTCATGTTGTTTTAAGTATTTTTTGTTTATATTTAATTTACTAAATAATTTTAATTTTGTTTATTGTCTTAATATTTGATATTGTCTTAATATCAGAGTTAGTTGTCTTAATATATGATATTGCCTTAATATCAGAGTTAGCTTTTTAATATGTGATATTGTCTTAATATCAAAAAATATTAATCTTCATGTACTATTCAAAATCAAAATCAAATAAAATTTTATATAAAAATATTAAATTAACAATATTCTTAATATATATTTATTAAGAATATTGTTAAACATGATTAACGTTATTATTTTATTAAATATCATAATAACTTTCAGTTAATTTTTGTTAATTTTATTACGGTAAAGAAATATATATATATATATATATATATATATATATATATATATATATATATATATATATATATATATATATATATATATATATATATATATATATCACACTATAGATAAAAAATTAACAATTATAATAATATTACTAACAATTATAAGAATGTAAATTGTATGTTTACGTTAAATAACATTTATAACAAAATTAATTATATATTTATTTTATTTTTTTTAAGTAGAAAGCGAAAATTTTACATTTAATTTTTTTTTAATATTTCGTCTTGAGCAATAATTTTCTCTTACATTTTTTGTGTCTCGGTTATGATCTTTGTCTATGAAAAGCAATGACTTAAATATTTGCAATGGAAATTTGTTTATAATATTTGTGTTAATATCACAGTGATTTTGCAATATTTATTTTAATAAATATGTTTAATGTGTTATTTTCTTAATATCAGAAAATATTAATCTTAACGTTCTATTTAAAATCAAAATCAAAGAAATTTTTATATTTAAAAAATACATATGACACTAGATAAAAAAAAATTATTAAATTAACAATATTATTAATATAATTTATTAAGAATATTTCTCAACATGATTAACGTTATTATTTTTTTAAATATCATAATAACTTTCAGTTTACTTATTACAGTAAAAAAAATCACATTAGATTAAAAAAAATTTAAATGCATAGATGATGATTCCGCTATATAATTAATATTACAAAGTTATATATTACATGATTTCTTTTAAATAACATGATTTCTAAGAGCACAAGGTATGGGGTGCTATTGGTGTGCAAATGCAGCATGCCATTAAATGTGCCAACCATACAGACATCTTGTCATCAAGTGAGCCAAACGTTTTTGAGCCAATGCAATTGTTCAAGCCATTTATGTATTGTGAGGTGAGTGTGTATTTTTTAGTGTGGTATTTTGTGGGCCCCAAAAACATGTTAGTGGTGTTTTTATGAGGAGGTGTTTTAGTTATTGGTATGTTATTTGGAGAGGTGTATGATGTTAATCTTATTTGAATTGCGTACAATAAAATGTTATTTGTATCTTCCTTACCTTGTGCTCTTATATGCAATCTGTCCCTTCTCTTTACTTTGGTGTCATACTTTGTAGACGGACCAGATAAGATGTTAACCAATATTGGTTGTCCTACAAACGACTTGTTTGTAGGACAACCAATATTTCTTCGAAAATACCTAATATGTTACCCATGCTCATTGATAGCATGAGAAGTATAGGTAGGCAAAATAGTTAAACTTTCATCGCACCAACGCTATCTTCATCAAGTTTCCCAACTTTTTGTATGGTGGGGGTTACGCTACACTGACGGCTATCATCGATATCTTCATTGATCCCGATTAATGCTTTTTGAATGAGATCATGCAATTCCTTCACCGCATAACTGTTTTAGTTAGCTCTTACATGACTAGTGTTAAAAATAGAAATTCAATAGCGAAAGAGAATTTCAAATGAAGTTATACAACTTTGAAATACACCTTTTTCATCTATATAACTTTCGGTAAAATATCTAAGTTTCTTATCAAATAAAAAACCATAGCATCTACTCCAGGATCATGAATAACAATTTGGAAAAAAAATTTAAATTCAAATACATAATTTTTCAGTAATTTTTATTTTTGATGAACTAACTTTAATGACCTAAGTTTAGAATCTATATGGTTGTAGTATGTAGGTTTTATAACAAGAGTAAATTACTTTTTTGATGTGATTGATGGTTTGCATCTCGAGGATAAATAATATATTAATATCATTGAAAGAATGTAAACATATAATATAATTTAGATAATATTAATAACAATTATAAGAATGTAAATTGTATATTTATATTAAATAACAATTATAATAATATTACTAACAATTTTTAAGAATGTAAATTGTATATTTGCGTTAAATAATAATAATAACAAAATTAATTATGTATTTTTTTTTTAAATTAGAACGAAATTTGACAATTAATTTTTTTAATATTCACGTCTAGAGCACTAATTTTTCTCTGACACATTTGTTGCATTAGTAGTAATATTTGTTGTTGCAACAGCAGTTTATTTGTAATTAAGTAGTTGTACTTTTAAATCATATATTTAAGACAATATGAAGTTGTACTTTATCTGTAGTTAATAATTGAGGAGCTATAATTTAGTAATTACTAAATTTACAAATTAAATATTAGGTTTAGGTTGAGATTGTTTTAAGTTAAGCGGTTGTAGAGCAATCTCATCTTCAGCTTTTTTTTGATTTTTTGTAGTGCGATTTATTGTGGTGGTTGTTGTTGTAGTAGTGGTTGGTTCAGCCGTGAAAAAGTTTAAATCAACAGTGGTTGAAGTTGTACTAGCAAAGAGTTCAGCAGTAGCAACATTTTGTTGCAGCCGTAACATTTGTTACTGCAGCGGCACTTTATCTGTAATTAAGTAGTTGTACTTTAAACATTATTTATTTTTAAATAATAATTATTCTGATATCACATTAAAAATTATGTTATTTCTATTTAAAACTATTAAATTTAATTTTAATATTACAATATATACTTATTTGAATTTTATTATACTCTTTATTAATATTTTACTTTTTTCTATTTCAGGTTTTTTTCCCAGTATGTAGGCAAAATCATTTTTATGTTTACTGCTTCAATCTCTTGAGTCTGTCATTTGTGATTATTGACAATATAAAGGAAAGTGGTGCTATATATATATATGGAAATACAATTCAAAATCTGGTAATATCATTATTATTATTTTTATATATATGTAACAAATTTAAGGTTAATATTTTTATTTTTTTTATTTTTATTTTTTGTTTTTTCAGTTCAAATTATTTTGTCATTATCTAAAAGTTTCAAAGCACTCAAAGGTTGAACAGATTTCAAAGTGTGTTCCTCGAAGACTTGAAATGCAATGGCAAACATCGAAAAATAAAACAGATTGTGGCATTTTTACTATGAGGCACCTTGAGTTCTATTCTGGAAACGAGGACAAACAATGGAGATCTATATTTAAGCAAAATGGAAGCAAAGATGAGTTGGTATCATTGAGAAATTTGTATCTTTGTAAACATTTTATTAAGTGATGCTAACAAATTCAAGAAGGAGATTATAACGGAAGCATCAAAATTGTAATTTTTTTTTAATATTCTCTGTTATATATGTATATTCTGAATAGATATAGTGAGTACACTTTTTCATTTTTTAGCTATTGTCATATATAAAAATACTGGGATATTTTTTTAGTTGTTAAACAGTTGCACAAAAATCATGTACAACTTTGAATACACTATAAAACAGTCGTATAAAATTAGGCCCATTTTATAAGGCCCTTTTCATTAGCCTTATTTTAACTTTTTGAATGCACTATAATATTTGTAACATTTATATCAATTACATTATCAATCATCACAATCATTTACGTATACTCGAAATGCCGTGTTCTTTGTGTCCAGAGGGTACATGCACTCCGAATTGTGCTAATTTGCAGGATTCTTTATTAAAAGATGAGATAGACATGATAGATCGTTTCAATAGAATGGTAATTACTTGTGAGCCAGGAGAGACTTTCCCAATAGAAGGAAATTTGAGAGAGAAACAAGAGCTGATTTCTAAGAGGAAGATAATGATTGAACAACTCCCACAGTATGAATGTGAGTATGAAGATATGAAAGCGCGCTTCAAGAGGATCGAAGATGATAACACTAATTTGGAAGCTACGTTTGAAGAGGAGATAGCTGATTTTATGATTTACAAAGATTTTAATGTTGATCTTTGAAGCAAAGTATCAAGAAATGATAACCAGTTTTAAGAATTTGAAAAATCATAATGCTATTGTCAAAGCTAAGTATCAAGAGATGGATGAATGTGCCAAAAACCTTATCAACATACTCAAAGAAGTTGCTGGTGATGCTGATAATTTTTAGGATTTTTATGTTTGTGATTTGTATATGTTTAAGAATGTGTTATTTTTGACTTATTTTGGTATGTAAGCTAATCTATATTTATGTAAGCTAATATATCTTTTATTTTAAAAAATTTGAGTTTCACAACTATTTAATATTAATGTCATAATGTTTAATTAAATATCACAGTTTAATTTAATTATGTTAAAATACTTGATGAGTTTAAAAATAAAAAGATAAAAAGCCATTTATTATTTTCTCCTCGAGATTCGATCAAATCAAATAAAAAACTCATTTATTGTTCCTATAAAAGAGCCTTTTCATTTACCACTTTATTGCCTATAAAATTTAAATCTTCCATTAGAAAGAAATACCAAAAATCTTTCTTTCATTCTACAAAAACTAAAAGTATATCAGTGCAACCATGTGCTTCGTTTTTATGTTTCACTATATTATTCACAATCCTGGAGGTTATTCTATGGTTTTTTATTTGATAAGAAACTTAGATATTTTACCGAAATTTGTAATAGATGTCGAAGCTCTATTTAAAAATGTGTAACATCATTTTAAATTTTCTTCTACATCTATTATATACATTTTAGTACCATGGTATGAAACCTAGATATTTTACCGAATGTCGCCATGGTACAAAAGCAGGAATGTGATAAGTTAGATAGGTGTATAGAGTATATTAAGTTATTCTAAATCTATTGAGCTTGACACATTCCACTTTTTTATTAATGTTTTTATTTATATTGTGATAAGAAAAAATTATAGGAATATTGAGTATATTCTTATAATTTATTCTTTTCTTATAATTATAAGTGTATTAATCTCTTCAGATTCAGATTCTGAATGTGAAGAGTACATGAATTTATACATTTTGAAAAATTATTACTCGTATAATGTAAGAAACGGAAGAACATGATGTTGAAGATCAATTATGGAAGATGAAGATGAAGATTTTTAAAAAGAAATGAAGATGAAGAAGAATATGAAGATGAAGATCAATTGTTATTGTAGAAAAATTCTAATTTCAGTTGGAAGTTTTTATTTTTTATTTATTTTTTTTAAATGTAATTCTTTTGAAATTTCCAGCAGCATGTATGAAATTAACATAAAATAATAAAGTTTATTTTTATATTTTTGATAGAATTTATTCAATATGAAATTAACTTGTTTAAAAAAATTATTTATTTTTTGGAGTACCTTTTGAGTAGGTTTTAATATTTTGACATTAAAGAAATTTTAATATATACATGTTCTAATTTAAAAATTATTTAATAAATTAAATAATATTATTTAATTAAATTAAATATAACATTTATTAATAATAAGTTAATTACTAAAGTTTTTACATTTATTATTTTAATTTTTATTTCTTAATATCATATTAATTTTTATTTTCCACGTTAATTATATTATTTAAAAAAATGTTATATTAATTTTGTAACATTTATTTTAATAAATATGTTTAAGTTAGAAGTTTATTTTCAAATATTTTACTATATAAATAATTTTTATGCACTATGATATTAAATTTAATATCTCAGTAACTTAATATCACACTAACTTTATATTACACTAAATTAAAATTGTGCAATTCTTTAGAAAATTCCTAGCAGCATTTTTTCAAACTGATATATGAGCTATCAATGTCAGATACTATTTAAAATGATTTGACAACACAATATCACTTTATCTGTAATCATAATAATATTAATTATATTAGATAGGAAAATAGTTATATATAATACAATAACACTGAATGATAATAATAATAATATTAATTGTATTAGATAATACATTAATGAATATAATTATTACATTTCATAAACATAATTATTTAAAATATTAAATATACATTTAAAATATTAAATGTTATATTAGAACCGCAATTTTAATTATTTAAAATTAAATATTATATTAGTATGAAAATTTCACATTTTTAATATGACATTGGTGATATGTGATATTGTATTTAATATATAATATTGACTTAATATCAGAGTTAGTTGTCTTGAGATATATGACATTGTATTTCTATCACAGTGTCTAGATATATGATATTGTAAAATTTCAATTAATATCAGAGTTAGTAAAGTTTCACAGATTAATCAATTCAAATACTATGATATTATCATAGTATGTAAAATTTTCATTTTATCGATTAGCAGTATTAAAAAGAGTACTCTAAACCATATGAGAGTTAGTTGTTATAAAATGAATGACTGAAACAAGATATTAATATCAATTTTTCTTTGTTTAATTTATGATATTATATTAATATCAGACTTACTTTTCTTAATTTATGATATTATCTTAATATCAGAGTTAGTTTTTATATTTAAAACCAAAATCAAAGAAAAACTAATATTTGCATGTTCTATGACGTATACGTATTAATAATGTCTTAAATATCAGACTTTTAGTTGGCTTATGACGTATACATATTTGAATATCTGTTTACATTTATTAAAAGTAATTTCGAAGTGACATATATGTCAGATATTATTTATAGTGGTAAAAGATACCTCCTCGAGATACAAAATATCACTTTATCTGTGATAATCTTTAAAGTTGATTTTGACATTACACAAGACATTAATGAATATAACTATCATATTAATTTTTGTTTTTTATTTTTAATAAAAATGTTTTACTTGATGTACTGTGATATTAGACTTTTTTAAATATTTTTTAGCTACAAATTTAATTAATTTACATTTCATTTTTTTTAGAATCGGCAAATTTAATACTTTAAGTTTCAATATTATATTACTATGAAAATTTCACACTTTTAAATGATATCATAATATCTAAATTTCAGATAATATTTAAAAATTATTTATAATAACTATTATATTATTATTATCATAGTATGTAAATGTCATAGTTATAATAGTATGTAAATTTTGAATGGTATTTAAAAATTATTTAATATCACAGTAACTTAAATTTGTTTTTTTATCACCTAATATATAATGTCAGAAAAAAGACACATGGGTAAGAAGACTAGACGATACACATAAATTTGAGCAACAACCTTATCCTTATTTTTGCAATATAAATTTGAACATTCCCACTTCAAAAATGTACTAAAAAAAAATTGTTTAAATAAAAGGAATATTGTATCTCTTTTTTAAGAAAAGGTTTTTTTTAGAAGTGTTTATCTAAGTAAGCTATTTTCAACAAAAAGGTTTGTGTTTTTGTTTACAACTTTATAATTTATGTTTATTTAATTCTTTAGACTGATTATATGTTCTTCTTCTTTCTTTTGATTTCAGAAATGCATATTTTAATTACTCTAAATATTTTATTGAATTTTATCAAATCTAAGCAACTAGAATGTCAACTGGTATGTCAATCTCTCCAAAAGATGATCTACACCAGATAGAGATTGCTTATAGTTCAGATTTGATAATAGTATAATGATGCATTATTGGTGCATCTACCATCGTCTTCGAAAGGAGGATCAGAGTCTCAATTCCTTTGGCATTCTCGGATATGGTTGTTATGAAGAAAGACGAACACGAAAAGGAATGTTATGAATAATATAATATTACAATGATGCATTATTGGCTCATCTACCATCGCCATTGATTTTATGAGAAAAAAATGAAGGAGTAACCTACTCAAAATAGGTTATGAAGAATATTTTTTGTTTGGTTTCAAATTTTGAAATGTGTTTTGATAATCTTTGTTGCTCAGTTTTTTGTGATAGAAATGTATGAACGTCCAAGATGACGCGCAACGTACTGAAAATAGATTATGAAAAATATTTTACCTGATTCTCGGATATAAATTTTAATATACTATTAAGAATATTATTAATTATGCAACTAGTATTAATTTTTTTCTTTTATTATTAAGAATATTATTTACGAAAAAACAGTCTAAAATAAAAATAAAAAATACCACTACAGCTGAGCACTTGTACTTTAAAAATAACGTACATAGCCTTTAATATGAAAAACATAAAAATATTTTAATATGAACAAATAAAGTAAGCAGTTGTACTTTAAATATTATTTATTTTTTAAGGGCTCTCTATATTCGTTTGTACAAATGACTGCCTTTTTTGCCTATAAATATTTCATCAATCACACATAGAAAAACATAACAAAAAATTTCTTCATTTTCATTTCATGTTTTTTTGCAACTTTAATATAATGATTTGTTTTATATTAAAAATCTATTTTTTTTTTGTATCATCGATAATTTATTATCTTTGGAAGATTTTTTTATTTCTATATTTTTTAAATCGAAATCTAGATATTCTACCGAAAGTATTTGTAACTTTTCAACTTTGCTTTTTCTAACAAAGCATTTGTTGATAACATTCGTATCAAATGCACTTTAACAAAGCATTTGTGGATAACATTATTATCCAATTTTGGTTATTTTGAAGGTGATGAGTTATTCCAAACTACATAATATTTCACTTGTATAAGAAATGCTTTACTCATAATTGTACAACTTTTATATTGTGAAACGACATTATGTATCATGATCAGATTGAAGAAAATATTTTTTGAAGGTGTATGTTCTTCATCAAAAACTACCAAATTCAGCCATATATGAAGTCGTTGAAGATTTTATATGAAGATTATAATTATCGGTGTCTTAACTGAAGATATAAATTTGTAATTTCTTGTTTGAAGATATTTTACAAGATTAGTTGTCTGTTCTTGTTATATTTCTTATTCGTTTTAAGATAAACTTTTAATTTTATTAAATTGAACACGATAATTTTATTATAAGAATAAGTGAAGTAAAATAACATAGAATTAACATTACATTAGATTTTCAAAACAAGAATTAACATTACATAAAAATTAACATTACTGTGATATTAAATAGTACTTCTAGATATTCAGTCCGATACTTTTACATAATTGACAAATGTTTTTGTGTAGCATCCAACCTCTAATACAATCTGAATGAAACTCATGGCTGCAAATCAATGTGCCTATGCTTTCATTATTCTTTGTATTCTTTTAAACAAATCGCACAAACGCCTTCAACCTTGTCAAGCATTATATTCTCATGAAGATTTTTCCTTATAGTTTCTTTAGTCAAACCCGAACCATCAAAAATCATTTTTTGTTCTGAAACACCAATTATTTCAACTATATCTTGTTCTTCAAGTTGGAGAACATCTTCGCGGTACCTGCCCATGATAAAATGAACTAAATATGATGGTATACTCGGTATACTTTCTATTGTCTCCTGGAAATGGTTCCTATCACGAGTTGAATTGTGCATAGATTGTAAGATATGAATAATAGCTGATGAAGGTACCTCTGTAAATGGCACGAAACCATTACTCAATTTGAAAAAACAGTTTTTAATTCTTAACACGACAAGTCGATAAAATGAAACATTACTTTTAATATCAATGTTATATATAGACTTATTCATGGCATGTGACTTTTACAATAAACTTTATTTTAAAATAAACTTTATTTTAATATTTATATCTTTAATTTTGCCATTTATTTTTAATTACTTTAATATAGTCTTAATATCAAAGTAAGTTATAATAATATTAATCTTTATATTGTGTTTATATCAAAACCTTTTAAAGGTTGGTATTTAATTTTGACAATCTTTAATATATTATTGTGTTTATATTGTGTTTAATCTTTAATATATTATTATTGTCTTAATATCGTATTAAATTTTATTTTGCACGTTAATTTTCGACGTTAAATATTAAAGTATATCTAATTTAATATTAACTTAAGAATAACAATATTAATTATTTTTTAGTTAAAAAAAATATGATTTTTATTTTTGAATATTTATTTAAATAAATATGTTTAATTTAAAATTTCATTTTTAAATATTTCACTCATATTTAATATTTAAGTAATTTAATATTATATTATTGTCTCAGAATCACACTAAAAAAATATTATAAAAGAGCTAAAATAAAATTAAATTTAACTATGTGACATTCATATTTGAGTATCTTTTGAAAACATAGATGCATAACACACTATTATACATGTCAGATTTTATAATTATGAAAAATACCTCCTCGAGACTCAAAATATTACTTTTATGTTCAACTGACATATATTTCATAGAAAATCAAAGAAATTAAAGTAATTTCCAACTTTCATATATGTCAGATAATCTTTAAAGTTGATTCTGACTATACACAAAAATTAATGAATATAATTGTCATATTTCATAAATATAGTTATTTAAAATATTAAATATAACACATATTATTTTTAAATTAATGTTTTCTTAATATCAGAGTTACTTTTCTTAATAAATATATTTTCTTAATATCAGATTTTCTAAAAAAAAATATAGATTATCATTTTATATTTAAAAACAAAATCAAATTTTAATATCAGAGTTAGTTGTCTTAATATATGATTTTCTGTTAATATCATAGTTTTGAAACAAAATATTAATATTCTCTTAATATCAGAGTTAGTTGGCCTATGACGTATACATATTTGCGTATCTGTTTACATTCATTAAGTAATTTGACTATTTGTGAAAACATACATGCATAACACGCTATCATACATGTCAGATTTAATAATGTTGAAAAATATCTTCTAGAGACTCAAAATATTTACTTTTATGTCCAACTGACATATATGTCTTAGAAAATCAAAGAAATTAAAGTAATTTCCAACTTACATATATGTCAGATAATCTTTAAAGTTGATTTTGACTATACACAAGAAATTAATGAATATAACTATCATATTTCATAAATATAGTTATTTAAAATATTATATTTAAATTAATATTGTCTTAATATCAGAGTTACTTTTCTTAATAAAGATATTTTCTTAATATCAGATTTTTTGAAAAAAAATATTAATTATCACTTTCTATTTAAAAACAAAATTAAATTTTAATGTCAGAGTTAGTTGTCTTAATATTAGAGTTAGTTGTCTTAATATATGAATTTCTGTTAATATCATAGTTTTGAAACAAAATATTTAAAATCAAAATCAAAGAAGTTTAATATTTTGGATGTTCTATGACGTATACATATTAATATTCTCCTAATATCAGAGTTAGTTGACCTATGACGTATTATTTAACATATTTGCGTATCTATTTACATTTATTAAGTAATTTGCAACTGACATATATGTGAGATGTTATTTATAGTGATTATTATATTTGTTACCATTGATTTTTTTTTTAAATTTCACATTTTTTAATATGTGATATTGCCTTAATATCAGACTTAGTTGTCTTAATATATGACTTTGTTTTAATATCAGAGAGTCTTAAACAAAATATTAATATTCACATCCTATTTAAAAACAAAATCAAATTTTTTTTATAATTGCATGTTCTAATGAGGTATGTATATATTAATATTGTCTTAATATCAGACTTAGTTTTGCCTTTGACATATATATTTGAGTATCTGTTTACATTTATTAAGTAATTTCAATCTATATTCAAAAAGAGCTAAAATAAAATTAAATTTAGTATCTTACATACATATATGAGTATCTGTTTGAAAAGATAGATGCATAACACAGTGACATACATTTCAAATAGTGATGAAAAATTGCTCATCGAGACTTAAAATATCAATTTAAGTTAAAGTTTTACATTTAGTTTTAATATAGTTTTTCAATAATGTTGCTCATTTTAATTCATGTTGTTTTTAAGTATATTTGAGTACATTTTTAATTGACTTATAAAATTTAAATGATGTTTATTTTTTCAATAAAATTTGTTATTTTTATAATTTTTATAAGAAAGTTTTTTACTTTCTTTAGTCAAACTCATACTCAAATATCAGAGTTAGTTATTCTATTTTTATATGTCATAAAAAATTAAATAAATTAAAGATTTAATTTCTTTAAAGTTGATAATCTTTAAAGTTGATTTTGACTAAACACAAGAAATTAATGAATATAACTATCATATTTCATAAATATAGTTATTTAAAATATTAAATAGAACATATATTATTTTTAAATTAATATTGTCTTAATATCAGAATTACTTTTCTTTATATAATATAAATTATCACTTTCTATTTAAAAACAAAATCAAATTTTAATATCAGAGTTAGTTTTGTTTATATCAGAGTTAGTTGTCTTAATATATGATTTTCTGTTAATATCATAGCTTTGAATCAAAATATTTAAAATCAAAATCAAAGAAATTTACATTCATTAAGTAATTTGACTATCTGTGAAAACATACATGCATAACACGCTATCATACATGTCAGATTTTATAATGTTGAAAAATATCTTCTCGAGACTCAAAATATTTACTTTTATGTCCAACTGACATATATGTCATAGAAAATCAAAGAAATTAAAGTAATTTCCAACTTACATATATGTCAGATAATCTTTAAAGTTGATTTTGACTATACACAAGAAATTAATGAATATAACTATCATATTTCATAAATATAGTTATTTAAAATATTATTTTTAAATTAATATTGTCTTAATATCAGAGTTACTTTTCTTAATAAAGATATTTACTTAATATCAGATTTTCTGAAAAAAAATATTAATTATCACTTTCTGCTTAAAAACTAAATTAAATTTTAATATCAGAGTTAGTTGTCTTAATATCAGAGTTAGTTTTCTTAATATATGATATTATGTTAATATCATAGTTTTGAAAGAAAATATTTAAAATCAAAATCAAAGAAATTTAATATTTTGGATGTTCTATCACGTATACATATTAATATTCTTTTAATATCAGAGTTAGTTGGCCTATGACGTATTAATTAACATATTTTTGCGTATCTGTTTACATTTATTAAGTAATTTGCAACTGACATATATGCGAGATGTTATTTATAGTGATTATCATATTTGTTTCCATTGATTTTTTTTTTTAAATTTCACATTTTTTAATATATTTTTTTTTAATTTCACATTTTTTAATATATGATATTGCCTTAATATCAGAGTTAGTTGTCTTAATATATTACTTTGTTTTAATATCAGAGTTTCTTAAACAAAATATTAATATTCACATCCTATTTAAAAAAAAATCAATTTCTTTTATAATTGCATGTTCTAATGAGGTATATATATTAATATTGTCTTAATATCAGACTTAGTTTTGCCTTTGACGTATATATTTGAGTATCTGTTTACATTTATTAAGTAATTTCAATCTATATTAAAAAAGAGCTAAAATTAAATTAAATTTAGTATCTGACATACATATTTAAATATCTGTTTGAAAAGATAGATGCATAATACAGTGACATACATGTGAAATAGTGATGAAAAATTGCTCATCGAGACTTAAAATATCAATTTAAGTTAAAGTTTTACATTTAATTTTAATATAGTTTTTCAAAAATGTTGCTTTTTTTAATTCATGTTGTTTTTAAGTATATTTTTGTTTTTATTTAAATTTACTAAATATTTTTATTTGACTTATAAAATTTAAATGATGTTTATTTTTTCAATAAAATTTGTTATTTTTATAATTTTTATATCAAAAGTTCTAAGCAGTAGTAACTTTTCTTATAGCAGCATTAACTTTTCTTATAGCAGCAGTATCAAATTTTTATATCAAAAGTCTTTTACTTTCTTTAGTCAAACACATACTCAAATATCAGAGTTAGTTATTATATTTTTGTATGTCATAGAAAATTAAAGAAATTAAAGATTTAATTTCTTTAAAGTTGATAATCTTTAAAGTTGATTTTCACTAAACACAAGAAATTAATGAATATAACTATCATATTTCATAAATATAGTTATTTAAAATATTAAATATAACACATATTATTTTTAAATTAATATTGTCTTAATATCAGAATTACTTTTCTTTATAAAGATATTTTTTTAATATCAGATTTTTTGAAAAAAAAATATTAATTATCACTTTTTATTTAAAAACAAAATCAAATTTTAATATCAGAGTTAGTTGTCTTAATATCAGTATTATATAACACAAACAAAAATATTTAAGGTCAAAGTTGACAAAGAAAGACTTAAAAAAGTCAAACAGGACAGTCAATATGAGACGGAGGTAGTAATATTCACATCCTATTTTTTATTTTTTATTTTATAATTGCATGTTATAATGAGGTATATATATTAATATTGTCTTATTATCAGACTTAGTTTTGCCTTGACATACATGTCAAATAGTGATGAACAATTCCTCCTCGAGACTTAAAATATCAATTTAAGTCAAAGTTTTACATTTAATTTTAATATAGTTTTTCAATAATGTTGCTTTTTTTAATTCATGTTGTTAGTTGTTCTATTTTTATTTAATATCACAGTGTGTTTGATAATGAGTAAGTTTTAATATTTTGACATTAAAGATATTGTATTACTATCAGAGTTAGTTGTATAGATATATGATATTGTATTACTATAAGAGTTAGTAAAATTTCAATTAATATCAGAGTTAGTAAAATTTCAAATATTAATCAATTCATATATTATGATATTATCATACTATGTAAAATTTAAATTCTATGCAAGAATTTAAGATGAAGAAGAACATGAAGTTGAAAATCAATTATTATTGCAATATGAATTGTCATAGTCTATTCAACTGAAAAATAAACTAAAATCACTCAAAGAAATCTACCATAGCTGTGGGCGAAGCTCGTTGGAGTTTCAACAGCTTCCTAGCCAACTCCCAGTTGTTTTTGATATTTTCATTCCTATCATGACTGCTATTGCTTTGGCTGATTTTGATTGTCTTTAGCGACCGGGAACACGCAAGTATACACTTTATTAAAGTTAATTCATGCTTTGTTCTAGGAAAAGCTCGAAACACCACGGTCTGTAGCTGGCCATGGCTGAATGTGTTTCTATCTACAACATTATAACTTTTTTCCAAAGGTAGAACACTTAGCGTGTTTGCAGCCTGAAAAATCAAATAGTGTTGAGATATGCAAACATGGCAATTTAGGAATGTTTATTTGATACATATGCATTACAACATTACACTTACTCTGGTATCCAGCATTTTCAAATTTGGAGATGCCCGAATCATTACAATGGTGAACGCTACCATAAGACTATTCTCAAAATCGACATCGGACAGCTTAAGGTTAATCAGGGATACAAAAGGAACATTCATCCTAGAATTAGCTTCATGTATCAACTACAACAAGTTTTAAAAATTAAATTTCATTAGTGTTACACATTTCTTCAACATTGTAAAATTATAAGTTGTAAAACTCATATTGTTCTTACCGTGCAATCACCAAAATCCAAAGTAAGGGTCTCAAGATTTTGTAGTCTTGTCAGTTGAAAGATATCGGATGTTGTGATTGTCGTCACAACATTATAAAGACTGAATCTCAAATACAACTTCTTCAAATTCCGAAGTTTTGCAATATCCCATAGTCTCATCTCGTTTGTACTAGGACGATTCATTTTAAGAGACTCAAGTGAGGGACAACCAGCAATAAAGTCCCAAACTGTACCCCTTAGGAAATTGACATGAATTAATTCTAAGCTCAGTAGATTTGGGAAGCCATGAAAATATTCCAAAGTAGCCATAGCACAAAGATGAAGTACCATATGTTTCAATTCGATACGAGAGTAAAGTTGGGTTGGGATCGTAACTGGGTCACCATACCAGTTTGTAATAATCAACTCCTCAGTTCCATGCTCAGCCAAAAACAAGAGCCACTCATGAATATCTTCATAATGAAAGTTGTCTCTTCCAAGCATTGATCTTGGCTCTACAGAGAAGACAAACTTTCTTATCGGTGAGCAATGTCCACTTAGACCTCCAGTTTTGCGCTAAACTAGAGGTTCTCACCGCTTCTAACAAAGGCAATCGATTCAAAATGTTAGTGATCACTATATCTGGCATGTTGCTAATACGATCGATCAACATGGTATTGTTGGAAGTTGAATTTGTCTTTTGAGTTATGGAAATGAGGATTTACGCTAGGTTTTTGATATTCAGTAGATCATTTCTTGATAAGGGTACTTTTAAGAATTTGAAACACTATATAAACAAAAGTGTTGATGTACTGTGATATTAAACTGTCTTACCAAACAATAATATCAGATTAAAAAAACATATAAAAACTTGAATAAGCACTAGTAAATAACACTTATATTTTTTTTCTATCTATTAATATTGTCTTAATATCACAATAAATTAAAAATATTCAAAAAGAACTAAAAAAATTAAATTTAGTATCTGACTCAAAATATCACATTTTGTTTTGAACTATGATTATCATATTTGATACCATTGATTTTTTTTTTTATTTTTTTTTTTAATTTCACATTTTTTTAGTATATGATATTGCCTTAATATCAGAGTTAGTTGTCTTAATATATGATATTGTCTTAATATCAGAGTGTCTGAAATAAAATATTAATCTTCACATCCTATTTAAAAACAAAATCAAAGAAAAATTTTAATAGAACGTTCTAATATCATAGTTAATTGTTATATATTTTTTTTAATATCAGAGTGTGTTTGAAGACAAACTATCACAATAATTACCATTGAAACTTTTATTTAAACTTTTATTTATATGATATTTGTCTTAATATCAAAGTTAGTTGTTTTAATATATGATATTGTCTTAATATCAGAGTGTCTGAAACTAAATATTAAAAAAAAAATCAGAGAAAATTTTATAATTGCATGTTTTATGACGTATACATATTAATATTGTCTTAATATCATAGTTTGTTTGCCTATGACATATGTATTTGAATATCTCTTTACAATTATTAAGTACAATAATTTCCAACTGACATATATGTCAGATACTTTTTTATAGTGGATAAAGATATCTCCTCGAGATATTGATTACGACAATACACAACACATTAATGAATATAATTAAATAATAAAGTATATCTTATGATAATTTTAATTTATTTAGATAAAAAAAATTCAATATTAATTTTGGTATTTTTTATTTTAATAAACATGTTTAAATAATTTTAGCTATAAATTTAATAAATTTACATTTTTTAATGCTTTTAAGTTTGAATATTATATTAGAATGAAAATTTCACATTTTTAAATGTTATCATATATGTAAATTTAAGATAATCTTTAAAAATTATTTATAATAATTACTCTCTTAATATTATCAGAGTATGTAAAATTCATATTTATAATAGTAATTAAAAAATAGTAATGTTCATTTTAAATTTGATTTTATTAACTAAAATATAATGTCAGAAAAAAGGACACATGGGTTAGATTACACTATACACATAAATTTTAATATTTCGTCCTTTTTAGTTTTTAAACATACCTACCAAATGTTAGTTTATATTTAGTATTTTTGAAATAAATTTCAACAACAACCTTATCCTTATTTTGCAATATAAATTTGATCATTCCCACTTCAATAATGTACTAAAAAAAAGTGTTTATAATTTATATAAAGACTTTATCTAAGGAAGTTCTTTTTTATAATTCATGTTTATTAATTATTTAGACTAATTATATCTTATTCTTTTTTTTTCTTCAGAAATGCTTGTTTTAATGACAGTTTATTTTGATTCTGGAGGATTTATTATTTATTTATATTTTCACTGAAACCTAAATATTTTACCGAATTTTATCAAATCTAAGCAGCTGGAATGTCAACTGATATGACAATCTCTCCAAAAGATGATGTACACCAGATAAACATTGCTTCTTGTCCGATGATGCATTCCTTACTGTTTAGATTTGATAATAATACAATGATGCATTCTTGGGTCATCTACGATCGTCATTGAAAGGAGCATCAGTGTCTCATTGAAAGGAATGAACATCCGAGACGACCGTGTAACATAGTCAAGATAGGTTATGAAGAATATTTTAGTTTTGTCTATGTTTTTTAGTTTGGAAATGTGTTTTGATAACCGTTGCTGCTCACGCTTTTGTGATAGAAAATGAATGAGTTTAATTATCTTTTTTATTGTAACGTAGTCAAGATAGGCTTTTTTTTTTTTTTTTTTTTTTAATTTTAAATAAATTGTATGTGACATATACAAATAAAACAATTAGGTATCCAATCATTACTCTATATAATACAAACAAAATTTATTATTTTTGCTCTATAAATATGACCATTTCCAATTTCACATAAAAACAGACCTTTCAATCAACTCACACAATATTTCAATCTATATTCAAAAGATTGATGATCATTTTGCTCTATAATTTTAATTTTTTGATTAGTTTTTATATGAAATCTAGATATTTTACCGAATGTTGAAAGTGAAACAACTTACAAGTAAACAATTTTTTTTACAAATCACCAAGTTGTCTCACTAAGTGTTCCTTTAAACCCTAAATCCTAAACCCTTAAGTATTTCATCTTCAAGCATAATTAATGGTGTATGATTTTATGTATAAAGCTGCAAACAGTTTTTTTGTTGCTTTTTAAACCTTATTCTATTAAAATTATATGCCATTGTACATTTTTGTTTTTCCAGTTTCATCAACAAAACTTAGAAATGATGGTATATGATGATGCTTTGCAGTAGTCACAGTTGATGAAGTTAGATATGAAATGTCATCCATGGTTGCTACTTTGATATTAAACAACTACAATAAGCAAAACAACTACAATAAGCAAAGCTAGTTCAAACAAGTGTAAAAGAACTGTCATTCTGCTACTCTTGTTCAAGCTAATTCTGTACAAGCTACTCTTGGTAAAAGGATTCAAGTTTTAGGGCTTGCAAATATGTTGACTTGGGAATTAATCAAGCAGAAAAGGTTTGGAGTAAAGCAAGTGGGATCAAGGAATGTGTTTAAAATTACAGTGAAGATGACTATCAAGTAGTTGCAGCAACAGTAACATTTTTTATTTTTTTGATGTCTTTTTATTTATGACTTTCCACTATGTAACAACTGCTATGTAATGTAAGATGCATCTATCTTTTTCAACAAGTCATAGTAATTCTGATATTAATATCTTTTTTACATTTTATGTTATGAAAATCAATGTTAAGTTCTATACTAGAAACAGCAGTAGAAATGAATGATTTTAATATGATTGTCACATTTAAATTCTATACTAGAAACAGCAGTAGAAAATTTTCATTAGCAATAGAATCACCAATAAAAATATTCTCTTCAGCAGTAGAAAATTTTGTTTCAGCAGCAAAAACATTTGTTGCAGCAGCAGTAATATTTAGTTAAAAATTTGGATGATAACACCAAGCTTATTCTGATATTAAAATGGGAGTACCATACAATTTACTATCATCACACAGTCTTTCTTTTTGAATATTAAAATCTATATTACAAAAATCAGAAATTTCTTAATATCTTTCTAAATCATCAGAAATAATATAAAATTTCTTAATATCACATAAGAATAAGGTCACTTAAATCTGACTAACAAAATTTCTTAATATCACAAAACAGTACCTTTTCTCTCAAAACATCATTGACAATTTTTTTTGATGCCTCTTATGCATACTTATCAAATATTTCTACATCTTCAAATGTAAAAAAATTTGGATCTCTAATATCTTTAATTTCATTGCTTATCTTGCAAAGCGCTTCCCATATAACTGGATGTATTTCATCTTTCAAAGGTGGCAAACCAAATTCTTTAACAACCTTTACAATCATCAAAGCAACATCATCAACTATCGCTCTTACTTTGTCTAGACAAGTTTCATGAATCTATAGAAGAAATATATAATATATCAAATTTTTTATAAACTGTAATATCATATGCAAAACTTTATTATGATTATAAAAGCAATAATACCTGATGCTTATTGTTCTCTAGCAAATCGAAGTAAATGTGACTGTCACAAATAGAAAAATCTTCAACTACTTCCATTCTTTTTTCTAGCTTGTTGAGATGGTAGCGTAGCACACATATATTTGTTGTGTCAAAAGGATAGTTGCCGCATGTCAAATACTTTAATGTTTCAGTTAATAAAGAATTTGCAGCCTTAATTTCTTGTTTAACTTCACTCAAGCATTTTCACATTTGTTCCTTATAATCAGACAAAAAATCATCCACTGCTGAACTTTCTTCTTCATCAGCTAATCTTTCTTCTCCTTCTGTTGAATATAACAAGCCGATAGTTAAGAATTTTTAATATCAGATTAACTATCAGCTACTAGTACTAAGTTACTTTTGCTAAGGAATTTGAATTAATTATGAGATTATCTGTAATAATAGCTATCATCTGAATTAACTACTTTTATCAAATTTATTAAATAAGTAATATGAACTTGATAGTTAAGAAAAATTCTTGATATCACATTACCTATCATAATAATTTTTAGAGACAATTTATAAACATCAAAGAAATTTATTAATAATAGATTAACTACAATAATTATCAGATTCCATTTTACAGTTTATAATTATTATCAGAATAACAATGATAAGAAAATCGAAAGTTCGTTAATATCAGAATAGGTATCATCAGACATCATTAATATCAGAATAAAAATGATAACGAAAATCTAAAGATCTTAATATGATATAACCAATCTTCAGTTTACAACGAATATCAGAATAACTACATTAAGGAAAACAGAATTTTCTTATAGTTATTATCAGAATCAGCATGTTAAGAAAAAGGGAATTCGTTAATATCAGATTAGCTCTCATCACACACCTTTAATATCATAATAAAAATGATAACGAAAATGTAAATATATTAATATCATATAAACAATCTTCAGTTTACAATTAATATCAGAATAAAAATGTCAACGAAAACGAAAATATCTTAGTATCACATTGACAATCTTGAATTACAATTAATATCAGAATAAAAATTTTAAGAATTTTTTGTTGTTGTTAATGTTACATTAGCTATATTCAATTAATAAAAATGTTAATAAGAATGGAAATATTTTAATAATCATATTAGAAAGCTTCAGTTACAATTAATATCAGAATAAGTATCTTCAGAAAAAAAAATTAATTATGTTAATATCAGAATAGTTATCTTCAGTTTGAATTATATCAGAATAGCAATATTCTTAATATCAGATTACCTATCATCAGATATTCTTAAAATCAGACTAACTATCATAAAAAAATTCTTAAATTCGAAATTAAGAAAATTACCTTCGTTTAATTCTGCAAATCTTAAACTTGAAGAAATCATTGTTTTTAGATAATTTTTGTTTTTGTTTTTTTGATTTTTTTTAGTTTATGTTTTTGTATGTTTTGTTATTCTGATCTACGCTGATATTATAATAATATAGATTAATTACGAAAATGTCACCGCGTTTTTTTTAACGTAGATCAGATGGACGCTTGATCGTGCGGCTGACATTCATCCGTACCATCCGTACTTAAAAGTTGAAACGCACCCGATCCCTCCCTATATATATATATATATATATATATATATATATATATATATATATATATATATATATATATATATATATATATATACATATATATATATATACATATATATATATATATACATAGAAATCGGTTCATTTGAAAAATTGATCTCGGTGGAAAAGTGAGAGAAGTGATCTCAACCATTAGATCACTTCCTCCTCCCCTTCTTTTTTTTTCATCAAACTACAAGGGCCTAAATGTAACATTTTATTTTTTTGGAGGTAATTTCCGTAACTTTTTAATTATCATATATAAAATGTATTTCTTTTCATTTTTTCTCTTCCTTTTTCTCTTTTTCTCTCTGATCCTCTCACTTTTTCACGATTTCTTCTTCGTTCACTGATTATATCCATCCGATCAACACGATAGATATGGTTTATTATCAGATTCACTTAATCTTCTCGTCATGATTTCTCAAATCGAAGATTAAAGTAAGTTATTTAAATGATTTCGATTACAGTTTTATTAGTTTTGCTATTTGAATTCAAATAGAAACGTTATGTACATATTTGTTAGTGTTTATCTGCATGAATTATTGTTCATTGTGAGTTAGGGTTTTGTTTTGGTGACATGATATAGTGTATTAGTTATCTATTTGAAGTAATTGAGAAAAAAAAGACTTTGGAATCATGTTTGTAAAAACTGCACGTAAGGTGTTTGATAAAATGCCTAAATGAAATTTAATAACCGTGATGCACTAATTTTTACACTGTGATGCATCAACTGCTTATCTATTTGTTTTGGTCATTTTCTTAGTGGGACGGGCTTTGTATGTTTGATAAATGCTTAAATGATATTTTATAAATCTCATCCATTAAGTTCCTTTTTATAGCAATTCTCAGTCTAGTACACAATTTTTATGATCGTCTAATAGACTGAGAGTTGGTTTAAAAATTTCAGGAGTCGTGAACTGAATTATGCCAATTTTTTTGTTTAATGTTTCTATAATTTGATATCTGTAACGAGTTAAAGGGTATTGCCACAACATGTTAGCAGTTTGATAGTGCATACAAGCCAAATATTCCCAAATTAAGCATGATTGTTGTCTTGAGCCATTTACAGTGCTTAGGTTAGGGTCTAATAAAAATATCAACTTTCTATTTGACTAGCTACTAATATGTTCTGGATCACTGGACTTTTATACACAGGAACCATAATCTGGGTTTTGGTTTGTTAATAAATGTATAGTATGCTTTACAAATTAATATTAAAAACTTTAGTTCGGGACTATTTAACTTCGGTATGTTGCAACTAAATTCTTGTTTCTTTCTTTGTATCGGCAATGAAGCAGATGAGATCTATAAAATTTGCAGTGTGATATGCAGCCCAACAAAAAGCTCATGGGCTGAGGGACTTGGGCTTGCATGTGGTATCAATTATCAGTTTCCAGAGGTTGGCTTTTCTTTGTCACCGTAAATATTTCTTATCAGCTGAATGGAACAGTCGATTTCAATTTGTTTTTAAGATTATATTTGTTATATATAATTTTTTAGCTTGCTTGCTGGCGTAAAACTTTTTGCACTGCTACCATCTGCAAGCAAGGATGCCATCAATTTAATAGCGGTAAGCATTGTTTCCGTTATTTACCACCACATCAAATTTTCACCTACAACTTGTATTGTAAGTAAGAGTTAATGATATTTGTCATCTGCTATGTAGTTACTTAGTTTGTAGGATCCGTGTAAGAGGCCAACAACATCTGAAGTTCTTCAGCATCCTTTCTTCCAGGTAGGTACGCTAAAAATATAATGCTCGTATCTATTCTTTATTCTCAGGAATTGTTAGATTATTATGTTCTTTTTCAATTATGTAGAGTTGTTACTATGTTCCACCTTCTTTTCGCCCTAAATCTACTGTTGCGAGCCCTAAATCTACTATTGCTAGGACACCTCCACCTGGTTTGTTGATCACCTTGGCACTTCATTCTATAATGTTCTGCTGAACTATGAAATAATTTAATATGATCTTGCAGCTGGAATAAGCGGGATGAAGGTTGTGTTACAGAAATGTGCCAAGAAGTTACACGGGAACGAATTGCAAGCATGCATTAGAAAAAACAAACAGGAAGTTGGAGTTACTAACGACAAAGTAGTGAATCTGATGTCTGATTTGGAAAAATCAGAATTCTCAAACAGTTAATCTGATGAGTGATTGACCCTTGTTAGTAGTTAGAATAAAGTTCCACTTTTTGGGTTCAATAATAAGTTGCTTAAGGTTAGAGCAAGATGTAAAGTTTTATGTTGTATTTTTTTCCTGATATGTAATTGTCACAATGTTCAGAGGTAGTCAATATGTGAGCAATTTTATTGCCTTTTTTCTATAAGAACAATTTGTGTGTCAGTGGACCAAGTATATAACAGTATAAAACTATATTTCTCTTTGTATTATTTTGCATATTATGGTGTGCTTTTTATGTCGGGGAACTCAAATCCACAACTACCGAGCACATGGCGGGCACTAAGGCAAAATAAAACCAGTAAGTTGTTAGATGGACTTGTAACTAGTTGGACATAAATGTCACAATAAGATTGCATATAATGGGAATATTGCAATGCACAATAAAACTTTTGAGTCAAGTAATAGGTTATGGTACTAATATATGATACACTTGTTAACAATGATGGTGTGACGAACATTGCAGATAAGTTCACACTCATCTTGCCTTAATATGTTCAACGATGTAAATGGATGCACTAAAAATACACGTTGATGCCTTAATATCCTTATAAAAATGTAACAGGATAATAATTTACGATTCATATTCTACCATAAAAATGATCGACTAAAGGCAAAAAAAAGAAGCCAAGTTTGATTCCTACAATTCAAAAAAGAGGGAGCACTTGATTTTGGGTCATACTCCCGAACTTTAAAACTACATTCATAAGTCAAGTTTACATGCCAGGCTCGCCTCTCAATCATCACAAGACCTGGATCATTAGCAAAAAAGATATATTAATCACTCATTCACGATGAATCAACAAACATACAAATAGCTCAAAATTATAGATATATATATATATATATTACAAAATCTCTTTAAATTTCATGCACTTTCTTCTCCATTGGTTACCGTTTAATTGCTTATCACGACACCTAACAATATATTTAGTGAACGAAATCATCAATAAATAAGTGGGCCAAATTCCTATGTATTTATGGTATTTTAATTCCCTATTCTTGACTCTAAACAAGGGGTTCTCATTTATTGCAGACTCACACATTCAAGGCTGCTTACGACATTACAAGACTGAACTTATGCGCAGTAAGTCATGGCTGATCCTTGATGCTTGAACAATCGCTATTCCTTTTGCTCGAGTTTTCGTACTTATTAGTATCGATCAGTTATCTTGCAACTCTTTTATAACTAGAACATGATAAGCTCTAATTGTTTCGGTCCTAGTTAGCACACTTTATCTCCAATACCACCACTCGTATATACATTACGTGACCCAACTATTCTTGTCAAATGGCATATAGGATTCTGTAAATACTTACCATCAATGTACTCCCTTGTGCCATCTTGAAGGTGACGAACCCACTAACAGAGAGACAAACTTATAAATCTCACAATATCTGATAGAACTAATAGAATATTTTGGCTAAGAATTTGCATGTTTTTGTACCTGAAACATGCATAGTGATGTCCCACGCACTGGAAATCCGCAGCCTAAAAGTTTACCTCCTCGTTTTGCATCCCCGATAATTTGGAATCCATCTATTCCAAGGCCATCTTCTAGTGAGAAAGATAACATATTAGCATCTATAACAGCTCATATCCACAGCAGTAATACTTTGCTTTCTTTTTAAAGGACAAGTATGATAAACCTTGAATATTACTCCGTATTTTATATGGATAAAATTAGAAATCAAAGTCTGGAATGAATTCTAGTCAATAAATATAAAAAATGGTTATAATTATCAAGATATAGCAAAAGGTATCATATTTTGCAAGCAGAAAGTATCAGTTTATTTGAAACAATAACATTTACTCGTTTTCTTCGTCCACGTGATTATGATAATCAGGTTCAACCTGAACTCATTCTTTCACATATTAAAGGCCCTAATTACATTAAACAAATGGATGCACTAAAAATAAACATTGATGCACTAAAAATACATGCTGATGCACTAAAACCTTCTAAATCATTATATTCAAAATAAAACAGTTAGCATAAGTTAGTTAACAAGAAAAAATGTAATATCTAGTTTGCTTGATTCATTTTTGTTTGTTCTAGTGTAGTTTTAGCAGTGGGTTTCACCTATAATAATCTGTTACAGTGGCAAAAAAAAGTCAGCACAAAAAACTTCAACTCTTTAAGGGAGTGTTTGGATCTAGCTTATTTAGCCATCTTATGGACTTATTTGATTTTGTATAAGTCAGAAGTAAAAAATCTCACATTTTAAAGGTAGTTTAAACAGAAAAGCCATAAGCTTCAGTTAATAAGCTCATAATGTGAGCTTGTCAGCTTTTCCAAGATCATATAATCCCATAAGCCAACTAGATAAGCTAACCCATACACCCCCTAACCTTAGTGATATATCTAAGAACTAATGTTTTCCAAAAGTAAAAAAGTACGAAATAAATACATCATGTAAATATAAGTAATTAGATTTAGTGTCGTACCTTAGAAATAGATATGGTCGGATCGTTGATCGAAGACACTGAGTTGGCATACCTAGTACGCATGGATTAACTATCCGATGAAGATGTAGCCCTGCCCAACTCATCCATCACAACCAGGCTCCTGTTGCCAATCAAATATGTTTTAAGTGCATAATAAAATAAATAAAAATATATATTAGATACCCTATCCTGATTTATAAATTATAATATTGGTATACTCATTGACGCCCTAATGTTGTCCATTGATGCACTATTACATACCTTTTCGATGCACTAATCATACACATAGATGCCCTAATATATACCTTTCGATGCACCAATTACATAAAATATGGAAATTTGAAATTCATAATGCCAGTACCATGGTTCCAACTGATTTGTTCAATAATCTTAAAAGTACACAACCTTAATCATCGCATAATACATATGATAGTAAACATAATATGGTAGGCGCAAACAGAAAAAGATAAAGTTATAACAAGTGAATGTGTGGAAGGAGAGATACCTATGTGGACTTTAGCGTTGTGATGAGATGTTTGTTGAAGCAGCTCTTTTAGAGTCAAACCTTTTTTGCTAACAGCTAGATCGTAATGAATCTACTTCTTACGTCCGGTATCGCCCCAGGTAGCTCAATTCTTGATAACTCCTTAAGATTTCCAATAGAATCTGGTATCGCCCCTGAAAAATTTGTCTTGCTCAGAACTAAACTTCGAAGTGATCCGTTGATAGGAAAATCGGGTAAAGAACCATATAGATCCGTGTTAACCGATAAATCAAGAATCTGTAAGGCGTAGTTATAAGTTCTATCAAATATTTCTATCATAAGAAACGCTTCCTTCTGCAGAATCTGACACAATGTGTGTGTAAAGACCGTTTTCAAGCTTCACAGCTCTCATTTTTGCTGCAGCTTTGAAATGAATTTTTCTAGGAAGTGCAAGAGGCCAGAACATTTTCGTAGCATCCAGTGGTGATCCATAAGGCGTAGTTATAAGTTCTATCCAAGATGCCATGTATGATCTTGCAGCAGCTTCCAAGTCCTTCACTGGGCACTACCATCAATTCAAAAGGAACTTTAGCAAATTCAAGACATGTTCCACAACAAAATTAATTGAAATTACTATCTATATAAACCATGCATTATGGGCAAATACTCACCTCGAGAAGCAGCCTCCATACCCTCTCTAAGCAATGTAAAATTTCCTGATTCGATTCAAGTAGAAGATTCTGGAAAACAATTCTAAGGGTATCAACCAGTATGAAAGAAGGCCAAAAGGAGCTAAAAGATACAGAAATACTCCTTCTGTATTCAGCTTCAAGCAACCGCTCCTAAACGTATAACTTAGTTATAAAGACTACCAAAAAGTTGTATATGTTTATGTTACAAACTTGGGCCTAGTAATCTATATAAAGCATTTGGAAAGTCAAGATGTAGATGAAAGGAGAGAACAGCTTACCAATGTTCGAATGGCTGAATAACGAACAAATGTGATACTATGCCACATAAATGGCCACAACCGTGGAGCTAATGTTGATAGCATGTAGGGGTTTTCTTGAAAATTCACTGCGTGTGCAATATCATTAGTAGAAACAATCTCATTCAGGTCAAGTCCTTGATCTCCTTCCTGGGCTGTAAACATCCTAGAAATCATCTCTTCCTGAGAATATACCTCTGCTAGTAGATTCATCACACTGTAACATACGAAAAAATTTCTTTAGTACACTTGTCGATAGCCAACTAAATTGATAAGTGCATTCCATATAAATTGATAAGGCATCTCTGCTAGTAGAATCATCCTATATAAATGTGATTCTAACATTCCATATTCAAGCAATGAAATCAAAAGGCAATCACTTTTCAACTGTGGTGATTTTAGGTTTAGGGTTGGTACAGTTTTATAACTTATCCATCTTATTCCACGTAGATGTTCAATACGACAATAAAAGACTTGAATTCTCAAATTTAAATCGATGCCCTAATTTTACACAAATCGATGCCCTAATTTTACACAAATCGATGCACTATTATATATCTTTTCGATGCACTAATCATATTCATAGATGCCCTAATATCTATTTTTTGATGCACCAATTGACGAGGCAGGGCACCTAGAAGATTAACAGGTCCCAAAGTGTATTTTTAATGCATAAAACTTCAAATCACATTATTCAAAAAAATTATTCTTATAAAATTGATAACTTTTGCAAGTCATATATGACCACCATTAACTAAACGTATAAAATATTTGACAAAAAGTGCTTCAGGTTACATTCTTTTGGCAAAGTGCTTCAGGTTACATTATTTTGGCTAAATGGATTAGTGAAACTACCTGCTTGAGAGATCCCTTATCTGGATCATAAAGACACTCACATAAGAAGATGTGATCATAAATATAAGTACGGTCCAAAGAAGAAAGATCCATCTTCCTATTAACTTCACACTTTCCTTCTACTGCTGAAACTGACAGCTTATGCACTTCATCACTGTAATATACTTGAAAAATGTAATAAACACTATTACCACTATCATAAAAGAAACAAGTTGCAGAAATATTATTATCTGATGTCATAAAGATATACCTATTGTGTAACAAGTTTTGAATTTTTAGGTGCTTCAATCTGCAGCATCTGACAAACAACATATGATTTAAGCCCTACATTTCTCCCACCCTTATGAGTTTCATTACCCCTCTCATCTGCGTCCAAGTGATGAGGACCAACATAAAGGAAATCATCAACACGGTACTCAGTTGCCATGTATGTGAATCCTGTATTGTTTATGTATGCTTAGTGCTAAGTATCTGTACAAATTGAAAACAATACGATTTCAAAGAAAGATTTAGAAAGTTGTATGCACTGAATATACATATCGGCTTGAGGGAGTACCTTATTACATCCACTAAATTGCAGCGTTGATCCCAAAATTGAATCAATTAGACTCCCTGTAATTCCTGTTGCGGCAGAAAGAGGTATCACTAGTAGCTGCTTCAAAAACGCATCGTTGGTGCAACTCTTTGTAAACAGACCAGGTAAAACGAATGCTAGTCCAATGACGGTTCCTGCAGCTGCTTGAAGACCAGCTACTGTTACACCACCATTTGTACCCCTACGAACAAACTATCAATCAAGAATGAAAGAAATTAGTGTCCACCAATCTAACACCTACTTTTTCGTACAATCAAGTCAATTTGAAATGTCTTTTGATTCTGATAGACCAATATAAGGTAAAATAAAAACAGATGCACAAGTGGTTCCAACGATGCGCTAAACATTACCAACAGATGTTTAACAATACCCTAATATGTTCATTGATGCTCTAATTATACAAACAGATGCACAAGTGGTTCCAACGATGCGTTAAACATTACCAACAGATGCCAAGTAGTTCCAATGATGCACTAAACATACACAATGATGCCTAAATAAGTCTGACGATGCGCTAGACTAATCTTACTAATTGATGATCGAATATGTTCATTGATGCACTAAACATACAACCAGATGCACTAAACATACAAACAAGTATACTAAACACACACACACACACCGATGCCTTAATATATTTAACAATACACTAATCATAATCACTGATGCCCTAAACATACTCACTGATGCTCTAATATGTTTAACGATGCACTAAACATATTTTTGATCCAATAATCGCACAAAAAGATGCCATAACAATTCATTGATGCCCTAGTCTTACTAACAGATATTGTAAAACTATTCCTGATGCATTTATCATACTAACAAATGTCGTAATACATTTTTTGATGCACTAATAAAACAAGAAGATGCCCTAACTTAACATTATGCTCGTATCATAAAAAAAGATGTCGTGACTCATTTTTTTAAGCACTAATTGTACAAACAAATGTTGTAACAAGTCGCGTGAAGCCCTAATCATACTAACATATGCGCTAACGCTTATTTTAGATGCGCTAATCAAACAAATACCTTCCCTAACTTATAACATGATTCTCTAATCATACTAACAGATGCAATAACATGAATCGTGATGCATTTATTTCAGACAAACAATTGTTGTAACGTACTATTAAGAGAGGTGCACTAAATTGTAGCTTTATACATACATATGCCTTAATATGTCATTTCATTCAGCAATAACAACAATTATTTTGTAATTTACCCAAAGATGCACTAAAATAAGATAAAAATTAAAAACATGTAAACACTTACTCTTGCTTTTTTTATTCTGATGATCGGATTTGGTTCACTTACGATTCCTACACTTCATTTTTGTCATTTTTCTGAAGATCGAAATGCAAATTAGTACATCCACGAGTTTTTTATTTGATTTTGATAGCTTTTTAGGGTTTATTGATTGGAGCATGTGTCATTGATCGGAGTATGTGTTTTTTGACTGGTGGTGGTGTGATGGTGACGGCGGCGAAGATGGTGGTGATGGCGGCGACGGTGTGGTGACAGTTACTGTGTGTTTGAATCGATGTGGGTGTGTGTTTGTATCCGGATTAAAAAACACCGGTCCTTATTTTATTTTTTTGTGTTTTTTCTTTTTCTTACCCTGAACTTTCAAGTGTTTTCATAATCTACCCTATAATTTTTTTTCTCACTTTTCTATCTAATTACACTTTTCTCTAGAACCGGACTCTATATATATATATATATATATATATATATATATATTTGGGTAAAAGGTCAAAGACTCGGTAAATATATTACTCCAAAAAACGTTTAAGTACAAAGGATATAGGTGAATCCCATATCTCAGCCCGTTACATAGGCGGAAAGCTTACATAACCAGATACTTCCTATTCTCTATACAAGAAAATAAACCACTACTCAAAAGATAACATTAGACACCTATGGAAACAAAATTACTTCCGACCAAGGCCTTGGAGCTTGATACCATACGTGTCATAATAAGCATCCAAATTCCCTGGAAGATCGTAGACCTGATCCGCATAGTCATCATAATCATCTTCATGATCATGACCACCACCAAATAAGTTCACTGACTCATCAAAAGTGTTCACAACCTCTATTTCATCACTATCGGAATCAACAATCTCTCCCACCTTAGAGAATGGGTTAACCCTCTTAGTAGAAGAAGTAGACGAAAACTCGTTATTATTACCTGGATAATCAACCTTTTTAATCGGATTACCATCATCATCAACAAGAGTAACTTTCCCATCAATAAGAAGCTTTTCAAACTCCCCAATTTTCTCAACAATAGGGGTAGGACCAACCTCGTTAACTTCCATTGAATCACTCACAAGCGGTTCTTGTGATACATTACCGGTCTTAAGAGACCCAACCTCCTTTGCTTCCATTGTACTACCAGAATCCACTACATCAGTAGGAGTGCCACATTCATCAGTATCGATCATATTAAGTGCAGCAAATGAATTAGATGTAGCAATCTTCGTCCCACTCGTATAATCCACTTCAGTGGCTTTCTTCTTTGTATTATCCACCTTCTTAGGTTCAGGGGGAGGCGCTTTAGGTTGATACCTAAACTTAGGACCCACACCAAGTTTAGTAAAACCTCCCTTACCTGGAACACTTAGACCACCATTCCTACCCTTATTCTTGTTATTGATAGTTTGAAAACCATTATTAACACTCTGTTTAGGCTGAGTAGGAGGTGGAACAGATTTAGGACAATCAAGTAGCCTATGACCAAAAAGCTTACACGCATCACACCGAGGCGGTTTCCATTCGTATTCAACCTGGATCTTTTCAATAGTAGAACCTGTCCCATCAAGTAATGGTATCTCAACAGTGATGCTCTCCCTAAGAACCTGATCCGCCGTAACTTCAATCAAGCACCTAGCAAAACTACTTCGACCCCATGATTCCAAGCACATTTGACTAGTGTAAGAATCTAACATTTTTGGCGTACCAATCAATGTGGCTAGGAGGCTGAGACCATCATCAGAAAACATAGCAAGGGGCACATCATGGAATTTAACCCATACCGGAATATTAGTCAAATCCTCTTTAACCAGATTAGTATTCAACGTCCAAGATTTAAGAATAATTGGCACATTCCTAATCATCCACGGTCCGTTTTCAAGAACATCATCAACACCTTTATGAGTGGAAAACTTAAAGAAATAGAACCCCTTAGCATTCATCATAACCTTTTGAATACCATACTTGGCCCACGTATTACGAACGCAATAATCAACAACCGGAAAAGCAATACGTTTACCAAGAAAATAACCATAAAGGGTATTCTCAAATTTAGAGTTTACCTCCTCAACCACTTTCATAGGAATGGATAGATCCACCCCATTAGACTTGTTACTACATTCCAACCTACGAAAATTTGACTTGCGCTTCGTAGGATCAATTGACGTAGCACCCGCATATGAAACCGTCTTCACACTCGGGACACCCGTTGGAAGGGGCTGATTGTAAACTTTGGGTGATGAATTAGAAGCAACATTAGTACCATTGTACACATTCTCCGCATTCTTAACTTCAACACCACGCATGGCCACTTCAAAAGTCTTACACGCCTCCAGAACAACCGGATCAAAACCATAATTCGGCTCAGCCTCATTAGCAACACTAGGTGCCGAATTGTTGCTACTTACTTTCTCCACCTGTTCGTTCAAGGGGTCATTGTTCGAACCAGCAGCCGCCACATTAGCCATATCAACACGATCATCACCCTTAGGTAAATCATCACCCTTAGGTGAATCATCAATCAGTGTACTTATCTTCTCTTTCACCCCACTTCACCCCACTACCACTCCCTCTCCCTTTCCCCAAGAACCCCCTCTCCATAATCAAGTCATACGAGAGTATAAAATCAAAGCGCAATCCAAAATATACCAGGTTGAACAACGATCACAATAATTAATAATAAGCAGTATGTAAGGAATCAATAATCGTCCAAGGTATAGAATTGTGTTTATTAATGGAATAAACCAAGAAACGACAAAGCGAAACGTTAGTGTATAATTCTTAAAGTAATAATAATTAAAGGAACAAAGGTGGGGAACATCAGACAACAAGGATTGTTGTTAAATCATGCAGTAGATGACAAAGTAGATTGCATGTAGTAGAAACAACGAAGATTAAAGCAACAAAACCGATTGAGAGTTGATGCGATTAAAGAATAAGCAGTTTTGTCTTTAGTTGCCGTCTTTTGTCGCCACTTGGGGAATTAGGGTTTCGACTCGTATATATATATATATATATATATATATATATATATATATATATATATATATATATATATATATATATATATATATATATATATATATATATATGTATATATATATGTAGAGTAGGGATCCAGTAAGAAGTAAATTAAAATAAGAAGTGGTGAGAAGTGACCAAAACCACGCATTTGAGATGCAACGACTTGCATAGATGCATTTCTATTCATATAGATGCAACATCTTGAGTTTCGAAAGTTAATTTGATGTATAGATGGTGCAAATTGATTTTCATAATTTTGGCACGTGCAGAGGAACAAAAAACAAGAGAAATCATGAAATGCATCTAATATACGTATATGCATCTGATTAAAAGCTAGAAAACACACTACGGTGCGTTATAATGAATTTAAGATTATAAGGATGCATCTAATTTAGGTCAGTGCATCTCGGATTTGCGGTTATAGTTCTTCTTATTCCTTCTTATTTTAACTAATCTTCTTATTTGATCCTAACTCTATATATATATATATATATATATATATATATATATATATATATATATATATACTAGTTGCAAAGCCCGCCCGATGGGCGGGCATGACTTATAATTATAATTTTTATGGTGTCAGTTAATGGAAAATTATTTTTAAGCACGCCGATTTTATTTAATTTTGTTATTGTATTAGTTTACGTTTAAAAAAAATTAAAGAAAAGGGGGCAAGCATGACTTATAATTAATCTTTGGCATATTTCTCTATAGCAAAAGAAGGGTGGTAAAATTTGGTTGGAAAGTGTACATATTGAAAGAAAAGTTTGTAAGCTTATGAATATTGTTAACATATTTGACTATAGCAAAAGAATGTCGGTAAAAAATGGTTGAAAAAGTGACAAATAAATAAATTAAGCAATGGTTAATGAAGTACAAACATCGTAAAATATTTATACAGTGAATAATGAACAAAAAGAAATGAATGATAATCTTTTAATAAGAAATAAAACTTAATAAATTATCCGTCATTACAAAGTATATGCTTTTAGTTCAAATGCGAAATAAACCAAACAATTAAATATTGAGAAATGAATCAAACCTAAATAACAACACATTTTCCTTGTGCATTCTTTCCCTACACACTCCTACGATGGTGCAATTATTGCAAGTGTAGAAGGGTAGTAAAGTTACGTTTTAAAACACATGTAAATAGCAAAGGAACTTTAATACATGAGTGGCATATTTTTCATAACGAAAGAAGGGTAATTAAATTACGTTTTAAAACATGGGTAATAAGCCAAGGAACTTTAATATAATTTAAGCAATCTAATATTATTTAATATAGTAAAATTACATTTTAACATTAATGGTCGATATATTAAATAAAATTTTATGTTTACTTTTTTAAAATAAATTAATAAAACGACCCAATTATATGTAATGGTTCAATATATAAATCGAAACAAACCAACTACTAATGCCCATTCATAATTCTAAACATTACAGAATTACCGGTGAAACTCATACAATACGTTAGAACAATAGAGGAAATAACGTCCACGTACGTTGTCCATATATTTTTATTATGGGTTTCCTAGTAATTTTGGACAGGTAGAACCGTAGAAGTACTAGTTTGACTTTCAAAGTCAAAGATGTCTCATCTTGAGTTTGACTTGCTCGTGTGTTGTAGTTGCATGAAGTAGGAATGACTAGTTTTAGTGAGCTGTTGGTGGTGAATTAGTTACTTCTGCATATGGAATGGGAAAATGATTGGCATTTCTATAAGAACACAAGCTCAAAGCTGTTTTAGCTTTCTGACTATAAGGTATAGTTACCGAATTATTAATAAAACTACATTTGAGTGAGTAAATTAACTTTATGAATGTTTTGGGGTGATATTTATGACAAAAATCATTTATATACTGTTTTATTTTTGGAAAACGTAGTATGAAAGTAATAAAATCTTTAGTTTCATATATTTGTAGTATCGTACTCGCGGCAGTTAAGTGACTTGTAACACGTTCACTTAATCGTTTCTAAATTTGGTCCTTTTCTCTAACAGCTATACACAACTGGGTAAATTTTACAAGTTTTTGTTTTATATGTGTATTAAGAACCCCGTGAATTAGTCTGCCAAAAGGTCGGAAACCATGTATACCCAAAAAAAAGAAATATTGCTCTCTTTCGAACTATAGCTCATGGTAGCGTTTTATCAGAAAAGGACATCCGAGGGCAATAGAAATTCTATGGAATGATGCTAAGACATGATAGTGTGTCCATCCAAATATGTGTAGGTAGCTTTAAGCCTTTAGGATAACCATGCATGGACGGGATAAGATTGTCTAGCTGTTTTAAAACTTTATAAAATCTTAAAGCTATTAGATTTAAAGCCTGTAAGAATTGTAATTGTGGCGATGCCGGGGAAAGAAGCAATTACTGGATCTCAAAGTAAAGAGCATTGATGACAATAGTTCCAAAGTGGTTAGGCATTAAATACAACTTAGGTATAAATTTCATGCGAGCAAAAGCTTGTGATGGATAATAGTAAACTGATCAATTTTGGGCTCAATCTCTACATGTATGATAACTAAATGACACAGCCTGTATTGCCTGCTGAACTGAAACATATTTCGATTTCATTAATGGGAAGATAAAGCAGTAAAATCGTTAGTCTCGTATCTTTGTAGAATCGTACTCACGCAGATATATAACATGTAGCAGAAGTTATAGAAAGGCTGGTTTTGAGTATTGGCATGTCCTATTCAAGTAATTTCATGCTCTTTCTTAGATATGGTTCCTCAAACATGATATTTCGGTTTACTTGTGTTTGAAAGTTGTATCATCCATGAGATATATACGTAGGAGTGTGCCTGCTGCGTAAATCCCCTACGTATCTTTAGGTCTCGTAGACCTTTTCTGCTATCTTAGATATGCAACCCTATTTTTAGATCACATGATGAAGATACTAAATGGCATGACTCCTTTAAGATCTTCAATCACATAATGAGTAAGTGAATTATGTCTATGTGGGGTCTATTGCTCAGCTCCATGACATACTTGCAACTGTCAAAAAGAAAGTAATAATAAGACATTTTATACAAGTAAAATCATAGTTATGCGGAAATGAATTTGTGGTCCGATCAACAAATTTGGAACTTATAAATCTCGAGGAGGATTTATCTGTATATACTTTAAGACGTATGCTTCAAGTACCAAAACCATATGGTTGAGTTACTAATCACTTTCAAATTCTCCTCTGAAGCTCTGTTTGCTCATGTTGTTTCTGCAACTTGTTGAAATAAGGCAATCTTATGAAAGTATAAGGGCTATTTGGTGAATATTTTGGTCTAAGTTTTCTAATGTTTAAGTTATGTCTGTTTTGGTTAGTTTGTATTGTGCAGGGTTGAAAGTGAAACTTCTCAGGCTATATAAAGATCTCATCTCTTAAGGGTTTCATTATTCACATACACGTATGGTTTTCATCTCTAGTTTCTCTAGCAATCTTGGTGTTGATATTGGTTTCTGGTTTCATTGTTTCACTGGGTTATTGTTTAGTTTAGTTAAGATCATCTTGATCTTAATAAGTTTGGTTTAGTGTGTGAGTTTTGTATGATAGCACCTTATAGAGGGACTATCTCTTTTCAGTTGTATTATTAGCTTGAATCCGTGTTGTGGATAAGCTATCTGTGTATATTGTTATAATAAAAGATTAATATCACTAAGGGGTGGTTGGTTGGGTGATTACACCTTGTGTTCTTATTGTTTTGATACCATTTTTACATGGTATCAGAGCCAGGTTCTGATTACGGTTTGATTTAGGGATCTTGATTTGAATCGATCGATTCAAGTCTGTGGTTCTTGGTTCTGGTTACGGTTGTGGTTAATTGGAGTTCTTGAGGTTTAATTCAAGAATTAGGGTTTTTTCTTGAAACCCTAATTTTTGGGGGTTTTTTATTCTTGTGGTTAATTGGAGCAATTGTTGGTGGATTGTGGTGATTCTTGAGATCAATTGTTGATTTCTTGAATCAATTGTTGGTTTCTTGGTTCGATTGGAAAAAACCCTAATTGCTAATTTGGGGGTTTTTGCTTTACTGGGAATTGTGTGGTTCTTGGGCTAATTCCTTGGTGTTTTTCCGCTGCTGGTATTCTTATAGCACTGTAAGTATATTTTCTTCTCTTAGATATTTCTAAGTTGAGTGTAGTGGGCGTAAACGGACTGGTTAACATCTTGATCTGCCACCAAGAGTGGTATGAATACATGCTCTGACCAGTTACAGTCTACAAGCTTGACTTAGGAAGTATTTGGGTGTGTGTTGAGTTTAGTATAGTTGTTTGTGGTTTTTTAGGTCGAAGTAGGATAGGTTTGGTTTATTGGAAGTTGTGATTGGGTTCTTGGCTGTGGCTAGAGTTTAGGGTTTTTAGTTTTCTTATTTGGTCTGTATGTTTATTTTGTTGTCTTGCATCATGGCTATTAGGATTAGTAGTTTGGATAAGAGTAATCCTCTGCATCTTCATCCTAATGATTCTAATTGTGCATCTATTGTTACTGTGAAGTTATCTGGTGTTGAGAACTATAGGGTTTGGTCTAATGCTATTAAATTGGCTATGCAAATTAAAAATAAAATGGGATTTCTTGATGGTACTTGTGTTAGACTTGATTATGCTACTAGTCAATTGTTAGAGGTACAATGGGATAGATGTAATGTTGTTGTGTTAAATTGGTTGTTGAGTTCTTTATCTCAAGATGTGTATCTTGGTCATGTTTTTTCTGATTCTGCTGCATCTGTTTGGAAAGATTTAAAGGATACATATGATAGAATTGATGGTTCTGTGGTGTTTAATTTGATGCAAAAGATTAATTCCTTTAAACAAGGAGGTTTGCCTGTGTCTGAATATTTTCATAAATTGAACTCTTTGTGGAGGGAATTTGATACTTTAACTAAGCTTCCTGATTGTGTTTGTGATGCTAGAATAGAGTTAGTTGATCATGCTAAACTGTTAAAACTTATGAAATTTTTGATGGGTCTGGATGACATTTACAAACCTATTAAAAGCTCTATTCTAACTAGGGAAGTTCTTCCTGAGGTTAAAGATGCTTTTGTGATTGTTTGTAGAGAAGAATCCCATAGGGGGATTCCTTCTACTTCTGCTAAAATTGAAAAACCTCAAATATCTGCTTTTGTTTCTAGGCCTAATGGTAATAACAAGAACAATTTTAATAATAATAGGCCTGGAAATAATAATAATAATAATAATAAAGGGAATTATGACAATTTGTTGTGTAAAAATTGTGGTTTAAAAGGGCATACTATTGAAAGATGTTTTGAGCTGATTGGTTATCCTCCTGGTTTAAAAAAAAATCCTAATTTGAAACCTTCAACTGGTTTTAATGTTGGTAAAACAAATAATTCTGAGGTTAAGGGTATGCCCAAACTAAATGGTGATGTTAAAAATACTGGAACTGTTTCTTTCACTAATGAGCAGGTTATGAAGTTGATGAATGTTTTGAATGATAAAACCTGTTATAGTGCTCATACTAGTATGGCAGGTAGTGGTTCTTGTTCTTTTTTTAACTGCAATGTGTTTTTTAACCAACATTTCTATCAGTTCTTCTGTGCTAAGATAAATGTTAAGGGTATTTCATTTCATTTGGGATGGATCATAGATTCAGGGGCTAATCAACATATGACTAATAATACTGATAAAATGTTTGGCTTACTTGATATATCTGATATGAACTTAACTGTTGGCCATCCTAATGGAACCCTTGCTAAGATTACTCATATTTGTAATCTAAGACTTAACAATAATTTTTTTTGTTTGATGTGTTGGTTGTGCCTGAGTATTGTGTTAGTCTCTTGTCTGTGCATAAAATGATTAAAGACAGTAAGTTGACTGTTGGGTTTGATGAGACTAAATGTTATATTCAGGATTTGAAAAAGCAGAGTGTTCTGGGGACTGGTAGTGAGTTTGGTGGTTTATATATGTTTGATAGAGATTGTGATAAGTCTACTGTGGTTAATCTAAGTGAGTTTTTTGCTTGTCATGTTTCTAAAGAAGTTTGGCATAATAGACTATGACATCCTGCTAACCAGGTTTTAAAAATGCTTAATCAATCTTTAAATCTAACTAATGTTGATCATGAAGGACCTTGTGAGGTTTGTCATAAGGCAAAACAAACAAGGGACTCTTTTCCTTTAAGTGAAAACAAATCTTTAATTTTTGGACAACTCATTCATCTTGGTGTCTGGGGTCCTTATAAAGTGGTTAGCAGAGAAGGGTTTAGATATTTCTTGACTGTTGTGGATGACTATAGTAGGTCTGTCTGGGTGTATATGCTTAAAACTAAAGATGAAGTTTTTTCCATGTTTGTGAGTTTTTATAATCTGGTGCTTACTCAGTTTAATAAAAAGATTAAAATGATAAGGTCTGATAATGGCACTGAGTTTTTAAATAATAGAATGTCAGATTTTTTAAATACCATGGGTATTATACATCAGACAACTTGTGCATATACACCTCAGCAGAATGGTATAGCTGAGAGGAAACATAGACATCTGCTAAATGTTGCTAGAAGTCTTATGTTTCAGGGGGAATTCCTCTTGTTTATTGGCCTGATTGTGTTCTTACTGCTACTTATTTGATTAACAGGCTTCCTTCCTCTGTTTTAAAGGGTAAGTCACCCTTTTCTCTGGTCTATAATAGGGAACCTAATTTGTCTCATCTTAGGAGTTTTGGATGTCTGTGTTTTGCTACTATTATAAAAGGGTCTGATAAGTTTTCTGAAAAGTCTGAAAAATGTGTTTTAATTGGATATGCTACAGGAAAGAAAGCTGATAAGCTTCTAAGTCTTGAAAACATAAGTATTTTGTATTCAAGAGATGTTAAGCTCTATGAAACTATTTTTTCATACAAAATGAATCAAAATATTGATGTCAAAGAAGATTTGAAGTGTCAAACTTAAACTTTTTTTATTTTCTTGATTCTAAATATGTGTCAAAAACCAAAACTCCTGTCCCTACTCCCAATGATAATAATGTGGATAAGGAAGCATCATCTGTTGGTAGAGATGGTAGGATCCATCAACCAGATGATGTGGCAAACAATGATCAGGATGTAAATGTAGAACAGATACATCATTCTGATAGTTTGCTACCATCTGGAGATGATGTGAATTCTGCAACTCCTTTAGATGAAAATATAAATTCTAAGGGAAATGTTGTTCCAAGTCTATCAGATGAGAATAGGTTTCAAAGTGTTTTGCAAAATCAAGTTGAGGAAGGGTCTGTTAGTCATAGGAGATCTTCCAGATCTTCTAAGTTGCCTGAAAGATTGAATGATTATGTGTTAGACACTAAGGTTAAATATGGTTTGAATAAGTATGTTAATCATGTTGTTTTGAGTACTGAGAATTGTTGTTTTGTGTCTAATCTGAATAAGACCATTGAGCCTAGTAGTTATAATGAAGCCAGTAAAGATCATAAGTGGGTTAATACTATGAATGAAGAAATATATGCTTTACATGAAAATGACACTTGGGAAGAAACTGAGCTGCCTATGGTTAGAAAACCTATAGGTAGCAAATGGGTTTGGAAAATTAAGTATAAGTCCACTGGTGAGGTTGAAAGGTATAAGGCTAGGCTTGTTGCTCAGGGTTATGGTCAGAAAGAGGGTATTGATTATGAGGAAACTTTTAGTCCTGTTGTGAGAATGGGAACTGTTAGATGTTTGTTGAGTATTGCTGTTAAGTATGATTGGTGTATACATCAAATGGATGTTAATAATGCATTTCTTTATGGTGATCTTAATGAGGAAGTATATATGCTTCCTCCCCTGGTTATGCTACTAAAGGTCACAATAAAGTATGCAGGTTGAAAAGTCTTTGTATGGGCTAAACAAGCTCTAGACAATGGAATCACAAATTTTTGAAGCTCTGTTTGAAGCTAAATTTGTTCAGTCAAAAAATGATCACTCATTCTTTATTAAAAGAAATGGTAATACAGTTGTATTTCTTTTAGTATATGTAGATGATTTGATTATTACTGGAAATAATGTTGAAGACGTTGAAAAAGTGAAACAGTTTTTAAAAACTAAGTTCAAAATAAAAGATTTGGGCGAGTTAAAGTTTTGTCTGTGAATTGAAGTCTTGAAGACTAAAACTGGTCTTTGTTTAAATCAGAGGAAATATTGTCTTGAATTGTTAAATGATTAAGGATTACTTGCATGTAGACCTGTTATGACTCCTTTACCTGAAAATTATGTCTTGGCTCATAAAGAAAGTGATTCTGATAAGCTCTTAAAGAATATTACTGGCGATCAGAAATTGGTAGGAAAGCTTATTTACTTAACTATGACCAGACCTGATATTTCATATGTTGTTCAATGCTTGAGTCAATACATGCATGCTCCTCTGCAGTCTCATATGAGTCTTGGTTTAAGGGTTTTGAAATACTTGAAACTTGCTCCTGGTAGTGGTATTGCATTTAATAAATCTGAGAATAAGCTTGGAATAATTGCTTACTCTGATTCTGATTGGGCAAAATTTCCAGTTACCAGAAGATCTGTTTCTGGTTATTGTGTTTTTGTAAATGGAAATCTTGTTTCTTGGAAAAGCAAAAAACAAGCTACTTTGTCTAAATCTTCTGCTGAGGCAGAATATAGAAGTATGGCTTCAATAACTTGTGAAGTCTTGTGGATTTTGAAAGTGTTGGAGGATTTGGAAGAAACTGGGTTGTTACCAGTTAGTCTATGCTGTGATAATAAGTTTGCAATTCAGATTGCTGCTAACCCAGTCATGCATGAAAAAACTAAACATTTTGATATTGATGTTCATCTTGTTAGAGAAAAAGTTGCATTTGGTTTGATCAAAAATGTGCATGTTGACTCTAAAAGTCAAACTTCTGATATTTTAACTAAGGGGCTTGGATCAGTGCAACATGGTTTTCTGGTAAAGAAACTGGGAATGATAAACTTGTTTCTTTCATGAGATTGAGGAAGGGTGTTGAAATAAGACAATCTTATAAAAGTATAGGGGCTGTTTGGTAATTATTTTAGTCTAAGTTTTCCAATGTTTAAGTTTATGTCTGTTTTGGTTAGTTTGTATTGTGCAGGGTTGAAAGTGAAACTTCTCATGCTATATAATGATCTCATCTCTCAAGGGTTTCATTATTCACATACACGTCTGGTTTTCATCTCTCTAGTTTCTTTGGCAATCTTGGTGTTGATATTGGTTTATGGTTTCATTGTTTCACTGGGTTATTGTTTAGTTTAGTTAAGATCATCTTGATCTTAATAAGTTTGGTTTAGTGTGTGAGTTTTGTATGATAGCACCTTATAGAAGGACTATCTCTTTTCAGTTGTATTGTTTGCTTGCATCCGTGTTAGGGACAAGCTATCTGTGTTTATTGTTATAATAAAAGATTAATATCACCAAGGAGTGGTTGGTTGGGTGATTACACCTTGTGTTCTTGTTGTTTTGATACCAATTTTACACAACTGTGCTGCATGTTGCATAGATGACTTGCTGTAAATCCTTAGACTCAAAGATCTGTGTGAAATGCAGATGTGGCAATGGCTGAAAATTTACCTTACAAATGTGGTTTTATAATCCGGAGTTAGTATTAACTTAAGTAAAACTTTCATCATTTGTAATTATTTTGCATCTGTGAAATTTGTAGGATATTATTACGAAAGTGTCGTATCTTTGTAGAATATTACTCACGACAGTTAATGACTCGTAACAGAATCCCATGATCATCTCTATATTTAACCCTTCTTTTGTTAAGCATCTATTTCGAAAGGCTGGCTTATATTGGAGCCCGGGGAAGTTGGTTAGAGACCATGTGGAGCAGCTCTCTTAATTATTAAAAATTCGTCATCTTTGTTGGGATTTTAGAACCAGTTAACCATTAACCTCTACGAGTACGCAGCGGATATTGGATCTAGTTGTCGCAATTATGTTAAGCACTTAATTAATAAACAAATAATTAATACAATATTAATTAATTAAAAGGGATATAGAAAAGTTAACCTTGCTTGGCAATTGATCTCTAGTAACGGAACAAGAAACCAAAACGAAACCATAAGTATCTAAAATAGATACCTCGAAGAGTATCACACACAAACCCGATTAACGTATACGTTCGATTAACGCTAGTTGAGAACGTAAACAATAAACCAAACAACCCTTGTCACTTGAATATCACCCCACATTCAGAATATCACCAAGTAAACAAGGTAGCTTCTGTCCGAGATCGACAAGCTGGAAAAACAGCTTCTTAGCTTTATCAGATATCGGACACCCCTTGTCCGATATCATCTGCTTTCTGTCCGAGATGATGTACCACGAGCAGGATCAGTTTACCTCCTTGTTGCTACTGTTTTGTGTCAGCTAGGAAACAAGAAACAATAGCTAACCAATTAATCTAAACACTTGTCTTCATTACAAGTTTAGAATTCAACCAAATCTTATAACCCTTAGTCGATTTGAGGAACCAAACGACTAGGAGCAGAAGCAGAAAAATATCAATTGGTTTAGGGATTTAGAGGTGTTATTATGCATGAGTTATGTGTAGGGTATGTTTGTTTATATAGTCAAGCAACTCAACTCCTATTAGGAGTGTTATCTTGGTCGACAAGTAAACAAAACCCAACATCATTCCTGTAACCCAATCGGATAGAATTCTATGGCCCAAGGCAACCCATAACCGACCCACTTTAGAACTAAAATCAGTCCATGGATCAATTGATGTAATCGGGACATTATCATGCATAACGGGTAAATATTTATTCAAGTATAGTTTAACGTTCAACACGTATACTCGTGTTTATCGCGAGTGCCCCCATCGGCTCACACACTTCTAGTCGTTTACGTGTGTTTATAACTCCCACAAACCAACAATCTTTTGTGCAATCTATTGCTCCATAATATATCTGCATTTGTTACTTATCTGTCCAAAAATGTAGGGTAGGACGGCGGTTATTTTCATGATATTTACACTGTATACGATGTGAATAATTCAATCAACCTATATTTCTTTCGCAATCCATGTTCTTTATATGTTCATCAATAGCTTGCAGTAGGAAAGCAACAGGAGTCTATCCTTGTAGCCTCTTCATACAAAAGGTCTAAAAAAAGAACAATGTGCATGCTTAAAAAAGAATTTTTTGTTGTGTATAATGTAGGTTGTTGGTTGGAGACTAGTGAACGAAAACGGGAGTCTAAAGCTACAATGCTTATGGAAGCTTAGAGATTCTGAATGTGCAGTAGAACTCATAAACCGAATCACTAAAGCCGTAGGATCCACAAGCCATTTCCCTAACCTTCACCTTGAACAGTCAAATTCAAATGTCAGAGTAGAGCTCTGGACTTCTTCAGTCGGTAACCACCATTCTTGTTTGTCTAATTCTTTTTATGGAGTGATTTTTCCCTGAAAATTCTGTTTTGAATTGCAGGAGGCTTGAGCATGAATGATTTCATTGTAGCTTCAAAAATTGATGATGTAAAAACTTCAGATCTTGTTCCCAGGAAAAGAGCTTGGGCTTAATCTGCATAAAATTCCCAGAAGAATATAATTTTGGCATCTCTATTCTTTATTATTAACTTGTTATTGTTTTTTTACTTCTTTAGAACTTTTGGCAATACTAATTATGTTGTTTTCATGAATGAAAATTTCATGAGTGTCGCTCAATGTTATTCTTAATTTCATAATGTGCTCGTTGATCGAGATCATATCCAGATGATGTGTACATCTTCTTTGATTAATATGGTTTGAGACTAACCTCATATGCGTTTTAGCAATTAACCTCATTGTTGCATAATTTTTTCGTGTAGTACCATGAATCATTATGTTTTGAAATTTAACATGCTTTTATTAATATATAAATTAATACAAATACTCGATCAGCCATTCCCACTAAAAAGAGACAAGTACTCAAACACAAATGTTGTTTTAAAAGTAATTGAGCTTATAGCTAATTATGGTTTAGCTAAAGAACCTTTGGGGCATATCTCTTACACCTTTGGACCAAAGACCCCTTGGTACCCTTCCGGCAGCTTACCATCCCAACTAACCCTAAACGAATCACTTCTTTTCACATTACAAATCGGGCATCTGCTAACATGACTATCACACGACATACAAACGCTCAAATGCCGGCATGGGGCCCACACAATGTTTGCTCTCTGACTCTGGCAGACTCTGCACAACGCATCACACTCTACATGATTGAATTTAGACTGAACTTCTTCCTCCACCTGACCAGCAGCAGCAAGGGGGGCACTTAATTCTTCCACTTTTCACTTTCCTCAGTGCTTCTTCCAAACCTTCTTCCAACGTAAGTACCCGCTGAGCATAAAACTTGCACGTGACTTGCAAAACTTTCAACTTTTCTTCAAGTACCATTCGTTTTTGTACTTCTGCATCCACCTTTTTGCGCCACTTATCCAACACACCAAATTGAAACTGTTGCATCTGCATGAACATGGAAAAATCAGGTAAATAATGAACTAAAAGAAAAATCAAATCAAATCTGACATTAAGCATATTGCATGTGTACCAAGTCAGGAGTAAGTACTGTCATTAGCGACTGCTTGTTGAGAACGTGGCTCGTTCACAGTCGCCTCAGTAGGGTTACTATCGCTAGAGCTGGCAACGATAGCCTTGTTCTTATTGGCTCCAGCATTCGTGATAGGGGACATTGTTTTGAAACTTAGGGGGGGTTTAACGATTACATTAGAGGTGTTTATATACACAAAAGCATTAAGTTTTAATGACAAGATAATATGGTAATATTATCACACAAAATATTGAATCATCTCCAATGAGGATGATAATGTCACTTTTAATATTATTTTTCTTCTATATATGGTAATTAAAGTCATTAAAATTTTAAATGCTGCATACTAATTAATTTCAAACGGCTAGTTACACATTAAAGCAAAATTGGAAATAATTAAGTTTTTTTATTCTAAAAAATACAGTCAATGTTTGAACATGTGAACACCTCAAATATGTTATGTGGCTTATATGGACATTTGAGAAACAACAAATACATGCACATGGTCTGTAAAAGAGTAAAGAAAAAAAGTTATTTCAAGATTGGTACTTGATCATTTTCTGAAACGAATTGCTATATCCTATTTGAAATTTTAAATGTATATATCATGTCGGATCCTTATCTTTTATGAAAGGCAAAATTTTATTGTGTGTGACTATGAAATTGAACCAAAACTTATTTACTTTTTTAGAATAAACGGAAATCATGTGAGCATGTGGAGTGGCGAATGTCTTTCACTAGTGTAATTTATGTGTTACAAGTTTTTCTAACATATATGATAATATGAATGTCGATCTCAAGAAGCTATCAAATTAAACATACAACCAAAGAAAAACAACTATAGTATACATACAACTTCGCATAAAACTATTGGTCTAATATGCAAATTCACACTCTTATCAGATATCCAACTAGATTAACCAAATAGATAGTGATCATTAATTTCAATCGCTTACTACTTAGTACATCCTTAGACTATGTTTTAAAATTCTCCTTCAGTTAAGCCACTCTCTAATTACACGATATATGTACATTTGTGACTAGAAAACATGTCAACGTCTGCCTAAGACACTTGTATATTAATGTGTTTTGGTGTTCCTCTAAATGTTGTATGATCTCCTTTTTAAGAGTAGGTGCAACATACTTATGACTTATGCGAAGCATGATGAGGATGTTCTTGAATCTTCATCAAAACATAAATAAACAAGGCATAGGATAATGTTATAAATCACCTAAGCCTCGCCTATCAAATTTTAATTTGTTAAACCAATTGCGTGCCTTAAACACGATTCATGATGAATATCATTGTTATCAGGTTTAATTTGCGACTCTGATATACGTCTTTCTCAATCGTTATCCTTACCTTAAATATCTACAATATCTATCTTTGATCTTTTTAATGAATCTAAATACCATTTGGTAGTTTTGGAATGAGATAGCTTTCTCCTCAAAGTAGCCATCCAAGGACCTTATCTTTCACGACATCAAACTTGCTTTATATCAATGGATCTCATGTAGAAGTAGAAAGTTTAATCTAAATGGATCGAGTGGTTTAATAACCCTCATCATGCTCTTTCTAGCTGATTATTTTTCATTTGTGCTCCTAGCATCTTGCTAGGTTGCTCCTTTTTTCTATATATTTCTCGTCATTTAAAAAGTTGTTATATCACCAAAGGTCTATAGGCACATGGAAAGTTCAAGCAGTAGCAATAAGTGATCTAAGCAGATTATGTTACCATACCATGTTATAATTAGTTTATGTGTTCTCCTATAGTTATATGCAGTTATATGTCTTAAGCAGTTATGTCCAAGTAGCAATTTCTTTAGCACTTGTAATAGCAGTTGTAGTGTAATAAGTTTATATATTGAACAAACAAAAAAAGAAACATGTAAGTTATCTTTCCAGCAAAGTGTATGTGTGTTTAAAGAGATCGAAGGGTTCTCTCTAATGAGCTTTGAATAATAATGAGTAAATCCAACAAGAAAGGAAGAATAGCCGGCAAACACTCTAACCCTATAGAAACTTATAAACCCAAAGTAATTTTACACAACAACTTGATTTGATAGTGAACCCAGCCAACCACCTCTTGGCTCAGTCTTATTATTTATCAAAAGTTAAAGTATAGCAGTTTACAATACAAAGAAAGAACAGATAAAAACTATACACAAACTAGGGTTTCTCTTCAACTCAGGGAACAAGATAGAGAGAAGAGAGATATTTCACACAAACGATTTGGGAAGAATGAGGTCTTTAGCCTCTTGACTTGACTTTAAATAGCTGCTAGAATTGATCTTCCATAAAAGAACCTTGATCTCTGAATATTACAACTTTAGTCCTTCTACTTCTTGATACTTTGAGATAATGCTTATATTTTCAACACTCCCCCATAAGCATTAGCTTCCTGAAGCTCCCCCATCATCCTTAGCTTGATCTCCAGAGTTATCCTGAAACACATTAAACAAACCAAGGACTTTGCAAAAATTGTTATGGTCAGTAATGTTAAGACCCTTAGTGAATAGGTCTGCAACATTATCCTCAGTTCTGACTTTCACTGGTTTAATAAAATCATCAGCCACTTTTTCTCTCAAAAAATAGAGATCAATCTCAAAATGCTTGCTTCTTTCATGTAACACAGGATTAACAGAAATTTACATAGCACAACTGTTATCACAATACATATTCACAGGCAATCTCACACTAGCATGTAAATCAGCCATGATTTTGGTGATCCACATAACATCACAACACACATTACACATTGCTTTGAACTCAGCCTCAGTAGAGGATCTAGCAACAACAACTTGCTTTTTAATTTTTCAGGAAACCAAATCATTTCCCAGAAACACACTATATCCAGTAACATACCTCCTGGTCACCTTACACTTTGCCCAATCAGAATCAACATACACTTTAATATTTTTAACATCAACTTCTTTAAAAGTGATACCAAGACGAGGCTCATTCTTTAAATATCTCAAAACTCTAAAAGCAAGCCTCAAATGAGACTTCATAGGCTTATGCATTACTTGACTTAAACAATGCACAGCATAAGAAACATCTGGCCTTGTCAAAGTTAAGTAAATCAGTTTGCCCACAAGTTTTTGATAATTTGTTATACTTGTTAAAGGTTCATCATCTCCAAACTTAGAAACAAGCTTTTTGTTATCAGGATTTGTTTCAATAGGAGAACCACAAGGCTTACAACCAAGCATACCAAACTCAGTTAAGAGCTCAGTACAATACTTCCTTTGAGTAAGACAGATCCCATTATCAATATCAAGAACCTCAATTCCCAGAAAATATTTGAGTTTACCCAAGTCTTTAATCAAAAACTTTGAACTTAAAAAACTTTTAAACTTGTTAATTTCATTAGTATTATTACCAGTGATGATAATATCATCAACATATACTAACAAAATTAAAAAAACATCATTTTCATTTTTAATGAACAAAGTGAAATCATTTGGACTTTGTATAAACCCATTTTCTTTAAGCACAGACCGCAATTTCTCATTCCATTTTCTAGGAGCTTGTTTTAATCCCTATAATGACTTAACCAGTTTGCAAACTCTTTTATCATTTTTATAAGAAAATCCTTCTGGCAAATTCATGTAAACATCTTCCTCTAATTCACCATATAAGAATGCATTATTTATGTCAAGTTGAAACAATGGCCACTTGTTGTTAACAACAATACTTAAGACACATCTTATAGTGATAATTTTGACCACAGGAGAAAAAGTCTCCTCATAATCAATTCCTTCTCTCTGATTATAACCCTTAGCTACCAACCTAGCTTTATATCTTTCAACTTCACCATTAGCTTTATATTTAACCTTAAACACCCACTTATAACCTATGGCTTTTCTACCATCAGGTAACTCTACAACCTCCCAAGTACCATTCCTATTTAAAGCTCCAATTTCTTGATTCATAGCATCTACCCACCTACTATCTTTGATTTGCTTCTTCATAAGTAGTAGGTTCTTATTTTATTAAGACTAGATGTGGACAAACCAGTATCAAAGCTTAAATTGGAATACTTAACAACTTTATCAATACCATACTTATGATTTTTATTATGCACAAAATCCTTATACTTAGATGGTAAGGCAGTCATTCTACTAGTCCTTCTAACTATTTGTGCCCCTCAAACATTTTACCAAACATATCTAAATACTCACCCTCGATATATAAACATCATCAACATTACTAGTCCCCGCATACATCAGAAACAACAGTTTCTGTTGCATACTCACTACTATCAGTGTCCTTCCTACTAGAAGTGTTCCTAGTGATGTCTACATTAACTGTATCTATATTCTCTGTTGTATCAACTGGCAAATTGATATCTACGTCAGCTGTATCAATAGATTCTACAGTTTTAGTGTGTAGAAGCTCATCATCACTAGCATCACCTTCTACAGTGCTGACACTAGGCTTATGAGTACTACATTCAGGTACAGATTTGTTGTTAAAATCTATACTACTTATGTTATCATCATTGGGCTCATTGGTTCTAAAATGATCTTGACTGCTATTAAAATCTTGATCAAAGAAATTTAAAGTATTTATTCCATTGTCATTAAACACAAAATCTTTAGAGAAAGATGTATTCTTAAATGGGAACACAGTTTCATAAAATTTTACATCTCTAGAAAACATAAACTTCTTTTCATCAATATTAAAAAGTTTGTATCCTTTTTTATCAAAAGCATATCCAACAAACACACATTTATCAGATCTGGATGCAAACTTATCAGATTCATTTAAAACAGTTGAAAAACATAAGCAGCCAAAACATTTTAGATTCAACAGATTAGGTTCAGTATTATACACAATTTCAAAAGGACTTTTTCCAGACAACACAGCAGTTGGCAACCGGTTAATAAGGTAAGTTGCAGTTAGAATAGACTCAGTCCACATGTTCAAAGGTAACCCCCCTGAAACATGAGGGCTCTAGCAGTGTTCAGTAAATTCCTATGTTTTCTCTCAGCTACACCATTTTGTTGAGGTGTATAAGGACAAGAAGTCTGATGTAAAATACCATTGTTAGACACAAAACCTTCAAATCTTTTATTTACAAATTTTGTCCCATTGTCACTTCTAAAAACTTTAATAGTTTTTTCAAACTAATTTTTAATGAGATTATAAAAAACTATTAATATGATCAAAAACTTCAGTTTTGCTTTTCATCAGATACACCCAAACAGCCCTGGTGTAGTCATCAACTACAGTAAGAAAGTACTTAACACCTTCTCTACTGGTCACCTTATATGGTCCCCACACATCTAAATGAACAAGATCACCCATATGTTTAGTTTTTTGATTACTTAAAGGAAATGGTTCTCTTGTTTGTTTAGCTTTATGACATATCTCACAAGGTTCAGAACTAGTACTCTTAAGGTCTTTTAGTTTACTTTTAAGCACATAGTTAATACATGATCAGAGGGGTGTCCAAGCCTATTATGCCAAATACAATTTGACATAATACAACTCTTAATATTACTATTATTAACCCTCTTACCTTCATCTAGAAAATAAAGACCACCTTTTTCACTACCAGTCCCCATCAGGAACCTTTGAGTTAAATCCTGAATTTTACAAACCTTATCATTAAAAATGACAACCACCTGATTATCTTTAGACAATTTATGAACAGACAACAAACACACATGATACCCAGGAACAACCAACACATCTTTTAAAACAAGATTATTTCCAAATTTAAAACTTCCAATTTGTTTAACATGTGCAACAATCCCATTGGGATGTGCAACTGTAAGATATAAATGAGAAACATCCATTTTATCATAAAGATGAGTAGCACTAAAAGTGATATGTTTATAATCCACCCAATATAAGTACTATAGGTACTTATATTAGTATTGAAATTAAAAAATATGCAAGCAAAAAAGCTAATCACACAATTGGATGCAATAACAGTACCTGCAACACAAGCATGAACCTTGCTAGTATCACCTGAACCACTAAGTAAAGCCATTAACATGTTATACTGATCACTAGTAAGAGTATGAGTAGTACTCTTACTAGTATCAGTCTTATTATCAACCACATTATTAACATTGCCTTTTTTAACAAAACCAGGTGGATACCCAACTAACTCAAAACACCTATCAATAGTATGACCTGTCATATTACAATGCTTGTAGACAAAATTTGACACCCTGCCAAACCTATTGTTGTTATTATTAGTGTTCTTATTATAATTCCGGTTATTATTTTGAGTATTACCAGTATAAGGCCTAGCAGCAAAGGCTACAGCCCCATTTTTAACAGATTTATTAGCCACATGATTAATTCTGTGAGACTCATCTCTAGATAGAGTAGCAAAAGCAGACTTAACATCTGGTAAGGGATCGGTAGTGAGAATAAGACTTCTAACAGAGCTAAAATTATCATCAAGACCCATGAGAAATTGCATCAGTCTCAAAAGATCTGAATGCTTTTTCAAAGTGGGGGCTGTTTCACAAATGCATATAGGCAGATCAACAAGAGAGTCAAACTGCCTCCACAATGCATTAAACTCATGATAATACTCTGAAAGACTCATTCCAGATTGTGTTAAAGTATGTATTTTATGATGCAGATTATATATCACAGACCCATCCTCTTTATTATATGTTTCACTTAATTCATCCCACACAGATTTAGCATTCACAGAAAACACTTGACCTTTATAAAGATCTTGTGAAATACAACCAAGAATCCAGGATAAAACCACAGAATTACACATATCCCATTGTGTCTGATATAGAGCATCAGTGGGATCTCTAACACACTTTCCATTAATAAAACCAAGTTTGTTTCTAGTATGTAAAGCCAACTGCACAGCAGCAGACCATACCTTATAGTTCTCAGTACCTTCAAGTTTGAAGGTAATCAACTGAGCACCAATGTCTTGAGGATGTAAATATAAAGGGTCATAAATGTCCAGTTTTAATTCACTACTTCCCCCTTCAGGGCCCTTGCCCTTATCATCAGGACCATCAACCATAATGAAAACCAGATAAGAGCAATAATAAAAACACAAACAAGAAACAGAAAAGCAGCAACACCTTGTAACTCCTCAATCACAAATAACCACCAAACAATCTCAACCAACACCAACAAACAAATCCTTTGATCTACTCAACCTCCACAATCTTAACCAACAGAAAAACCTAAGAAAAAACCTAAAAGAGAGCGTGAGAGGTATTACAACCACGCAAGCTTCGAACCCAATATCCAAGAACCAGGATCAAGAAGATCCAAAAATCAGTCACAGCACAATGGAACGTTAACCTGAAAAAGAACAAAAGAACAAAACAATTAGACAACTACATATTAAGAAACATCAATCTGACCTAAACAAAACCTAAAAATTATTTTAGGGTTTTTGATTTTTGTTTCAAGAATCTTGACATTAGAATCAAAACAAGTCAGATTATTAAAAGAATCAAAATAAAACAACCTGAATTAGGGTTTGATATAGTAAACCCTAATTTTTAACTAATTAGATTAAAAAACCAAATTAACACACTCCGACTACTAATTAACTCACAAGATTGCAGAATCAAGAAGTAGTTAGTCAAAAAACCACCAGGACCAAGAAACCCCCAAAAATCAAGAAACCCTAATTTTTGAGAATTTACAATTACCCTTCAGATCTTAAATATCTGATATCAAGAAACCAATACCAATACTCAGAATCACAAGATCTACACCAATAGATCAAAACCCCCAAATTTTGAGAAACCCTAGTTTAACAAAAACGTTACAATCTTTTTTTTAAATCACTTTGGTATAGAGCAACCTGTCTCTGATACCACGTAGAAACTTATAAACCCAAAGTAATTTTACACAACAACTTGATTTGATAGTGAACCCAGCCAACCACCCCTTGGCTCACTCTTATTATTAATCAAAAGTTAAAGTATAGCAGTTTACAATACAAAGAAAGAACAGATAAAAACTATACACAAACTAGGGTTTCTCTTCAACTCAGGGAACAAGATAGAGAGAAGAGAGATATTTCACACAAACGATTTAGGAAGAATGAGGTCTTCAGCCTCTTGACTTGACTTTAAATAGCTGCTAGAATTGATCTTCCATAAAAGAACCTTGATCTTCTGAATATTACAACTTTAGTCCTTCTACTTCTTGATACTTTGAGATAATGCTTATATTTTCAACAAACCCCTAATCTGATTCCATCCTACAAAGACCTATATCGAGATCCATAAGTTGGGACCATAACAGCCTGGTATCACAAAGAACAAGATATTGGTGAATCGATGCAACTATTTCAAAAACAACTTAAGTCTTTCATGAAGCAGTATAATGAAGATCAGCAACGCATATAAGCCCAGTTTGAAGAGATTAGGCGAGACAACGCCACCAGCAGCGCTACACATGAGACTCGCACTGATCATCATAATGATAAAGGAATTGATCGTGGTGGCAGTGGCACAAATCGTCGCTGGAAATCAGACTTTCGGCGTTATAATGGTTCAATAGACCCATTCCCATGGATGAGTTAATGTGAATTGTGATTACTATTTTAGGCGCCAGTGGGTCGTTGATGATGAGAAGATTAGTATGGTAGCACCGCATCTGGATTGGGAGGATTTAAAGGGCCATTGTTGTCGATGATTTGGTTCTTATGGTAGTCGTAGTAAGTCGGAGAGTCTGGTTAAACTCAACAGATGGGTATGGGAGGAGTACCAAGATAGTTTGAGAAATTGGTTGCTCGTACATCTCATCTTTGACCAGAACAAGAAGTGGAGATTTTTGTCAGCGGGTTACAAGACTACATCGCAGTGGAAGTTGAATTACAACGTATTACACCCAAAACATGTTTTATGTATTAGATTACAAGAATGACATCGAGCAAGTTTGACTACGACTTTTAGTAGTTTGAATGATTTACGTGATTCGTTAGTCAAACCGAGAGTTAAAGTATTAGTTAAGATATTATGAAAATAATTTTAGAAAGTATTATGTGTCACAACTATACATGTAAAGGACTTAAGGGGAGGCAAACTAACGTCTAGCTTATCTTAACGACTTCTCTAGACATTTCCACAAGTCTTTCATTTTGTGTAGTGTGGTCTTATGTGTGGTGACGGCGGTCCAAGCAAAAAGAGAGAGGGAAAATGAGCTAGTGATGATCTCTAGATGATAAATTAAGAAGTGTTTGAAGTTCATTCTAGCAATATTTCCATCTAAGAATTATTCTGATTTAATTGGAATGAGGGTTTTATGTAGGTAATTGGGAAATTTATCATATGATCAAGATATGATCATATGATAATTAAGAATGAAGGTTGGGTATGTTTATAGGTCAGGGTAAACCTTGTTAAATTATTTTGCTTTAATGTGTTAATAGGTGTTGGTGATTCTTGGATTAAATTCAAGAGTGATGTTGTTATAGCTATTGGGTAACTTGATTATGGAGCCAAGGTAAATAACTTGGACTATAACATGTGTTATATGTATGTTTATCATGTTTGTGTTGTGATTGATTCTTAAGCCCTTAACAATCGGTAAAGGGTTGTTTCACTACGACCAACATATCTCAGTTCTGCTATGTACTTCGCGCGTCTATATGAATGACGCAGATCCGAAAACCAGTTAGAGCAACGATGTGTTCAACGATTTGATCTACTTCAAACTAATACGTCGTCGTCAACACATCAAGTACTGAAATAGCATAACGACGAGCGAAAAATTTGTATTTTAACTATGATGAAATATACTTACCAGGTCATCACTGCAATCAATTAATTTACATTGGTATGGCAGAATCTTTTGATCATGATCAAGAACCACATATATCGCATACTTAATGGTGTTTCTCATTTGGTAGAATCTACTTTTTGCTTGAGGACAAGCTCATTATCGGAGAGGAGAGTAATGTTATATCACCAAAGGTCTGTATGCACATGGAAAGTTCAAGAAACATCAATAAGTGATCTAAGCAGCTTATGTTACTATACTATTATATAATTAGTTTATGTGTTCTCTTGTAGTTATAAGCCATTAGGGCTGAGCGTCGGTCCAAAACCGATCCGAACCGATAAAACCGGAAACCAAAATTCATGAAAAACCTAAACCGAAACCGAACCGACGGGCCATCGGGTCGGTTCGGCTTTGTGTCGGGCCGTCGGTTCGGTTCGGTTTAGGTGTATTTAGGTATATTTTTGTCGGTTTTGGTCCGAACTGAACCGACCCGCAACCTAAAACATGTAAAACATGAAACCGAAACCGAACCGACGGGCTGTCGGTCGTCTCGGTTTTTGTCGGTTCGGTCGGTTTTGTCGGTCCGGTTCGGTTTTGGACCTTTGATGCTCAGCCCTATAAGCCATTATGTGTCTTAGGCAGTTATGTCCAAGTAGCAGTTTCCTTAGCAGTTTTAATTGTAGTTATTGTGTAACAAGCATATATATTGAATAATTAAAAATAAAATAAAAAAGGAGCATGCAAGTTGTCTTTCCAATAAATTGTGTGTGTTTAAAGAGATTGGAAAGTGCTCTCAAATGAGCTCTCAAAATTAATGAGTAAATCCGACAAGAAAGGAAGAAAAACTAACAAACACTTTAACCTCTCATGTGATTTCATCCTACGAAGACTATAATGCGATCCATAAGTCGGGACCACAACATTCGCTTTCAAGGAAGTATCTTCAATGACTTCATCGCAGTACTAATCATGATATCCAACTATTATGATCTTCAAAAAGTTTAGTTGTTAATGGCTTCCAAAGAGTTCTCAATATGTATTCCTTTATATATGCTTTTGCAAAAAGTGTGTCAAGTTTAATCCTCACAATTAGGAAACTGATCATATTTCAGAATTCAACAACTGGTTGATAGTTTTTTTTTTAACCGCAACAATTTTCCTTAAGAAGTTGGAAGTTGGTTATAAACCAAATTGACGTTGATTGGAAGGATTGTCGCATATATATGCATGAAGTTTTTGTGTAACCGTATGTTTAATTTACAAGAACAATGAATCTACAAGTTTTGAACATTTAGGTATAGATGAATGTATGTCGCATAACATTTGTTTTTTAGCATTAACATTCAAAAATAAGTTTTGAACATTAAAATTCAACGGTGCATATATAAAACCAAACTTCACTCTCATTTTAACTTTTACTTGTAGATTCTCAACTCCATACAAATAATATTTAAATCAACCTTGAAACTATCTTTCACCATCACATATCGGGTAAGAAAGGCGTTTTAATTGGGAATGCGCACATCGACCTTAAAACTAGTAGATCTTTGAGCATCACAAATCGGGCGGACCTTAACTTTGTGATAACATCCCATACAAACACATAAATGGCGGCATGGGAAAAACACTGAGTTAGCCATCCGACTCTCACATTTTCTGCACATGATACCAACTTTTCTGGTGTTAATGTCATAACTGCTTCCCACTTCTTCCTTACCACCACCCACAGAGTCTTTGGCTTTTTGCAATGCCAACCTCCGCTGTAGTTTGTCCTCCAATTTAACTGTCTTATCAACATAGCGATGGTACAATTTTCTGACTAGTTTCATTTCCGCTTATGCTGCCTCTGTCTTATTCACTTCATCTTCAAGTTTTTTGCGACACACGTCAAGCACATTGGCTTGAAACTGTTCCCTCTGCACGAACATGAAAATCACGTAAAAACATTATATTTGCACAAGGAATTATATTAATGGCTGTTTATTTTCAAAAAACTTTTAAATGAAATATTCCAAACAAGATACGCAAACGAGGCGGAGCTAAAGGTGGCTAGCGGTGCAGTTTCATGCCCAACAGACTCAATTGCCCTAGCTTGTGGCTTGGTTTCCGGTTCACGTTTCTGTAAACTCTTCAATATAGTGGGACAAAGATGGTCATCACTTGCTCGTGGATGATAACTGCATGTTGCATCACTGATTAGTCACCCTATTTGCTAGAATTTTTCGGAAGTTATGTAGTGTGGAAAAGATAGTTAAGGAAAATAAAAAGAAAGAAAAATGAAAAAGAAGGGAAAATGGGAAGATGATAGAAGAAAGAGAAATCTGTCTTTTTACAGAAATTGCATTTGCTTTTTGTGGTTCCAATGGATGTGATAATGTTATTTTACCTTTTTAAGAATAGCAAAAATAAACATTTAACAAAATGAAAGATAGTTTTGCTTGTAATGGTCTTTGAACAAGGCGAAAAGTAATAGCTGTAGAAGGTATGTACCGATATAGATCACATCAATATAAAAAAATTAATTTATAGCCTTACATGTATCAAAATATTTTTAGATATTGGTATAAACTTTTGTTACATAAACACATAACTTAAACAAGTTATAATAATTTTGATGTTATGTATTATCATACAGTTTGTAAATCGCAAAGAACCACAAAAACGACTAGTTATTTTATCTTCGGGACTTATAAAGGAACCACTTTGGTTTAGCTTTCTTCATTTTCCCATCTTGTCGAGTAAATATTACAATTGATCTATGCATTATATGTTGATATACAAATTATTTATGGCCTCCCTCAACGTGGATTTCTGGCTCCGCCCCTGTACGATACGCAATCCAATCACTCATTTCAAATTTGTTGATCTTGTTAGTTTCATGCATATTGATGACTGTTAAATTTCAAAACAGATACAGTACTAAAACTTTTAGTTAAGCAATGGTAAACATTCATTTCAAATTCTTTTAAAGTTTAGTTGACGACTTTTATCTTGACTACACTAACGGACGATAAGGTCTGGTTAGGCAAACATCTGAATCCGTACATTATCATTATGGATGATAAAGCATGATGCTAAGGCAAACATCATTCATATATGGTTTTGGAAAAAATCGAACGGACGTATATTATGTAATTTCATATTGTTGGTGGCCTGTACCGGTTAATTAAAGTTGCTTGTAATACCTTCACTCGTTATGACTAAAAACTTTCGATACATAAATGCCGCTTGTGAATATCTCCATTCTGCTTTAGTAATGTAACGTTAATGCCTAGTTATCTAGTTATGTGTCAAATGTGGCTACCATTATGACTCTAAAATTTTTCTGATTGTTATCGTTTTTTCTTTGCGACTAGCTAGCCAATAGTTTCATCATCCATGAGATGTATAGGATTGCTTCGTGCCTCAAACCCCTTAGTAGCACATCAACTTTGAAGTTGACTAACAACAGGTCGAAAACGTGAAAGATCAAGGATTGTTGTGCTTCTAGTGTTTCCCTTAACAATTGGGGTTTTAGAGGATAAAATCTTAATTCTCTTTAGTTTAATGTTAATTATGAGATGGTAATCAGATTTATATAATCCAAGCTTCGCCCGCCGCCACACACCAACCAAACTGACCTAGTTTTAATGCGCCGCTTTTTGGATCATCCGATAGAAAATCAATATTATCTTTAGTTTTGTATCTTTGTTGTTACGTATTCATGAAAGTTAAGGACTTGTTACAAATTCACTTAATCATATTTAGGGTTACAAATTCACTTAAACATCCTTTTTTTGATTATCAACAATTGAAACAGCAGATTTAAATGATTATGTCGTGTTCTTCAAGATTCAACAGCAAAATCTTGTTAAATTATCCACCGCTGTCACTAGCCACGTGGAGTAGATCTCCTAGTTCTGTCAAAAACCGTTATGGGTCCTGTCTCGATTTGTTTATGTGCTTTATTCTTAGTTGCGCCCAATATACCTATGACAAAGTGCTTATTTTCTTGATAATAACCCTTTAAAACCATACTAATTTAAGCTTATAAAGTGGGAACCATTTATTCTTTCATTCTTCTTTATATATCATTCTTTCTATATCAATAACATGCATTAGAAAAACAAATAACAGTCCGATTAAAATCTCAAAATCTCATTTTTTGGAAGGTTTAAAAGAATTAAAGGTGCATGCTTTTTGAGGACTGTTTTAAGAAAATACTCCGTAAATCAAGGTTATTAATTGAAGACTCATAAAAGAAAACATAATTTTTTAGCAGTCACATATCTTGAATAGCTTTTTTTTTTTTTTTAAGTAAGCATAATTTCTTTATAATCTCATGTGTCAAACATAGCCAAGAACCATGAATCTACAAGTTTTGAACATTCAGGTATAGATGAATGTATGCTCGTTTTTAGCATTAACTTTCAAAAATAAGTTTTGAACATTAAAATTCAACGGTACATAAATAAAACCAAACTTCACTCTCATTTTAACTTGTAGATTCTCAACTG
>OU343218.1:258571702-258814343 GCA_910596185.1 Chrysanthemum makinoi
GGAATGCAGTAAACATACAAACATACCAAACTTTGTTTTCACTTTATCAACTATAGCTCATAGGGTGGCATTTTTATCAATAAAACGACATCTGAATCCGCACATTATCATTATGATGATAAAGATGATGCCATCATATATGGTTTAAAAATCGACCGGACGATTATTATATTATGTAATTTCATATTGTTGGTGGCACCGTACTCGAAGTTAATTAAAGTTGCTTGTAATACCTTCTCTCAGTTATGACTAAAATACTTTCGTTACATAAATGCCGCTTTGAATATCTCCATTCCTGTTTTAGTAATGTAACGTTAATGCCTACTTATCTAGTTATCTGTCAAATGTGGCTACCATTATGACAAAAATTTCGATTGTTATGTTTTTGCGACTAGCTACAATACGTTTCATCATCCATGAGATGTATAGGATTGCTTGGTGCCTCAAACCCCAGTAGCACATCATCATGAAGTTGACTAACAACAGGTCGAAAACGTGAAAGATCAAGGATTGTTGTGCTTCTAGTGTTTCCCTTAACAATTGGGGTTTTAGACGACAAAATCTTAATTCTCTTTAGTTTAATGTTAAATATGAGATGGTAATCATATTTATATAATCCATCAAGCTTACCACGCCACACACCAACCAAACTGACCTAGGTTTACTGGATCATCCTAGAAAATCAATATTAACTTTAGTTTCGTATCTTTGTAGATTCGTATTCATGAAAGTTAAGGAATTGTTACAAATTCACTTAATCATATTTAGTGTTACAAATTCACTTAATCATATTAACGTACATCCCTTTTTTTGATTATCAACAATTGAAACAGCAGATTTAAATGATTATATGTTGTGTTCTTCAAGATTCAACAGCAAAATCTTGTTAAATTATCCACCGCTGTCACTAGCCACGTGGAGTAGATCTCCTAGTTCTGTAAAAATCGTTATGGGTCTGTCTCTGATTTGTTTATGTGCATTTATTTCTTAGTTGCGCTCCAATATACCTATGATAAAGTGCTTATTTACTTGATAATAACCCTTTAAACCATACTGATTTAAGCTTATAAGTTGTGAACCATTTATTCTTCTTTATATATCATTCTTTCTATATCAATAACTTGCAGTAGAAAAACAAATAACAGTCTGATAAAAATCGTAAAATCTCATTTTCAGAAAGGTTTTAAAGAATAAAAGGTGCATGCTTTTTGAGGACTGTTTTAAGAAAATAAATCTTATTGCGTAACATCCTGCAGGTTATTAATTGAAGACTAATAAAAGAAAACATAATTTTTTAGCAGTCACATATCTTGAATTGTTTTGTATTATAAAAACCACAAGACATTCTAACAAAATAAGATTAAATTGATATAGATCTCAAATATCCAAATGACAAAGAGGTAGCAGAATGCCAGCCTCTCAAATCAAACACTCTAGTCACTTAATTCAGATACAGAATTGAAACAACTGAAAAGGAAACTTCAACTAAAAAACAGACCTCATACAACAAACCCATGATACAACCATCTAAGATGATTAGACTTCACACTTGGTCCCAAGTCTTTGCTTAGAACTTCCAATCAATTTTAAAACTTGTAACCTTGTGTGCATCACAAAGCAGACAAGCCATAACTTTATCATCACAGTCATGGCACACACACAAATGTCGACATGGGAGCCACACGATATTTGCTATTTGATTGTGGCAATGGCCACACATAGCATCAAGCTCTATAACCTGGTTACTAGTGCTGGACTGTCCCTCACCATCAGCACTAGTTCTCGCCATCCTCTGCTCGAGCATGGTCTTCAGCTTGCCTGCTTGGAAACAATAGTACTCATACAGTTCCTTGAACCGTTGCATCTGAGCTTCAACTTCCTTCTTTCTGTACCTCCATAACAAGAGTGTTATGATACACATCCACCACGTTTCGTGACTGATCCATCTGCATGCACATGCAAACGATGTTAAATACTATCAATTTGAAAATATAAATTCAATCAAATAGAATCAAAACCTAGAAAGATAACTTACCATGTGCGAGTAAAGCTCGTCAAAGTCTGGTTCTGGTGTTTCAATGTTAGATACTACTGGTGGAGTGGGATCTTTAGCAATAGCATCCATCATGTTCTTGAATGCCTTCCTGATCGACGGCATTTTGTTAAACCTTGATCAAGGAAATCGAGATACCTTGGACTAACAACTAAGTAATGTTGTTATGTTAAATCGATACATCTAGCAAGGTTTATATGCACAATGCACAGGAGCATGCATTCAATTAAAATTCATTACAAAGGAATAATATATGGTAATTTCATCATTACGCATATTATCTTGTATATTCTATACTAAGAACATAAATGTTTTACTATATTTTTATGATGTATTTTTCTTAGTAAATGGTGGTGTGAGGGGTAATATTGTAGTTTTACCAGTTTTGGGTGGTGACTTATGACCGTTGTCAAAAGATATTTAGGATAAGTTTTCTTTTCACTCATTTACATGGTATATTCATAAAGTCTTTGAAGATATGTTCCATCTACTATGATAAATCTTAATAAAGATTTATAATAATGCCAAGTCACCCTACATCATTAAATCATAAACCTTTTTCTTATTATAAACATTTCTCTACCATGTATAAACTTCTTAAAGCTTTATAAAGATCTCACTAAACATCAATGCATTAAATTTAGAAGAGGTTCAAGATGTTAGATATTTTCATTCAGCATAAGCATGAAACACATTTCCACTATGGTTAACAAAATGATAGATCTCTTCAAATTTTCTTAGACTTTTTTATAAACCATCATAGTGGATGCTTTTACTACAAATTAGATTTCTATATAAGAAAAAACAATACAATGACCAGCTCATTAACAGGTAATGTTTCTATTAATTCTCTTATATAATAAGAGAATTTCATAAATTTGAAAAGAAAGTTGTGAATTGCATTTTGATAAATGGAAGTGCACGTTGTATTTTGCCTATGTCGCAAATTTGAACATTTTTGTTAGCCAGTAAATGTCAAAATTGAAACTTAATTTGAACAAACTCATCTAAATTTCATCAAATAAAATAACCAAGTAAAAAAAAAACATGTGTCAATTTAGTAAAAAAAAAAAAAAAAAAAAACTTAAAAAGAGATGAGGTAATTAATAAAACTTTAGTTGGAAGATGAACACTATCCATCACGGAGCAGGTAACTCATTTTACTACCCGAAACTGAACCTTACTAAGCGGGTAACTGGACATTCTGGTACACAAAAAGAGTAGTTACTCGCGGTTCGAGTTACGGTTAACCATGTTAGACATTTAATCGAGTTTAACCGTATTGATAATAACATGATCTAGAACGTAGATTGTCATTTTAATAAAATTATAAAACACTGAATATCTTAAAGTCATTTCAAAGTTACTCCATCATAATAATTGAATTCAAATAAACATACATAATATGATCACATTAATCAATTTGCGCACATACATGTTTAGTAAATGTTTACACTTTATAGTATGAAGGAAAAAAGTTGCTATAGAGTAAACATAATATACAGTTAATTGAATATAGGTTAAAACCTTCGCGTATATTATACATGCTTCAGTTCAGTTAACTACATATATCTTAAAATAAAAACCGAAACCGAACCATATTAAGTGGCTTTTTTGTTTTGGTTTTTTTCAATTTCTTCGGTTTTGGATTCTTCAGTTATGGATTGAGCGATTAGGCTCGGTTTATCGATTTATTGGGTTTTTCGAACACCCCTATTAATTTTATATACTTATCAGTTTTCATATTTTTAATAACTTTATAAATCTAATAAATACCCCTATACTTTATATAAGAACACCTTTTCCTTGTGCATTCTTTCCCTACACACTCCTACGATGGTGCAATTATTGCAAGTGTAGAAGGGTAGTAAAGTTACGTTTTAAAACACATGTAAATAGCAAAGAACTTTAATACATCAGTGTCATATTTTTCATAACGAAAGAAGGGTAGTTAAATTACGTTTTAAAACATGGGTAATAAGCCAAGGAACTTTAATATAATTTAAGCAATCTAATATTATTTAATATAGTAAAATTACATTTTAACATTAATGGTCGATATATTAAATAAAATTTTATGTTTACTTTTTTAAAATAAATTAATAAAACGACCCAATTATATGTAATGGTTCAATACATAAATCGAAACAAACCAAATACTAATGCCACATTAAATTCATAATTCTATACATTACAGAATTACCGGTGAAACTCATATAATACGTTAGAACAATAGAGGAAATAACTTCCACGTACGTTGTCCATATATTTTTATTATGGGTTTCCTAGTAATTTTGGACAGGTAGAACCGTAGAAGTACTAGTTTGACTTTCAAAGTCAAAGATGTCTCATCTTGAGTTTGACTTGCTCGTGTGTTGTAGTTGCATGAAGTAGGAATGACTAGTTTTAGTGAGCTGTTGGTGGTGAATTAGTTACTTCTGCATATGGAATGGGAAAATGATTGGCATTTCTATAAGAACACAAGCTCAAACCTGTTTTAGCTTTCTGACTATAAGGTATAGTTACCGAATTATTAATAAAACTACATCTGAATGAGTAAATTAACTTTATGAATGTTTTGGGGTGATATTTATGACAAAAATCATTTATATACTGTTTTATTTTTGGAAAATGTAGTATGAAAGTAGTAAAATCTTTAGTTTCATATATTTGTAGTATCGTACTCGCTGCAGTTTAGTGACTTGTAACACGTTCACTTAATCGTTTCTAAATTTGGTTTCCCTTTCATACACAACTGGGTAAATTTTACAAGTTTTTTTTTTATATGTGTATTAAGAACCTCGTGGATTAGTCTGCCAAAAGGTCGGAAACCATGTTTACCCAAAAAAAAAAGAAATATTGCTCTTTTTGGAACTATAGCCATGGTAGCGTTTTATCAAAGGACATCCGAGGGCAATAGAAATTCTATGGAATGATGCTAAGACATGACAACGGGTCCTTCCAAATATGTAGGTAGCTTTAAGCCTTTAGGATAACCATGCATGGACGGGACAAGATTGTTCAGCTGTTTTAAAACCTGATAAAAGCTTAAAGCTAATAGATTTAAAGCCTATAAGAATTGTAAGTGTGGCAATGCCGGAGAGAAAAGCAATTACTTAATCTCAAAGTAAAGACCATTGATGACAATTATTCCAAAGTGGTTAGGCATTAAATACAACTTAGGTATAAATTTCAGGCGAGCAAAAGCTCGTGATTGATAATAGTAGATTGATCACTTTTGGGCTCAATCTCTACATGTATGATAACTAAATGACACAGCCTGCATTGCCTGCTGATTTTTCATTCTAATATACAAGGAGTTGGTGTCAACTGAACTGAAACATATTTCGATTACATTAATGGGAAGATAAAGCAGTAAAATCTTTAGTCTCGTATCTTTGTAGAATCGTACTCACACAGATATATAACGTGTAGCAGAAGTTATAGAAAGACTGGTTTGAGTATTGGCACGTCCCTTCAAAACGACACAGCCTGTTTAACTGTTTATTTTCTCTCTAAATTTTGTTCCTTCGAATCTTCGATTACTTAACAGCTATAGAAAGGCTGGTTTTGAGTATTGGCATGTGTAGAAAAACAAGATATGCAGAAACCAAAACACTATATATAGATCAACAAACTCAAAGTTCAACAGCGGAAGCTTACAACCATAAAAGATCACCACAGCTACTCTGGTGTGATCCTATTATCTAACTTGATAATAGTTTTACAAGATAAACAATAATAATGATAGAGAGGATCTTGAGTTAAAGTCTCAAGATCAGCAGGAATGAGAGAGAGATATTTTGTAGCGGCTGAAAAGAACCAATATACTCCTCTAACCCTAACTGATGAGAGGAGAGAGCCTTATATATCTGGACTTGCAACGGTCACAAAGAAAAGCTGGGCTTGAGAGACACTTGGGCCAAGACAAGCGAACTTGGGCCGGGCTGCAATGAATAAACTCTAAACAAAACCAAGAAACACACAGGAATATGGATTATACATTTTAACATCCCCCCTTAATCCGATATTCCAAAGAGGTCAATCATTCCAAGTTTCTCTACAAGACACCGATGTGAGGAATGTCCAACCCTTTGGTAAAGATATCACAATTTGCTTTGTGAATCAACCTTGACAGTTTTAACAACACCATTTAAGATTTTTTCTCTCACAAAGTGGAGATCAATCTCAAGGTGTTTGGTCCTTTCATGAAATACAGGGTTAGCAGCTATTTTGATAGCTGAGTCACACAAAGACATATCAACAAAGGCCAGATTTATGCATTGCAAATCCTCGGGATTTTCGAATCCAAATGATCTCACCGGTCGAGATGCTAGGGCTCTATACTCACCGCCAGAGGATTTGGAGAGAGTATTTTGTTTCTTACTTTTCCAAGAAATGAAATTCTCATTCAAAAAACACAATAGCCAGTAACAGACTTCCTAGTAACAATGCATTTGGCCCAATCAGCATTTGAGTATCCTTTAAGAGACACACCAGTATCTTTAGTGATATGAATGCCAAGACCAGGTGATCCCTTAAGGTATCTCAAGATTTTAAAAGCAATTTTGAGGTGAGATGTTAAAGGAGAATGCATGAATTGACTAACATGCACAGCATAGGATATATCGTCCTGGTATTGGTTAAATATATAAGCTTTCCCATCGCTTTTGATAATCAACAATATTCACAAGCAGGATCAAGCAGTGGGAATATTAGATATAGACATTTAGCCATCAATGGAGTCTTAGAGGGTTAGGAAAGCATACCATATTCGATAACAAATCAAGCACATATTTCCTTTGATTCAGCAAATTCCATTATCGAGAGTCAACCACTTCTATACCAAGGAAGTATTTGAGCTTTACCAAATCCTTGATCTTGAATTTACTTTTCAAAAACATTTTAAACTTCTCAATTTCACCAAGATTATTTCCAATCACAATTATATCATCAACATAAACAAGGAGAACACAACCATTATCGATTTGATAAATAGGAGTAATCGATTTACTTTGACTAAAGCCATTTTCACTGAAAGCACGAGGTTTAGCATTCCATTGTCTAGGGGCCTTTTAAGACCATAGATAGATTTTTTAAGTTTGCAAACAAGATTCTTATCACCAACATAGAACCCTTGAGGAGGTTTCATGTAAACAGATTCATCAAGCTCACCATACAAAAAAGCATTATTAACATCTAGTTGGAAGATGGGCCAGGAATTCACAACCGCAATATTAAGCACACATCTCACAGTGACCATTTTAACTACAGAAAGTTTCCTCATAATCTACCCCTTCCCTTTGAGCACACCCCATGGCAACAAGTCTAGCCTTGTACCTCTCAATTTCACCATTGGCTTTATATTTAAGTTTCCACATTTGGAGTTCAGGCCTAGTTTGGGTAATTCAACAACATCCCAAGTATCATTTTCAAGTAAGGCAGCAATTTCTAAGTTCATAGCATCAACCCATAAGGGGTTTTGAGATGCTTCAAAGAAGGACTTGGGTTCACATTTCTTATTCAATTGAGTGACAAAACACAAGTTTTCACCATTTAAATTAGAATATCCAACATATTTTTCAATCCCATATTTCACATTGGTTTTAACAATAAAGTCATTATAGTTTTTTGGAAAAACTGAAGTTCTAGAAGATCTTCTTAAGGTTTGAGTACCCTGAGCATTTGTGTTGGGATCAACATTTCCTTCAGAGGTGTGGTTTTCATCTGTGGTCGCCTCAACATCATGCAATCTGGCATCAATGTTATCACTGGAAGATCCAGTGAATCATCAGGTGCACATTGTCCCAAGAGTTGAGGGGTCACCTCCACCTTGTTGATCACTATTATGTCTAGATAAATCTCTCTCATCATCATTAGGAAGCTCAGGGTTATTTAGATCAAAAAATTTCAACAGGTTATTTTCATGAAAGACATCAGTTTCAATATGCTTGTTCTTAATACCATTTGATATAGATTCCTTAAAAGGAAATATGGACTCAAAGAATTTAACATCTCTAGACAAAAAAACTGACATCTATCAAGACTATAGAGCTCGTGCCTTTTGAGAACGGAATAAAACCATCATAACACATTTTTTAGATCTGCTGGTAAGCTTATCATGACTATTAAGAATAGTAGCAAAACCAAGACAACCAAACATTCTGATAAGAGAGAGATTAGGAGGGCAATTATAAATCATGTGGTAAGGGGATTTTCCATTTTACGAAGATGGCAATCTGGCATAAGATAAGTAGCGTTAGCACACATTCATTCCAAAATTTTAAGGGTATTCCCCCCTGAAACATAAGGCATCTGGTCACATTCAAGAGATGTCTATGTTTCCTTTCAACCACCCCATTTGTGGGGTGTAAACAAGTTTGATGAGTGATACCCATGTTATCACAAAACTTGTTAAAGGTTTGATTTTGAAATTCAGTTCCATTGTCACTTCTAAACACTTTAACAGTTTGTTTGAACTGATTTTTAATCAAATTGTAAAAGATTTTAATAGACTCAAAGACTTCATCCTTGGATTTGATAAGATACACCCAACACTACTCTAGTATAATCATCAACTATGGTAAGAAAATATCTATGCCCAGTGAGTGACCACCTTATAGGGGCCCCACAGATCAAGATGAACAATATCACCAAGCATTTTAGATTTATGATCACTTAGGAAGGGTTCTCTACCTTAGCTCTTTGACAAATTTCACAAACCTCATATTTATCATTTTTTCCAATTTTCAAATAATTTTTAGAACATCAAGCGTATGGGTCACCGTGGTGGCCAAGTCTACAGTGCCAATCATAGAGAGACAAAGAACACTTATACTCAACATTAACATTATCACATTTAGTACCTTCAGTATCTAAATAGTATAAACCACCACATTGTTTACCAATCCCAATGTTTTCTGATTCAAATCCCGATTCACAAAGAAACATTTACTTTCATCAAACACAACTAAGATCTTATTATCTTTCGCAAGTTTATGAGCAGAGATCAAGGTCACACAATAATCAGGAATGACAAGCACATCAAACAGGACAAGACCATTTCCAAGTCTAAGGTTTCCAATTTTAGAGATGATGGCACTAGTGCCATTTGGGTGAGACACTTTGATATTAAGATGAGATATATCATATACATTATCTAACTCTTTCTCACTATTGGTCATGTGCTGATTAGCACCAGAGTCCACAACTGTAACACCCCAACCCGAAAAGGGTAAAGATATCACAAATACGGTTTCATATCAGAACCTTAAGTACTATACAAAAGCTGAAACCTTTACAAAACTTACAAAAGAAAAGTATAAATAACTTAATAATCAAAATAAATCTAAGATCCCTATTTCAAATCTTGCTCTCATCTCTACTCTCAACCCAGATCAGCTATCCCATAAGCTCATCTTGAATGCTTAATACCTGCCGCAGGAAAAGAAAATGCGGCTGAGCTTACAAAGCCCAGGAACGATATAACGAAACAAAAGCTAAACAAAAAACAAAGATACTAATAACGAAATCACAACGAATCAGAATATGAATCATTGAGGATTCTCGAAGCACAATTATACGAAATCCGGAAGAACACATAACAGTTAAAAACACCTCATAGCACATTAATGACACAGACGCAAACACATCAGAATAACCAAACACTTAACATATCAAGAATAATAGATTACATAATAACCAAACGAAGAGTCTAAAGGCTAAGCAAGCAGCCTAGAAAAGTAACAGGGCATTCATACTAGTCAATGAATCTACATTTAACACACTTAAACAGATAGTAGCGCGAATGATAGCAAAATCATGGCAACAACAACACATACAAATAGAAAACACAATAGGCAAACTATAACTAAATAGACCAAACAAAACATAGCATAGCAACATTAAGATATCACACGCTAAACCATTCCCCATATCAAATCTTAACATAAACAAAGTCTAAACATAACAGATCAATCATAAGCAAACAGATAACTAACAAATAGGCAAAGTTTACAAAATTAACTAAAACAATCATACATACTAAACTTTCGTGATACTCACTTCACACTCACTAGCACATTCATCTCACAAATCAATAATTCACATAACGATAAACTAACACAACATCAGATGACAACATACGAATCATATTTAAACATATTAATCATCTCCTAGCATGGCATACGGTAGTTACAATAATCATATAAGAGCATAAACACATACAATAACATATAATAAACCTAATACATAAATATAAACACTCGAAAATACGAATCATAAAAGAATACTTAACATAGAAATAACAGATAAGGGTTTAGTTAAACTACCACGAGCCAGAACATATCATATCGAAATATCTTTCTTATTCCGAAGGTAACCTCATAAACTAATTGGAGTAGCTAGCTCCTAGAATTTTGTGAAGACGCGTATTGCACACCATCATTCACGTAAACATATCGATAACAGATCGATCTAGGATGCATCCATACGCCCCAACAGACAGATAGTGGCCATACTATCAATAAACAGATAACGGAAAGGGACGTGGCGAACATCACTCTATCCCTAGAGTCATGTCGAGGTGCATCATCGACACGGACATGGAACCCCCATGACTAGTGAAATATTTGGCTCGGGTGTCAAACTAACTTAGGTCAAACAGATTGTCATAAATGACACATATCATAATCAAACACAAAGTTCAACAGATAACATATCAGATAATTCATATCATAAGGTTCATGTTCAAAGGTTCGAAGTCGGTTAATGTCAGTCACATATCATACTTACATAACCAAATGTTCACAATTCAGAAATTCATAGTCAAATATAGCAAGGTTCAACAAATGTATGATCAAAATCTTTCTAACATAACGTTCAAGTCAGATATTGCATGATTAAATAAAACAGGTGTTTCAAACAAGCAACGATCAAACAATCGAAAGGGTTCATAGCAATGGCATAGGAAACCCGATAATTGAAATAGAAAACCGACGAATGAAAACGTCATAAGAAACCTTTACTGAAAAGGTCAGAATATCTGTACCTTAACGCCAATGAAGGGAAAGCAGACGAATGAATGAACACGAAGACACAATGTCACGTCTCCTTCAACGAATCTACACGGATTACGATTTGTTTAATACTTATTAGCTCTTTTAAGTCATAACGATTAATCGTAATATTGATATTAAGCGTATTCTCATTTTTAGTAATGGACTGATTTAAATACTTTAGGGTAAAAATCATTAATTAGCCAAACTTAGGAGTTACAAATGATAAATGGCAAAATTAAATGTTTAATATGACCAATATCCTATTTTAAGGATTTGTTAGATAATACTTCAAAGTATAGGGTTCGCATGGTAAAAATCTCAAAGTTTAGGGTTTACATTGTCATTATCTCAAAGTGTAGGGTTTATATTGCAATTAACCTTTAAAGTTTTCTTTACTTCTGTAACATGCACGTATGATATGAATTACAAAATAAAATACGCTTTATAATGTTCCAAAGTACAATATTGGTCTAACATCGAGCTTGCTCGCGGTCTTTAATATTCGTATCTACGACTAAGTAAACATGCCAAAGGGCTAACCCCCACTCACATCCCCGGACCTTTCCAACATACAAAACGGTTTACCCATTTGCCCGGGTCGCCCTTAAATTTACCCCCATAAGACCAAGCTAAAACTCTTTTATTTTTGAAATAGCAAGCGCATGAGAAGATAAATGGTACAACATAACTACAACTGCATTCTTACATATGAATTTAGCGAGACTCTAAATTTCTACCATATCTGTTCTTTCAATTCAAGAGGAAAACAAAAGACCCATGTACCTTCAATACCTATTTGGCTCGGGTTACAAACCATGCATAACCAGATTCCATGCTTAGAACATACTTAACCATATTACCATTTTTATGAACCAATTCATGACCAAAATCGGTTTTACTTTTTATTCCAATCGACCACAACTTAACTTTGATTTCCCTATTGAATAATCTAACATTAAGGTTCCAGATTTATAACCATGTGTTATTAATTTCTTATTAATGATCCAAAACTGATTTAGTGACTCATGATTAGGCTTGCATAATCTTAGACCGATCACACACAAAACATATGGGTCGATTACATAGGCTTTTCCATTCGTTATTTTATGTACCCATTTTCATGATTTTATGTTACCTTGTTTTATCAATTGATGTAAGGTTCTAACGTGTATATGCATGCTTGCGAATGGGAGATCTCACCGACACACAAACAAAAGAAAACAAGAAGAAAAAAATATTGAAACAAGATCGATACCATACCCTTGAATTAATACCCAAGATCACCAACACCTTCGAGACACTTTTCTTCTTTCTTGCTTTTGCTTTGATGGAAGAGAGGAACCAAGGAACATGCCGTCACTTTTAGATATTAGGGTTTTAGTGTGATATTTGAATGAGCAGCTATAGGTTAATAAAATAAGAAGGAAGTGGGAATATAGGGTGTTTCCAAAAGGAAAAAGAAGTGAAGGAGACCAAGTCAAGTGTCTAGTTGGGCTTTCAATTTAGATGTACATTTCCTTGACTTGTATGAACATATTCGACCCATAAATATATTTTAGCATAAGTATGAGTTGATTATCTTGATCTTGTGCATTAGGTTTAAGATTTAGTTATAAGCTAGATTAAAATGGTATTTAATGAGCATTGACATATTTTACGTATTTTATAAGTATTAACTTTGAGGGGTAAAATAGTCTTTTCACATGTTTTAGATTTTTAGGGTTTTACAACTCTTCCCCTCTAAAAGAAAATTTTCGTCCTCGAAAATTGAACAAGACGGAACAGAACAGCAAAACGAATCGGATTTCAGATTCTTAGGGAAAAATAAAGCAAACACAAATCTTATCTCAGAACAAACGGATTCTTATCAGAATCTACAAACTCATACATTCAGAAATCAAAGCAATAATCAAATACTTACAACAGATAATCATATACTCATCAAGATAATGGCAGATAACAGATGAGATGCAGAAAGTCAAACAACACGCTCTAACTCATTCAGATATCTAATGATATGAACAACCATATGCATAGACAGAACGAATCCTAACGGTCTTACTAGTCGCAGATAACCAAACTAAAAGGATCTAATGTCCCTCAAAACTTCCTGAAATATCCTATGACCACAATAAGGGTACACGGAGACGTACACATTTAGAGCAAACATAGCAATCCATAGTTCACACAAATCATAACAATTTCGGATTCCAAGCGTACAAAACTTATACGCGAATGTGATATCGACGAAAATTTCACAATTAGGTACAGAATTTCAAACGAACATGAGGAGTGCCAAATAACGGATACAAGTCTTTCCACGTATCAACCACAGCATTTCCCAGCGTCATATGATTTCAATAAGTTCAAATTATATGATCTCGGTATTATCACGTTGATCGCGCCATAATACTTGCATCACATAACAAGTCCTCATTATCATCATATTCTGTCTCAGGCCATGACAAAACCACATAACTAATATCAGAACAAAACGGATAACATATAGGTAACAAGTAACATACCAAAAGCACTGCATATACACATTCATGCAGCATATAACACATCAGACAACTTACCATAATACCAAACAAACGAGGCCACCAACTTAAAATAAACGCAGACTCATGACTTCGATCCAAGAAAAGCGAGATATACCGAATGCTAAACGATAAAACATCACGACTCGAACCGAGTTCTGAACGAATCAAAGAAAAGTAATGCCGATCAAAATCACGTAGCAAGGTATCAAACCGCCAACGCGCTGACAAACGAATCAGAGTAACACAAGTCGCCTAAATCATATGAAGTAGATGAACCTTCCACCACCCGTTGAATCATGTCTTCGCGTTGCGCTTGGTTGATTCGTCAGCCCCTCCAGCAGCATCCCGATGTTCCAAAGAAGACGACACGGTGGGTTTCGCTTCACGAGTCTCTCCAAAGAGGAACTATTGCAAGCAACGCAGTGGTCGGTACCATTCTTCTACTCGCGGGTAGTCTCCATCTAACGATCGACAAACGGACGAGCGAAAACAAAATAACAAAATTTGATGTGAAAAGAGGAGGGCCAATTCAAGAAAGGCAAAAGGATATCGAAGTCAAATCGAAGCGACCATCAAAAGGAATCGAAAGATATCTAAACAGACGGAAACCTAATGTCTACCCAATCCTCACAGGTCATAGCCTAAGCTCTAAGGGTCCTAAAACCTGGCTCTGATACCATAAATTTTAACACCCCAACCCGACAAGGGTAAAGATATCACAAATACGGTTTCATATCGGAACCTTAAGTACTATACAAAAGCGGAAGCCTTTACAAAACTTACAAAAGAAAAGTATAAATAACTTAATAATCAAAATAAATCTAAGATCCCTATTTCAAATCTTGCTCTCATCTCTACTCTCAACCCAGAGCAGCTATCCCATAAGCTCATCTTGAATGCTTAATACCTGCCGCAGAAAAGAAAATGCTGGTGAGCTTACAAAGCCCAGTGAACAGATATAACAAAACAAAAGCTAAACAAAACAAAGATACGAATAACGAAATCACAACGGAATCAGAATAATGAATCATTGAGGATTCTCGGCACAATTATACGAAATCCGGAAGAACACATAACAATTAAAAACACCTCATAGCACATTAATGACATGAGACGCAAAACACATCGAATAACCAAACACTTAACATATCAAGAATAATAGATTACATAATAACCAAACGAAGAGTGTAAAGGCTAACTGAAGCAGTTCCTAGAAAAGTAACACGGCATTCATACTAGTCAATGAATCTACATTTAACACACTTAAACAGATAGTAGCAAATGAACGATAGCAGTCAAATCATGGGTAGTACACACATACAAATAGAAACACAAGAGGCAAACTATAACTAAATAGACCAAACAAAACATAGCATAGCCATTAGCAATTATCAGAACAGATGTATCACACGCTAAACCATTCCCCATATCAAATCTTAACATAAACAAAGTCTAAACATACGATCAATCATAAGCAAACGATAACTAACAAATAGGCAAAGTTTACAAAATTAAGCGAACAATCATACATACTAAACTTTCAGGATACTCAATTTCACACTAGCACATTCATCTCACAAATCAACGAATTCACATAACGATAAACTAACACAACATCAGATGACAACATATGAATCATATTTAAACATATTAATCATCTCCTAGCATGGCATACGGTAGTTACAATAATCATATAAGAGCATAAACACATACAATAACATATAATAAACCTAATACATAAATATAAACACTCGAAAATACCGAATCATAAACAGAATACTTAACATAGAAATAACAGATAAGGGTTTAGTTAAACTACCACGAGCCGGAACATATCATATCGAAATATCTTTCTTATTCATAAGGTAACCTCATAAACTAATTGGAGTAGCTAGCTCCTAGAATTTTGTGAAGACGCGTATTGCACACGACATCATTCACCGAAACATATCGATAACGTGATCGATCTAGGATGCATCCATATCCCAACAGCACGGATAGTGGCCATACTATCAATAAACGGATAACGGAAAGGGACGCGCGTAACATCACTCTCTGCCCTAGAGTCATGTCGAGGTGCATCAGCGACACGGACATGGAACACCCATGACTAGTGAAATATTTGGCTCGGGTGTCAAACTAACTTAGGTCAAACAGATTCATAAATGACACGAGATCATAATCAAACCCAAAGTTCAACAGATAACATATCAGATAATTCATATCATAAGGTTCATGTTCAAAGGTTCGAAGTCGGAGTTAATGTCGTAGTAATATATCATACTTTCATAACCAAATGTTCACAATTCAGAAATTCATAGTCAAATATAGCAAGGTTCAACAAATGTGCGTATCAAAATCTTTCTAACATAACGTTCAAGTCAGATATTGCATGATTCAATAAAACAGGTGTTTCAAACAAGCAACATATCAAACAATCAGAAAGGGTTCATAGCAATGGCATAGGAAACCCTAATAATTGAAATAGAAAAACTGACGAATGAAAACGTCATAAGAAACCTTTACTGAAAAGGTCAGAATATCTGTACCTTAACGCCAATGAAGGGAAAGCAGACGAATGAATGAACACGAAGACACAATGTCACGTCTCCTTCAACGAATCTACACGGATTACGATTTGTTTAATACTTATTAGCTCATTTAAGTCATAACGGAATCGTATTAATATTTTTAGAGTCATAAAGTATTCTCATTTTTAGTAATGGACTGATTTAAATACTTTAGGGTAAAAATCATTAATTAGCCAAACTTAGGAGTTACAAATGATAAATGGCAAAATTAAATGTTTAATATGACCAATATCCTATTTTAAGGATTTGTTAGATAATACTTCAAAGTATAGGGTTCGCATGGTAAAAATCTCAAAGTTTAGGGTTTACATTGTCATTATCTCAAAGTGTAGGGTTTATATTGCAATTAACCTTTAAAGTTTTCTTTTACTCTTTGTAACATGCACGTATGATATGAATTACAAAAATAAAATACGCTTTATAATGTTCCAAAGTACAATATTGGTCTAACATCGAGCTTGCTCGCGGTCTTTAATATTCGTATCTACGACTAAGTAAACATGCCAAAGGGCTAACCCCCGACTCACGATCCCGACGTACTTTCCAACATACAAAACGGTTTACCCATTTGCCCCGCGGTCGCCCTTAAATTTACCCCCATAAGACCAAGCTAAAACTCTTTTATTTTTGAAATAAAAGCATGCGCATGAGAAGATAACAGGTACAACATAACTACAACTGCATTCTTACATATGAATTTAGCGAGACTCTAAATTTCTACCATATCTGTTCTTTCAATTCGAAGAGGAAAAACAAAAGACCCATGTACCTTCAATACCTATTTGGCTCGGGTTACAAACCATGCATAACCAGATTCCATGCTTAGAACATACTTAACCATATTACTCGCTATTCGATTTATGAACCAATTCATGACCAAAATCGGTTTTACTTTTTATTCCAATCGACCACAACTTAACTTTGATTTCCCTATTGAATAATCTAACATTAAGGTTCCAGATTTATAACCATGTGTTATTAATTTCTTATTAATGAACCAAAACTGATTTAGTGACTCATGATTAGGCTTGCATAATCTTAGACCGATCACACACAAAACATATGGGTCGATTACATAGGCTTTTCCATTCGTTATTTTATGTACCCATTTTCATGATTTTATGTTACCTTGTTTTATCAATTGATGTAAGGTTCTAACGTGTATATGCATGCTTAATGATGGGAGATCTCACGACACACAAACAAAGGAAAACAAGAAGAAAAAATATTGAAACAAGATCGATACCATACCCTTGAATTAATACCCAAGATCACCAACACCTTCGAGACACTTTTCTTCTTTCTTGCTTGCTTTGATCGGATGGAAGAGAGGAACCAAGAAACATGCCGTCACTTTTAGATATTAGGGTTTTAGTGTGATATTTGAATGAGCAGCTATAGGTTAATAAAATAAGAAGGAAGTGGGAATATAGGGTGTTTCCAAACGAGCAAGTGGAAGGGCCAGGACCAAGTCAAGTGTCTAGTTGGGCTTTCAATTTAGATGTACATTTCCTTGACTTGTATGAACATATTCGGCCCATAAATATATTTTAGCATAAGTATGAGTTGATTATCTTGATCTTGTGCATTAGGTTTAAGATTTAGTTATAAGCTAGATTAAAATGGTATTTAATGAGCATTGACATATTTTACGTATTTTATAAGTATTAACTTTAAGGGTAAAATAGTCTTTTCACATGTTTTAGATTTTTAGGGTTTTACAACATTTCCCCTCTAAAAGAAAATTTTCGTCCTCGAAAATTGAACAAGAAGACCAACGTAAAGCGAATCTTCGATTCTTAGGGAAAAAATAAAGCAAAACGAAATCTTATCTCGAACAAAGCGGATTCTTATGAATCTACAAACTCATACATTCAGAAATCAAAGCAATAATCAAATACTTACAACAGATAATCATATACTCATCAAGATAATGGATATAAAGATGAGATGCGAAAGTCAAACAACACGCTCTAACTCATTCAGATATCTAATGATAAGAACAACCATATGCATAGACAGAACGAATCCTAACGGTCTTACTAGTCGCAGATAACCAAACTAAAAGGATCTAATGTCCCTCAAAACTTCCTGAAATATCCTATGACCACAATAAGGGTACACGGAGACGTACACATTTAGAGCAAACATAGCAATCCATAGTTCACACAAATCATAACAATTTCGATTCCAAGCGCATAAAACTTATACGTAATGCGATATCATCGAAAATCTCACAATTAGGTACGCAATTTCAAACGAACATGAGGTGCCATAACGGATACAAGTCATATTCTTTTCACGTATCAACCACGCATTTTCCCGCCATATGATTTCAATAAGTTCAAATTATATGATCTCGGTATTATCACGTTGATCGGGCGTCATAATACTTGCATCACATAACAAGTCCTCATTATCATCATATTCTGTCTCGGGCCATGACAAAACCACATAACTAATATCAGAACAAAACGGATAACATATAGGTAACAAGTAACATACCAAACAGGGCATTCATGCAAACATATAACACATCAGACAACTTACCATATTACCAAACAAACGAGGCCACCAACTTGCATAAAGCGGCTCATGACTCACATGACGATCCGTGAAGAAAAGGCGAGATATACCGGAATGCTAAGCGATAAAACTTCACGACTCGAACCGAAGTTCGAATCGAATCAAAGAAAAGCCGATCAAAATCACGTAGCAAGGTATCAAACCGCCTCAACAACGCGTGACAACGAGTAAGTACAAGTCGCGCCTAAATCATATGAAGTAGATGAACCTTCCCAGCCACCTGTTGAATCATGTCTTCGTCGTTGCGTCTTTGGTTGATTCGTCACCTCCTCCGAAGATCCCGATGTCCCCAAAGACGGCGGTGGGTGTGGCTTCGCCACGAGTCTCTCCGCGACAGAACTATTGCAGAACGCCAGGTTTACCATCTTCGGCTCGCGGGTAGTCTCCATCTAACGATCGACAAACGGATGAGCGAAAACAAAATAACAAAATTCGATGTGAAAGAGGAGAGGCCAATCGTAAGGCAGGAAAGGATATCGTCAAATCGAACGACCATCAAAGGAATCGAAGATATCCAACAGACGGAAACCTAATGTCTACCCAATCCTCACGTGTCTATAGCCTGCTCTAAGGGTCCTAAAACCCCGCTCTCGATACCATAAATTTTAACACCCCAACCCCAAAGTAAAGATATCACAAATACGGTTTCATATCAGAACCTTAAGTACTATACAAAAGCTGAAACCTTTACAAAACTTACAAAAGAAAAGTATAAATAACTTAATAATCAAAATAAATCTAAGATCCCTATTTCCAATCTTGCTCTCTCATCTACTCTCAACCCAGATCAGCTATTCCATAAGCTCTTCTTGAATGCTTAATACCTGCCGCAGGAAAAAGAAAATGAGCCTTACAAAGCCCAGTGAGCAGATATAACGAAACAAAAGCTAAACAAAACAAAGATATAATAACGAAATCACAACGGAATCGGAATATGAATCATTGGGATCAGGAAGCAATTATAGAAATCCGAAGAACACATAACAATTAAAACACCGCACACAGAATTAATGCACTAATGAAACACATCGAATAACCAAACACTTAACATATCAAGAATAATAGATTACATAATAACCAAACGAAGAGTGTAAAGGCTAACGCAGCCCTAGAAAAGTAACACCGGCATTCATACTAGTCAATGAATCTACATTTAACACACTTAAAATAAGATAGTAGCAAATGAACGATAGCACAAATCATGGCATCACACATACAAATAGAAAACACAGAGGGCAAACTATAACTAAATAGACCAAACAAAACATAGCATAGCCATTAGCAATTATCGAGGAATTGATGCACTACCATTCCCATATCAAATCTTAACATAAACAAAGTCTAAACATAGCAGATCAATCATAAGCAAACAGATAACTAACAAATAGGCAAAGTTTACAAAATTAATCAATCATACATACTAAACTTTCGGGATACTCAATTTCACCACTAGCACATTCATCTCAAATCAATCAATTCACATAACGATAAACTAACACAACATCAGATGACAACATATGAATCATATTTAAACATATTAATCATCTCCTATAATGTAGTTACAATAATCATATAAGAGCATAAACACATACAATAACATATAATAAACCTAATACATAAATATAAACACTCGAAAATACCGAATCATAAACAGAATACTTAACATAGAAATAACAGATAAGGGTTTAGTTAAACTACCACGAGCCCGAACATATCATATCGGAAATATCTTTCTTATTCGAAGGTAACCTCATAAACTAATTGAGTAGCTAGCTCCGAATTTTGTGGCGACGTATTACACCGACATCATTCACCGTAAACATATCGATAACGATCGGATCTAGGATGCATCCATACGCCCATGGTGATAGTGGCCATACTATCAAAACGGATAACGGAAAGGGACGGCGAACATCACTCTACCTCTAGAGCATGCGTCGAGGTGCATCATCGACACGGACATGGAACCCCATGACTAGTGAAATATTTGGCTGTGTCAAACTAACTTAGGTCAAAAGCAGTTGTCATAAATGACGCATCGTAATCAAACACAAAGTTCAACAGATAACATATCAGATAATTCATATCATAAGGTTCATGTTCAAAGGTTCGTCGAAGTTAATGTCGAGAGTCACATATCATACTTTCATAACCAAATGTTCACAATTCAGAAATTCATAGTTAAATATAGCAAGGTTCAACAAATGCGATCAAAATCTTTCTAACATAACGTCGGATATTGCATGATTCAAAAATGTGTTTCAAACAAGCAACATATCAAACAATCGTAAAGGGTTCATAGCAATGGCATAGGAAACCCTAATAATTGAAATAGAAAACTCGGCGAATGAAAACGCCATAAAAACCTTTTGAAAAGGTCAATATCGCACCTTTCCAATGAAGGGAAAGCACGAATGAAAACACCGAAGAGACACACGCCGTCCTTCAACGAATCTACACGGATTACGATTTGTTTAATACTTATTAGCTCATTTAAGTCAATCGGATTAATCGATAATATTTTTAGAGTCATAAGCGTATTCTCATTTTTAGTAATGGACTGATTTAAATACTTTAGGGTAAAAATCATTAATTAGCCAAACTTAGGAGTTACAAATGATAAATGGCAAAATTAAATGTTTAATATGACCAATATCCTATTTTAAGGATTTGTTAGATAATACTTCAAAGTATAGGGTTCGCATGGTAAAAATCTCAAAGTTTAGGGTTTACATTGTCATTATCTCAAAGTGTAGGGTTTATATTGCAATTAACCTTTAAAGTTTTCTTTTACTTCGCAATAACATGCATGATGATATGAATTACAAAAATAAAATACGCTTTATAATGTTCCAAAGTACAATATTGGTCTAACATCGAGCTTTGCGGTCTTTAATATTCAGATTTCACGACGGTAAACATGCCAAAGGGCTAACCCCACTCACCTTCCCGACGACTTTCCAACATACAAAACGGTTTACCCATTTGCCACGCGCCTCTTATACCCCCCATAAGACCAAGCTAAAACTTTTATTTTTGAAATAAAAGCATGAGAAGATAATGCATAAACATAACTAATCAATTATTTTACATATGAATTTAGCGAGACTCTAAATTTCTACCATATATGTTCTTTCAATTCAAGAGGAAAAAAAAAGACCCATGTACCTTCAATACCTATTTGGCTGGTTACAAACCATGCATAACTGATTCCATGCTTAGAACATACTTAACCATATTACCGCTATTCATTTATGAACCAATTCATGACCAAATCGGTTTTACTTTTTATCTCAATCGACCACAACTTAACTTTGATTTCCCTATTGAATAATCTAACATTAAGGTTCCAGATTTATAACCATGTGTTATTAATTTCTTATTAATGATCCAAAACTGATTTAGTGACTCATGATTAGGCTTGCATAATCTTAGACCGATCACACACAAAACATATGGGTCGATTACATAGGCTTTTCCATTCGTTATTTTATGTACCCATTTTCATGATTTTATGTTACCTTGTTTTATCAATTGATGTAAGGTTCTAACGTATATATGCTTGCGAATGGGAGATCTCACCGACACACAAACAAAAGAAAACAAGAAGAAAAAAATATTGAAACAAGATCGATACCATACCCCTTGAATACCCCAAGATCACCAACACCTTGAGACACTTTTCTTCTTTCTTGCTTGCTTTGATCGGATGGAAGAGAGGAACCAAGAAACATGCCGTCACTTTTAGATATTAGGGTTTTAGTGTGATATTTGAATGAGCGATTATAGGTTAATAAAATAAGAAGGAAGTGGGAATATAGGGTGTTTCCAACGAGCAAGTGGAAGGGCCAGGACCAAGTCAAGTGTCTAGTTGGGCTTTCAATTTAGATGTACATTTCCTTGACTTGTATGAACATATTCGCCCATAAAATATATTTTAGCATAAGTATGAGTTGATTATCTTGATCTTGTGCATTAGGTTTAAGATTTAGTTATAAGCTAGATTAAAATGGTATTTAATGAGCATTGACATATTTACTTATTTTTATAAGTATTAACTTTGAGGGGTAAAATAGTCTTTTCACATGTTTTAGATTTTTAGGGTTTTACAACTCTTCCCCTCTAAAAGAAAATTTTCGTCCTCTAAAATTGAACAAGAACGAACGAGCAAAAAACGAATCGGATTTTAGATTCTTAGGGAAAAATAAAGCAAACGCAAATCTTATCTCTAACAAACGGATTCTTATCGTAATCTACAAACTCATCGCAAATCAAAGCAATAATCAAATACTTACAACAAATAATCATATACTCATCAAGATAATGGCAGATAAAATGGATGAGATGCGAAAGTCAAACAACACGCTCTAACTCATTCAGATATCTAATGATATGAACAACCATATGCATAGATTTAACGAATCCTAAACGGTCTTACTAGTCATGCAGATAAACCAAACTAAAAGGATCTAATGTCCTCAAAACTCAAATATCCTATGACCACAATAAGGGTACACGGAGACGCATAATATTTAGAGCAAACATAGCAATCCATAGTTCACACAAATCATAACAATTACGGATTCCAAGCATACAAAATTATACGAATGGTATATCACGAAAATCTCACAATTAGTACGAATTTCAAACGAACATGAGAGTGCCAAATAATGGATACAAGTCATATTCTTTCATGACAACCACCGTGCATTTCCCAGACGTCGTATAATTTCAATAAGTTCAAATTATATGATCTCGGTATTATCACGTTGATCGCCATAATACTTGCATCACATACAACCTCATTATCATCATATTCGTCTCGTGCCATGACAAAACCACATAACTAACATCGTAACAAAACGGATAACCTATAGGTAACAAGTAACATACCAAAACAGACCAGATACACATTCATGCAAAGATATAACACATCGGACAACTTACCATATTACCAAACAAACGAGGCCACCAACTTGTATAAAACGGCCTCATGACTCACACATCGACGATCCGAAGAAAAGCCGAGATATACCGAATGCTAAACGATAAAACTTCACGATTTAACCGAAGTTCAAGCGAATCAAAGAAAAGTAATGCCGATCAAAATCCGTAGCAAGGTATCAAACCGCCTTGCCAACGCGGACAAATGAATCAGAGTAACACAAGTCGCTTCTAAATCATATGAATAGATGAACCTTCCCAGCCCACGTTGAATCATGTCTTCGCTGCTATGCCTTTTGGTTGATTCGTCCAAATTTCCAAGAGCATCCCCGATGTTCCAAAGAGCACGACACGGGTAGGGTTTCGCTTCACGAAGTCTCTCCAAGACAGAACTATTGCAAAGAACGCAGTGGTCGGTACCATCTTCTTCGGCTCGCGGGTAGTTCCATCTAAATTCATCGACAAACGGACGGCGAAAACAAAATAACAAAATTCATGTGAAAAGAGAGGGCCAATTCAAGAAAGGCAAAAGGATATCGAAGTCAAATCGAACGACCATCAAAAGGAATCTAAAAGATATCCGAATGCATCGAAACCTAATGTCTACCCAATCCTCACGTGTCATAGCCTAAGCTCTAAGGTCCTAAAACTGGCTCGACATACCATAAATTTTAACACCCCAACCCGACAAGGGTAAAGATATCACAAATACGGTTTCATATCGGAACCTTAAGTACTATACAAAAGCGGAAGCCTTTACAAAACTTACAAAAGAAAAGTATAAATAACTTAATAATCAAAATAAATCTAAGATCCCTATTTCAAATCTTGCTCTCATCTCTACTCTCAACCCATCTATCCCATAAGCTCATCTTGAATGCTTAATACCTGCCGCAGGAAAAGAAAATGCGGCCGAGCTTACAAAGCCCAAGGAATGATATAACGAAACAAAAGCTAAACAAAACAAAGATACGAATAACGAAATCACAACGGAATCAAAATACTGACTCATTGAGGATTCTGCGGAAGCACAATTATACGAAATCCGTAAGAACACATAACAATTAAAACACTCCTATAGCACATTAATGACACGCACGAAACACATCAGAATAACCAAACACTTAACATATCAAGAATAATATATTACATAATAACCAAACGAATAGTGTAAAGGCTAACTGGCAGGTTCCTAGAAAAGTAAATACGCATTCATACTAGTCAATGAATCTACATTTAACACACTTAAACAGTATAGTAGCAAATGAACGATAGCGTACGTAAATCATGGCAAAGTACACACATACAAATAGAAAACACAAGTAGGCAAACTATAACTAAATAGACCAAAACATTATAGCCATTAGCAACATCCGAACAGATATCACACGCTAAAGCATTCCCCATATCAAATCTTAACATAAACAAAGTCTAAACATAACAGATCAATCATAAGCAAACAGATAACTAACAAATAGGCAAAGTTTACAAAATTAACTGAACAATCATACATACTAAACTTTCAGAATACTCAATTTCACACTAGCACATTCATCTCACAAATCAACGAATTCACATAACGATAAACTAACACAACATCGATGACAACATACTAATCATATTTAAACATATTAATCATCTCCTACCATGGCATACGGTAGTTACAATAATCATATAAGAGCATAAACACATACAATAACATATAATAAACCTAATACATAAATATAAACACTCTAAAATACGAATCATAAATGAATACTTAACATAGAAATAACGATAAGGGTTTAGTTAAACTACCACGAGCCTGAACATATCATATCGAAATATCTTTCTTATTCATAAGGTAACCTCATAAACTAATTGGAGTAGCTAGCTCCTAGAATTTTGTGAAGACGCGACGCATTACCGACATCATTCACCAAAACATATCATAACAGATCGATCTAGGATGCATCCATATCCCAAATGACAGATAGTGGCCATACTATCAATAAATGATAACGGAAAGGACGTGGCGTAACATCACTCTTCGCCTCTAGAGTCATGTCGAGGCATCATCGACACGGACATGGAACACCCATGACTAGTGAAATATTTGGCTCGGGTGTCAAACTAACTTAGGTCAAACATATTGTCATAAATGACACAGATCATAATCAAACACAAAGTTCAACAGATAAACATATCGATAATTCATATCATAAAGTTCATGTTCAAAGGTTCAGAAGTCAGAAGTTAATGTCGTAGTCACATATCATACTTTCATAACCAAATGTTCACAATTCAAAAATTCATAGTCAAATATAGCAAGGTTCAACAAATAATGGATCAAAATCTTTCTAACATAACGTTCAAGTCAGATATTGCATGATTCAATAAAACAGGTGTTTCAAACAAGCAACATATCAAACAATCAGAAAGGGTTCATAGCAATGGCATAGGAAACCCTAATAATTGAAATAGAAAAACTGACGAATGAAAACGTCATAAGAAACCTTTACTGAAAAGGTCAGAATATCTGTACCTTAACGCCAATGAAGGGAAAGCAGACGAATGAATGAACACGAAGACACAATGTCACGTCTCCTTCAACGAATCTACACGGATTACGATTTGTTTAATACTTATTAGCTCATTTAAGTCATAACGGATTAATCGTATTAATATTTTTAGAGTCATAAGCGTATTCTCATTTTTAGTAATGGACTGATTTAAATACTTTAGGGTAAAAATCATTAATTAGCCAAACTTAGGAGTTACAAATGATAAATGGCAAAATTAAATGTTTAATATGACCAATATCCTATTTTAAGGCTTTGTTAGATAATACTTCAAAGTATAGGGTTCGCATGGTAAAAATCTCAAAGTTTAGGGTTTACATTGTCATTATCTCAAAGTGTAGGGTTTATATTGCAATTAACCTTTAAAGTTTTCTTTTACTTTGCTGTAACATGCACGTATGATATGAATTACAAAAATAAAATACGCTTTATAATGTTCCAAAGTACAATATTGGTCTAACATCGAGCTTGCTCGCGGTCTTTAATATTCGTATCTACGACTAAGTAAACATGCCAAAGGGCTAACCCCCGACTCACCTTCCCGACGCACTTTCCAACATACAAAACGGTTTACCCATTTGCCCCGCGGTCGCCCTTAAATTTACCCCCATAAGACCAAGCTAAAACTCTTTTATTTTTGAAATAAAAAGCATGAGAAGATAACAAGTACAACATAACTACAATCATTTACATATGAATTTAGCGAGACTCTAAATTTCTACCATATCTGCTCTTTCAATTCGAAGAGGAAAAACAAAAGACCCATGTACCTTCAATACCTATTTGGCTCGGGTTACAAACCATGCATAACAGTTCCATGCTTAGAACATACTTAACCATATTACTCGCTATTCGATTTATGAACCAATTCATGACCAAAATCGGTTTTACTTTTTATTCCAATCGACCACAACTTAACTTTGATTTCCCTATTGAATAATCTAACATTAAGGTTCCAGATTTATAACCATGTGTTATTAATTTCTTATTAATGATCCAAAACTGATTTAGTGACTCATGATTAGGCTTGCATAATCTTAGACCGATCACACACAAAACATATGGGTCGATTACATAGGCTTTTCCATTCGTTATTTTATGTACCCATTTTCATGATTTTATGTTACCTTGTTTTATCAATTGATGTACGGTTCTAACGTGTATATGCATGCTTGCGAATGGGAGATCTCACCGACACACAAACAAAAGAAAACAAGAAGAAAAAATATTGAAACAAGATCGATACCATACCCTTGAATTAATACCCAAGATCACCAACACCTTCGAGACACTTTTCTTCTTTCTTGCTTGCTTTGATCGGATGGAAGAGAGGAACCAAGGAACATGCCGTCACTTTTAGATATTAGGGTTTTAGTGTGATATTCGAATGAGCAGCTATAGGTTAATAAAATAAGAAGGAAGTGGGAATATAGGGTGTTTCCCAACGAGCAAGTGGAAGGGCCAGGACCAAGTCAAGTGTCTAGTTGGGCTTTCAATTTAGATGTACATTTCCTTGACTTGTATGAACATATTCGGCCCATAAATATATTTTAGCATAAGTATGAGTTGATTATCTTGATCTTGTGCATTAGGTTTAAGATTTAGTTATAAGCTAGATTAAAATGGTATTTAATGAGCATTGACATATTTTACGTATTTTATAAGTATTAACTTTGAGGGATAAAATAGTCTTTTCACATGTTTTAGATTTTTAGGGTTTTACAACAACTTTTCCAACATATTTCATTTTTGTCATAGAACTAGAACTGGAACAAAAAAATTTATCAAAGTTGTCATTGAACAGTTTGCTAGAATTAAAGTAAGTACCTGCCATGTTGGCTTGGACATTATTCTCAGACATTTTGGTTTCCTTAATGAGGGAGACCAAAGTGGCAAGTTGCTCATCGCTGAATCACGAGGATCCAGCGGGAATATCACACCCTGATGACCCAACAGAGTTGTATGCAACATTTTTACCCTTACCACCTTGTCCTCTTTCTTTTTCCAAATCGCCAGGATACCCAATGATTTTAAAGCATCTGTCTATAGTATGACCAACATAGCCACAATGCTCACACACAACTTCAGAGTTCACATTCATATTAGGTCTTGTCACATTATTCCCACCGTGTTTGAACCCGTGTTAGAATTAGGTCTGAAGCGAGGAGTTATGTCTAGCATTAGTGTAAGAGTTTATTTTTTTGAAAGTTGTTTCTAGTAGGACCACTAGCCGAAGGCAGAGGTCTCGACCCTTTGAGAGGTACCGAATTGGTTCCAGATGCCACCTGCGTGAGATTCCTCACTAGAGATAATGGCATAGGCCCTTTAACATCGTAGTGTCTCTGGACGAATAGAACTTCTAATAATCATGTAAGACTCATCAAGACCCATCAAAAATTGCATAAGTTTCAGCAGTTGATTATGCTTTTTAAACTCATCACAAGCAGTGCACACACAATTAGGCAACTCAACCATGGCATCATATTGTTTCCACAAAGCATTCAACTTATGATAATAGTCTGACAGATTCGACCCATTTTGTTTCAAAGAACTGATTTTATGATGGGTTTAATATCAGAACCATCAACTTTGTGATATGTTTCCTTTAACTCATTCCAAACATGTTTAGCTTTTTTAGAGAAAATTTGGCCAAGGAATAGCTCCTCGGATATAGAATTCAAAATCCATCCTAAAACAACAAAGATTAACTCTGTCCCATTGCTTAGCAAGAACCTCATCAGTAATGGACCTTTTACAAGAGCCATCAATAAAACCAATTTTATTCTTACCCTCTAAGGCAAGAAGCATAGCATTAGCCCAAATTTGATAATTTTCGGCCTCTAAGTTTGACAGAGATAAGTAAGTAGCACCGCAGAGTCATTAGGATGCAAATGAAGAGGATTACTAACATCAAGTTTACCAATAATAAGAGTGACAGATCAATGACACCCTCATCGTCGAATTACCATGTTCGGACATAATACCAAAAATTAAAAACCGCCAAACAAACAATCAAAACAGAGATAAATAAAAGCAAGAACACCTTATACCTCCACAAACACAATCACCACAACCAATCAACAACTTCTCAAATGTCCTCAACCTATCCTCCAAAGATTCTAAACAGAAAGAATAAAGACATAAATAAACGGAGAGAGACAAGAGGTGTTCTAGCTACTATCTCAGCAAAGACAATCGAACTGCTTTCCTAGATTCACTTAGTCTAGAGGCAAAGAACCGCCAAGCCACGAACAACCAGATCCAAGATCCCCAGAAATATAGAAACCCTTTTTTCTTTAAAACGAACTCGTCTCTCATACCATGTAGAAAAACATATATAGAAACCAAACACTATATATAGATCAACAAACTCAAAGTTCCACAATGGAAGCTTACAACCATAAAAGATCACACACAGCCTACTGGTGTGATCCTATTATCTAACTTGATAATAGTTTTACAAGATAAACAATAATAATGATAGAGAGGATCTTGAGTTAAAGTCTCAAGATCAGCAGGAATGAGAGAGAGATATTTTGTAGCGGCTGAAAAGAACCAATATACTCCTCTAACCCTAACTGATGAGAGGAGAGAGCCTTATATATCTGGACTTGCAACGGTCACAAAGAAAAGTCGGGTGAGAGACACTTCGGCCAAGACAAGAGAACTTGGGCCGGGCTGCAATGAATAAACCTGAAACAGAAAACCAATAAACACACAAGAATATGGATTATACATTTTAACAGCATGTCCTATTCAAGTAATTTCGTGCTCTTTCTTAGATACGGTTCCTCAAGCATGATATTTCGGCTGACTTGTGTTTGACAAGTTGAATCATCCATGAGATATATATGTAGGAGTGTGCCTGCTGCGTAAAACCCCTATGTATCTTTAGGTCTCGTAGACCTTTTCGGCTATCTTAGATTTGCAGCCCTATGTTTAGATCACATTATGAAGATACTAAATTGCATGACTCCTTTAGGATCTTCAATCACATAATGAGTAAGTGAATTATGTATATGTGGGGTCTATTGCGCAGCTCCATGACATACTTGTAACTGTCAAATAGAAAGTAATAATAAGGCATTATACAAGTAAAATCATAGTTATGTGGGAATGAATTTGAGGTCCGATCGACGAATTTGGAACTTATAAATCTCGAGGAAAGATTTATCTGTATATACTTTAAGACGTATGCTTTAAGTAGCAAAAACATCTGGTTGAGTTACAAATGACTTTCAAAGTCTCCTCTGAAGCTCAGTTTGCTCATGTTGTTTCTGCAACTGTGCTGCATGTTGCACAGATGACTTGCTGTAAATCCTTAGACTCAAAGATCTGTGTGAAATGCAGATGTGGCAATGGCTGAAAATTTACCTTACAACCGTGGTTTTATAATCCGGAGTTAGTATTAACTTAAGTAAAACTTTCATCATTTGTAATTATTTCGCATCTGTGAAATTTGTAGGATATTATTACGAAAGTGGCGTATCTTTGTAGAATATTACTCACGACAGTTAATGACTCATAACACAATCCCATGATCATCTCTGTATTTAACCCTTCTTTTGTTAAGCATCTATTTCGAAAGGCTGGCTTAATTATATTGGAGCCCGGGAAATTGGTTAGAGACCATGTGGAGCAGCTCTCTTAATTATTAAAAACTCGTCATCTTTTGTGCAATCTATTGCTCCATAATATATCTGCATTTGTTACTTATCTGTCCAAAAATGTAGGGTAGGACGGCGGTCATTTTCATGATATTTACACTGTATACGATGTGAATAATTCAATCAACCTATATTTCTTTCGCAATCCATGTTCTTTATATGTTCATCAATAGCTTGCAGTAGGAAAGCAACAGGAGTCTATCCTTGTAGCCTCTTCATACAAAAGGTCTAAAAAAAGAACAATGTGCATGCTTAAAAAAAGTATTTTTTGTTGTGTATCATGTAGGTTGTTGGTTGGAGACTAGTGAACGAAAACGGGAGTCTAAAGCTACAATGCTTATGGAAGCTTAGAGATTCTGAATGTGCAGTAGAACTCATAAACCGAATCACTAAAGCCGTAGGATCCACGAGCCATTTCCCTAACCTTCACCTTGAACAGTCAAATTCAAATCAAGTCAGAGCAGAGCTCTGGACTTCTTCAGTCGGTAACCACCATTCTTGTTTGTCTAATTCTTTTTAATTTATTGAGTGATTTTTCCCTGAAAATTCTGTTTCTAATTGCAGGAGGCTTGAGCATGAATGATTTCATTGTAGCTTCAAAAATTGATGATGTAAAAACTTCAGATCTTGTTCCCAGGAAAAGAGCTTGGGCTTAGTCTGCATATAATTCCCAGGAAATATAATTTTGGCATCTGTATTCTTTATTTTTAACTTGTTATTGCTTTTTTACTTCTTTAGAACTTTTGACAATACAAATTATGCTGTTTTCATGAATGAAAATTTCATGAGTGGCGCTCAATGTTATTCTTAATTTCATAATGTGCTCGTTGATCGAGATCGTATCCAGATGATGTCTACATCTTCTTTGATTAATATGGTTTGAGACTAACCTTTGTATGTGTATTAGAAATTAACCTCATTGTTGCATAATTGTTTCATGTAGTACCATGAATCATTATGTTTTGAACTTTAACATGCTTTTATTAGTTTATAAATCAAATACTCGCTCAGCCATTCCCACAAAAATGAGACAAGTACTCAAACACAAATGTTTTTTTAAAAGTAATTGAGCTTCTAGCTAATTATGGTTTAGCTAAAGAACCTTTGGGGCATCTCTTACACCTTTGGACCAAAGACCCATTGGTACCCTTCCGGCAGCTTAGCATCCCAACTAACCCTAAATGAATCACTTCTTTTCACATTACAAATCGGGCATCTGCTAACATGACTATCACACGACATACAAACGCTCAAATGCCGGCATGGGGCCCACACAATGTTTGCTCTCTGACTCTTGCAGACTCTGCACAACGCATCACACTCTACATGATTGAATTTAGACTGAACTTCTTCCTCCACCTGACCACCAGCAGCAAGGGGGGCACTTAATTCTTCCACTTCTTCACTTTCCTCAAGTGCTTCTTCCAACGTAAGTACCCGCTGAGCATAAAACTTGCACGTGACTTGCAAGACTTTCAACTTTTCTTCAAGTACCATTCGTTTTTGTACTTCTGCATCCACCTTTTTGCGCCACTTATCCAACACACCAAATTGAAATTGTTGCATCTGCATGAACATGGAAAAATCAGGTAAATAATGAACTAAAAGAAAAATTAAATCAAATCTAACATTAAGCATATTGCATGTATTACCAAGTCAGAGTAAGTACTGTCATTAGCGACTGCTTGTTGAGAACGTGGCTCATTCACAGTCGCCTCAGTAGGGTTACTATCGCTAGAGCTGGCAACGATAGCCTTGTTCTTATTGGCTCCAGCATTCGTGATAGGTGACATTGTTTTTGAAACTTAGGGTGGGTTTAACGATTACATTAGAGGTGTTTATATACACAAAAGCATTAAGTTTTGATGACAAGATAATATGGTAATATTATCACACAAAATATTGAATCATCTCCAATGAGGATGATAATTTCACTTTTAATATTACTTTTCTTCTATATATGGTAAAGTCATTAAAAAATGCTGCATACTAATTAATTTCAAACGGCTAGTTACACATTAAAGCAAAATTGGAAATAATTAAGTTTTTTTATTCTAAAAAATACAGTCAATGTTTGAACATGTGAACACGTCAAATATGTTATGTGGCTTATATGGACATTTGAGAAACAACAAATACATGCACATGGTCTGTAAAAGAGTAAAGAAAAAAAGTTATTTCAAGATTGGTACTTGATCATTTTCTGAAACGAATTGCTATATCCTATTTGAAATATTAAATGTATATATCATGTCGGATCCTTATCTTTTATGAAAGGCAAAATTTTATTGTGTGTGACTATGAAATTGAACCAAAACTTATTTACTTTTTTAGAACAAACGGAAATCATGTGAGCATGTCAAGTGGCGAATGTCTTTCACTAGTGTAATTTATGTGTTACAAGTTTTTCTAACATATATGATAATATGAATGTCGATCTCAACAAGCTATCAAATTAAACATACAACCAAAGAAAAACAACTATAGTATACATACAACTTCGCATAAAACTATTGGTCTAATATGCAAATTCACACTCTTATCAGATATCCAACTAGATTAACCAAATAGATAGTGATCATTAATTTCACTCCTTACTACTTAGTACATCCTTAGACTATCGTTTTAAAATTCTCCTTCAGTTCGCCACTCTCTAATTCTACACGATATATGTACATTTGTGACTAGAAAACATGTCAACGTCTGCCTAAGACACTTGTATATTAATGTGTTTTGGTGTTCCTCTAAATGTTGTATGATTTCCTTTTTAAGAGTAGGTGCAACATACTTATGACTTATGCGAAGCATGATGAGGATGTTCTTGATCTTCATCGACCCTCAAAACATAAATAAACAAGGCATAGGATAATGTTATAAATCACCTAAGCCTCGCCTATCAAATTTTAATTTGTTAAACCAATTGCATGCCTTAAACACGATGCATGATGAATATCATTGTTATTAGGTTTAATTTGCAACTCTGATATACATCTTTCTAATCGTTATCCTTACCTTAAATATCTACAATATCTATCTTTGATCTTTTTAATGAATCTAAATACCATTTGGTAGTTTTGGAATGAGATAGCTTTCTCCTCAAAGCAGCCATCCAAGGACCTTATCTTTCACCACATCAAACTTGCTTTATATCAATGGATCTCATGTAGAAGTAGAAAGTTTAGTCTAAATGGATTGAGTGGTTTAATAACCCACATCATGCTCTTTGTAGCTGATTATTTTTCCTTTGTGCTCCTAGCATCTTGCTAGGTTGCTCCTTTTTTCTACATATTTCTCGTCATTTAAAAAGTTGTTATATCACCAAAGGTCTATAGGCACATGGAAAGTTCAAGCAGTAGCAATAAGTGATCTAAGCAGATTATGTTACCATACCATGTTATAATTAGTTTATGTGTTCTCCTATAGTTATATGCAGTTATATGTCTTAAGCAGTTATGTCCAAGTAGCAATTTCTTTAGCACTTGTAATAGCAGTTGTAGTGTAATAAGTTTATATATTGAACAAACAAAAAAAGAAACATGTAAGTTATCCTTCCAGCAAAGTGTATGTGTGTTTAAAGAGATCGAAGGGTTCTCTCTAATGAGCTTTGAATAATAATGAGTAAATCCAACAAGAAAGGAAGAATAGCCAGCAAACACTCTAACCCCTAATATGATGCCATCCTACAAAGACCTATATCGAGATCCATAAGTTGGGACCATAACAGCCTGGTATCACAGCAACAAGATATTGGTGAATCGATGCAACTATGTTCGTTTTTTAGGCTCCATACTTCCAGGATCTTCAATAATCAAACAAACATCATGTGTGAAACATCATCAAGAATAATATAGAACAAGAGAATTGGTTGAACCCTTTAATAACTGATTTATTATAATCGAATGGGTTGCTTGTTTACAAAGAACCCTAACCTATTTATAATACATGTCCATAACCGTTTCTAACCGTTTGGCGGTTAAATAACTACCTTACATAACTAACTATAACTGCTATCAACCGCTATTCGGTTATAGAGTTCTATTTTAACATATTTAGCCCTTAGGCTTTATTCTTACTACTAAAACATCCAAACTTAATATTTGATCTAAAACATTAAAGGCTAACATTTTCCCCCCTAATGATTTAGCATCAAATTATCCTGAGTGATCTTCATTGTTTCTTCAAGCAATGTCTTCAAGTTTCATTGCTGTCTTGACTGCTATCTTGTTGTCTTCTTCATCATCTTCAAGACTAACACCAAAACGATTCTGACTTGTCTCTATTGCTCCATCCTTCACTCTCTTTCCCTTCTGGTCTTGCAGGTCCATGGCCAAGCCATCATTGCTTGCGTCTCCTACATCTTTTGACTTTTCACCCCAAGGTACGTTAGCAGTTTCATGGCAGACTACAATGAGATCAACAAACTTCTTATAACATGCAGTCGCAACTGCTTCTTCATCTTTGGTATCTAGTCCTTGAAGTTTTGCAATCACTCCATACTTGTCACTCAAGACAATTTAACATGTTCCCTTTCTCTTTCCCTTCTTTGTGCAACGGTTCCAAGAACAAAAATTGTTCTTCCTCTTTTTTCTGTTTCGCGATTTACAGCAACAAAGATATCTCATGATATTAAACGCGTCTCTTGAATGATGATCAAAAACATGACTTGTTGTGTTGTTTGATTCCTCGTGCTCTGATACCATGTTCGTTTTCCAGGCTCCATACTTCCAGGATCTTCAATAATCAAACAAACATCATGTGTGAAACATCATCAAGAATAATATAGAACAAGAGAATGGGTTGAACCCTTTAATAACTGATTTATTATAATCAAATGGATTGCTTGTTTACAAAGAACCCTAACCTATTTATAATACATGTCCATAACCGTTTCTAACCGTTTGGCGGTTAAATAACTACCTTACATAAATAACTATAACTGCTATCAACCGCTATTCGGTTATAGAGTTCTATTTTAACATATTTAGCCCTTAGGCTTTATTCTTACTACTAAAACATCCAAACTTAATATTTGATCTAAAATATTAAAGGCTAACAAACTATTTCAACAACAACTTAAGGCTTTCATGAATCAGTATAATGAAGATCAGCAACGCATATAAGCCCAGTTTGAAGAGATTAGGCGAGACAACACCACCAGCAGCGCTACACATGAGACTCGCACTGATTGTCATAATGATAAAGGAATTGATCGTGGTGGCAGTGGCACAAATCGTCGCTGGAAATCAGACTTTCGGCGTTATAATGGTTCAATAGACCCATTCCCATGGATGAGTTATTGTGAATTGTGATTACTATTTTAGGCGCCAGTGGGTCGTTGATGATGAGAAGATGAGTATGGTAGCACCACATCTGGATTGGGAGGAGTTACAGGGCCATTGTTGTCGATGATTTGGTTCTTATGGTAGTCGTAGTAAGTCTGGAGAGCTGGTTAAACTCCAACAGACTAGGTATGTGGAGGAGTACCATCGATAGTTTGAGAAATTGGTTGCTCGTACATCTCATCTTTGACCAGAACAAGAAGTGGAGATTTTTTTCAGCGGGTTGCAAGACTACATCGCAGTGGAAGTTGAATTACAACGTATTACACCCAAAACATGCTTTACGTATTAGATTACAAGAATGACATCGAGCAAGTTTGACTACGACTTTTAGTAGTTTGAATGATTTACGTGATTCGTTAGTCAAACCGAGAGTTAAAGTATTAGTTAAGGTATTATGAAAACGATTTTAGAAAGTATTATGTGTCACAACTATACATGTAAAGGACTTAAGGGGCCATAGTTGCCAAATAGGAAAACTAACGTCTAGCTTATCTTAACGACTTCTCTAGACATTTCCACAAGTCTTTCATTTTGTGTAGTGTGATCTTATGTGTGGTGACGGCGATCCAAGCAAAAAGAGAGAGGGAAAATGAGCTAGTGATGATCTCTAGATGATAAATTAAGAAGTGTTTTGCAAGTCTTCATTTCTAGCTAATATTTCCATCTAAGTAAGTTTATTCTTGATTTAATTGGAATTAGGGTTTTATGTAGGTAATTGGGAAATTCATCATATGATCAAGATATGATCATATGATTATTAAGAATGAAGGTTGGGTATGTTTATAGGTTGGGTAAACCCTTGTTAAATTATATTGCTTTAATGTGTTAATAGGTGTTGGTGATTCTTGGATTAAATTCAAGAGTGATGTTGTTATAGCTATTGGGTAACTTGATTATGGAGCCAAGGTAAATAACTTGGACTATAACATGTGTTATATGTATGTTTATCATGTTTGTGTTGTGATTGATGGTGATAAGGGCTTAAGAATCTTGGTTTAGAGAATATAGAAGTATTAGAGACTTGACTTGTTGGAATTATGTTGTCAAAGTAATTGTTGTCCATGTTTATGGATAAACAAGTAATGTGATGAAATTGTTATACGCTTTGTGTTTAGTTATAGTATGGATTGGTTTGTATTGTAATAATATGATAATTATGGTTAATGTGTTAATATGTAAGTGTTGAATGGTTATAGTGCTAATGAAGCCAAAGTGTAATGATAATAGCCATGGGATAAACTATGGATGATTATGATGCTGATGATGTATGTATAATTATATGTTCTATGCCGGTTACTTACTAAGTGAAAGCTTACCATTATAGTTGTTGATATTTTTGTAGGTAACACGGATTATATGAGTCCTAGATAAAAGCTTTTGGATGTGGAATAAAAGAGAGTGAAGTCTTTATGCTTACGAGCTTAGTTTTAGATACCGAGCTTGATCTATGTTGAACCCCAAGTGTCGTTAAATGGTTGCAAATGAGTCGTCAAGTTATAGTTTTGAAAATGATATGTATATTTGAGTCTTGTTACAAATTTGGATTTGTGTTTACAGGTTTTAAAGTATGTTGTAAAGTTATGTTAAAGTTGAGTTGAAAAGGGGTCAAAATAGGTGTTTGGCAAAGCACATGTAGCTTTGTAAAGTATATGTTTATGGGTCTTTTAGGGCAAGTATAGTTATGAAAATGATGTTTTATGATGTTAATATGATTTCTCGAAGTCCTCGTGAAGTATTGGGTCATGGGGGTCGAGTTTTGGGTAAAAAAGACTACTTAAGAAGTGTTGTGCAGGTTCTGAGGCTTTTAGTTGTGGTTGTGGAACATAGTTGTATGGATGTGGGGCTTCTAAGGCTATTAGCCGCGGCTGTGGTGCAGTTAAGTGCAGTTCAGATTTTGGCCAACTTCGAAAAATCGTATCTTTTAAACCGTAAGTCGTTAGGAGTCGTCCCAACAGTCGATTTGAAGGTAATTGAGTCTATTTTTAGTTAAAAATAGTATCAGGGTTGGTTTTTCATAGATTTTTTCATTTTGTTAAAAAGTAACAGAAGATCCGGTATAGTTGAGTCGTTTCCGTGAAAAGTTTTAATTTTTGGTCAAATCGTTGTTTCACTACGACCAACATATCTCAGTTTTGCTATGTACTTCGCGCGTTTATATGAATGACGCAGATCCGAAAACCAGTTAGAGCAACGATGTGTTCAACGAGTTGATCTACTTCAAACTAATACGTCGTAGTCAACACAACAATCCAATCACTATATCAAACGTTTATCAAGTACTGAAATAGCATAACGACGAGCGAAGAATTTGTGTTTTAACTGTGATGAAATATACTTACCAGGTCATCACTGCAATCAATTAATTTACATTGGTATGACAGAATCTTCTGATGATGATCAAGAACCACATATATCGCATACTTAATGGCGTTTCTCATTTGGTGGAATCTCCTTTTTGCTTGAGGACAAGCTCATTATCGAAGAGGAGAGTAATGTTATATCACCAAAGGTCTATATGCAAATGGAAAGTTCAAGAAACATCAATAAGTGATCTAAGCAGCTTATATTACTATACTATTATATAATTATTTTATGTGTTCTCTTGTAGTTATAAGCCATTAGGGCTGAGCGTCGGTCCAAAACCGATCCAAACTGACCAGAACAGATAAAACCGAAAACCGAAATTCATGAAAAACCTAAACCGAAACCGAACCGACGGGCCATCGGGTCGGTTCGGTTTTGTGTCGGGCCGTGGGTTCGGTTCGGTTTAGGTGTATTTAGGTATCTTTTTGTCGGTTTTGGTCCGAACCGAACCGACCCGGAACCGAAAACATGTAAAACATAAAACCGAAACCGAACCGACGGGCTGTCGGGTCGGCTCGGTTTTTGTCGGTTCGGTCGGTTTTGTCGGTCCGGTTCGGTTTTGGACCTTTGATGCTCAGCCCTATAAGCCATTATGTGTCTGAGGCAGTTATGTCCAAGTAGCAGTTTCCTTAGCAGTTTTAATTGTAGTTATTTTGTAACAAGCAAATGTATTGAATAATTAAAAAAAAAAAAAAAAAAAAGGAGCATGCAAGTTGTCTTTCCCACAAAGTGTGTGTGTTTAAAGAGATTGAAAAGTGCTCTCAAATGAGCTCTCAAAATTAATGAGTAAATCCAACAAGAAAGGAAGAACAACAAACACTCTAACCTCTCATGTGATTTCATCCTACGAAGACTATAATGCGATCCATAAGTCGGGACCACAACATTCGCTTTCAAGGAAGTATCTTCAATGACTTCATCGCAGTACTAATCATGATATACAACTATTATGATCTTCAAAAAGTTTAGTTGTTAATGGCTTCCAATAGAGTTCTCAATACGTATTCCTTTATATGCTTTTGCAAAAAGTGTGTCAAGTTTAATCCTCACAGTTAGGACACTGATCATATTTCAGAATTCAACAACCAGTTGATAGTTTTTTTTTTAACCGCAACAATTTTCCTTAAGAAGTTGGAAGTTGGTTATAAACCAAACTGACATTGATCGGAAGGATTGTCACATATATATGCATGAAATTTTTGTGTAACTGTATGTTTAATTTACAAGAACCATGAATGTATAAGTTTTGAATATTCAGGTATAGATGAATGTATGCTCGTTTTTGAGCATTAACATTCAAAAATAAGTTTTGAACATTAAAATTCAACGGTGCATAAATAAAACCAAACTTCACTCTCATTTTAACTTTTACTTGTAGATTCTCAACTCCATACAAATAATATTTAAATCAACCTTGAAACTATCTTTCACCATCACATATCGGGCAAACATGGTGTTTTAATTGGGAATGCGCACATCGACCTTAAAACTAGTAGATCTTTAAATCGGGCAGACCTTAACTTTGTGATAACATCCCATACAAACACATAAATGGCGGCATGGGAAAAACACTGAGTTAGCCATCCGACTCTCACATTTTCTGCACATGATACCAACTTTTCTGGTGTTAATTTCATAACTGCTTCCCACTTCTTCCTTACCACCACCCACAGAGTCTTTGGCTTCTTGCAATGCCAACCTCCGCTGTAGTTTTTCCTCCAATTTAGCTGTCTTATCAACATAGCGATGGTATAGTTTTCTGACTCGTTTCAATTCCGCTCCTACTGCCTCTGTCTTATTCACTTCATCTTCAAGTTTTTTGCGGCAGACGTCAACCACAGTGACTTCAAACTGTTCCAACTGCATGAACATGAAAATCACGTAAAAACATTAAATTAGCACAAAGAATTATATTAATGGCTGTTTATTTTTTTTAAAAAAAACTTTTAAATGAAATATTCCAAACACGAATAAGATACGCAATCCAATACTCATTTCAAAATTGTTTATCTTTTTAGTTTCATGCATATTGATGACTGTTAATTTTCAAAACAGATACAGTACTAAAACTTTAAGATAAGCAATGGTAAACATTCTTTTAAATACCATATTAGAGTAAAGATCATCATCATTTGGCTGTGATGCACTTGCGACATGTGTTCCTGGTTGAGCAAGCGATAGGTCGTCACCAATACTAGTTTCTATCTTCCTCTTGCAGGCCCTCCTGATCATCCTCTTGCAAATCCTCCTGATCGGCCCCATTTTTTTTTACAATCAAGACGAATTTACTACTGTTATTCTGTTGGATGGGTGTATTCCATCAATATGGTTTACTTTATATACAAAACAATATTCAATTTTTATTTTTTGAAAAAAAACATATGCATACTCATCTTATTAATCAGATTATATGCAAAGAGGTTTTGTGGGGGAATAATGTAATTTTTACCTTTTCCAGGAATAAAATTATTATTTACCTATGAAAAAGATTTTTAGATATTTATTTCTGAGCATATATAGAAAAACTATAAGTTTTTGCTTTATAATTCAAACGGTTAGTTTTGTACTAAATAAAATTGAACATTGATTGTCTTTATATGTAAAACATACAATAAATATATATGAACATTCTAACATGTAATAATAAATTTTTGTGACGCATATTCTGGTGTTCACATCTAAAATAGTATAGGTGTAAACGAATAACAATAATAGTAATACTTAAAAAGAAGATCAAATTCTATGACAAAATGAATGTATTAAAGTCAAAGTACAAAAAACAAAGTAATTATGATTATGAAATAAATAGTTTGGCTGATTTTACATATTGTACTTCAGATTCTAAGTTTTTTTTAGAATAGACTTTGAGATAAACACCTTACAAATTAAATTTAAAATAACTGTGTATGGTTGGGTCAAATTTTATTGATTCTAATTTCAAACTAAAAATTATATCTTCAGTTTCAAAACAAATTATATGTGACTGTAGAAACTATACTACACATGCTACAAGTATAGTAAACGTTAATGTTAAGTTTATTATTGTTTCCATAGTAGAATACAAAATGGCAAAGTCGTAGTTGGACTTTAGAAGTCAAAGAAGTTTCATCTTCAGTTTAGTATGCTAGTTTTCTGCAGTTGAATACAAGAATAAGTAGTAATGATAAGAACACATGCTGAAAGTTATTTTCACTTATCAACTATAGCTCATAGGGTGGCATTTTATCAATAAAACGACATATGAATCCGTACATTATCATTATGGATGATAAAGCATGATGCTAAGGCAAACAGCCTTTATATATGGTTTTTGGCAAAAAATCGCACGGACGTATTATATTATGTAATTTCATATTGTTGGTGGCACCGTACTCGAAGTTAATTAAAGTTGCTTGTAATACCTTCACTCAGTTATAACTAAAAAACTTTCGTTACATAAATGCTGCTTTGAATATCTCCATTCCTGTTTTAGTAATGTAACGGTAATGCCTACTTATCTAGTTATCTGTCAAATGTGGATACCATTATGACTCTAAAATTTTTCTGATTGTTATGTCTTTTTTCTTTGCAACTAGCTACAATACGTTTCATCATCCATGAGATGTATAGGATTGCTTGGTGCCTCAAACCCCTTAGTAGCACATCAACTTTGAAGTTGACTAACAACAGGTCGAAAACGTGAAAGATCAAGGATTGTTGTGCTTCTAGTGTTTCCCTTAACAATTGGGGTTTTAGACGACAAAATCTTAATTCTCTTTAGTTTAATGTTAAATATGAGAGGGTAATCATATTTATATAATCCATCAAGCTTCGCCCGCCGCCACACACCAACCAAACTAACCTAGTTTTAATGCGCCGCTTTTTGGATCATCCGGTAGAAAATCAATATTATCTTTAGTTTCGTATCTTTGTAGATTCGTATTCATGAAAGTTAAGGACTTGTTACAAATTCACTTAATCATATTTAGGGTTACAAATTCACTTAATCATATTAACGTACATCCCTTTTTTTGATTATCAACAATTGAAACAGCAGATTTAAATGATTATATGTCGTGTTTTTCAAGATTCAACAGTAAAATCTTGTTAAATTATCCACCGCTGTCACTAGCCACGTGGAGTAGATCTGCTAGTTCTGTAAAAATCGTTATGGGTCTGTCTCTGATTTGTTTATGTGCATGTATTTCTTAGTTGCGCTCCAATATACCTATGATAAAGTGCTTATTTACTTGATAATAACCCTTTAAACCATACTGATTTAAGCTTATAAGTTGTGAACCATTTATTCTTCTTTATATATCATTCTTTCTATATCAATAACTTGCAGTAGAAAAATAAATAACAGTCTGATAAAAATCGTAAAATCTCATTTTCAGAAAGGTTTCAAAGAATAAAAGGTGCATGCTTTTTGAGGACTATTTTAAGAAAATAAATCTTATTGCGTAACATCCTGCAGGTTATTAATTAAAGACTAATAAAAGAAAACATAATTTTATAACAGTCACATATCTTGAATTGTTTTGTATTATAAAAACCACAAGATATTCTAACAAAATAAGATTAAATTGATATAGATCTCAAAGATCCAAATGACAAAGAGGCAGCAGAATGCCAGCCTCTCAAATCAAACACTCTAGTCACTTAATTCAGATACAGAATTGAAACAACTGAAAAGGAAACTTGAACTAAAAAACAGACCTCATACAACAAACCCATGATACAGATTAGACTTCACACTTGGTCCCAAGTCTTTGCTTAGAACTTCCAATCAATTTTAAAACTTGTAACCTTGTGTGCATCACAAAGCAGACAAGCCATAACTTTATCATCACAGTCCTGGCACACACACACATGTCGACATGGGAGCCACAAGATATTTGCTGTTTGATTGTGACAATGGCCACACATAGCATCAAGCTCTATAACCTGATTACTAGTGCTGGACTGTCCCTCACCATCAGCACTAGTTTTCGCCATCCTCTGCTCGAGCATGGTCTTCAGCTTGCCTGCTTGGAAACAATAGTACTCATACAGTTCCTTGAACCGTTGCATCTGAGCTTCAACTTCCTTTCTTTTCTGTACCTCCATAACAAGAGTGTTATGATACACATCCACCACGTTTCGTGACTGATCCATCTGCATGCACATGCAAACGATGTTAAATACTATCAATTTGAAAATATAAATTCAATCAAATAGAATCAAAACCTAGAAAGATAACTTACCATGTGCTAGTAAAGCTCGTCAAAGTCTGGTTCTGGTGTTTCAATGTTAGATACTACTGGTGGAGTGGGATCTTTAGCAATAGCATCCATCATGTTCTTGAATGCCTTCCTGATCGACGGCATTTTGTTAAACCCTGATCAAGGAAATCGAGATACCTTGGACTAACAACTAAGTTATGTTGTTATGTTAAATCGATACATCTAGCAAGGTTTATATGCACAATGCACAGGAGCATGCATTCAATTAAAATTCATTACAAAGGAATAATATATGGTAATATCATCATTACGCATATTATCTTGTATATTCTATACTACGAACATAAATGTTTTACTATAGTTTTATGATGTAGTATTTTTCTTAGTAAATGGTGGTGTGAGGGGTAATATTGTAGTTTTACCAGTTTTGGGTAGTGACTTGTGACTGTTGTCAAAAGATATTTAGGTTAGGTTTTCTTTTCACTCATTTACATGGTATATTCATAAAGTCTTTGAAGATATGTTCCTGACTACTAATTAGATTTCTATTTAAGAAAAAAAATGTTACAATCACCAGCTCATGTACAGGTAATGTTTTTATTAATTCTCTTATATAATACTCCGTAAGAGAATTTCATAAATTTGAAAAGAAAGTTGTTACTGTAATTGCAATTTGATAAATGGAAGTGCACCATGGATTCTGCCTACGTCGCAAATTTGAGCATTTTTGTTAGCCACGTAAAGGTAAAAATTAAAACTTAATTTGATCAAACTCATCTAAATTTCATCAAACAAAATAACCAAGTATAAAAGAACATGTGTCAATTATGCAATTTGGTAAAAAAAAACTTAGAAAAAGAGGCGGTAATTAATAAAGCTTTAGTTGTTAATTTTTTTTTTTTTTTGGTAAAAGGTCAAAAGACCCGGTAAATATATTACTCCAAAAAAACGTTTAAGTACAAAGGATATGAGTGAATCTCATATCTCAGCCCGTTACATAGACGGAAAGCTTACATAACAAGATACTTCATATTCTCTAATGAGGTGAGATCAATACAAAACACATTTAATCTAAAGAACAAATCATAAGATCTCAACCATTTATCTTCTTTTTATCCAATGGATAAGATGAAAGCAAAAATTAACAAAGGAAAGGTAAAAATGTAATTCTATAAAAACCCACTTTCCACCCTTTTTTAGAAAACAACATATCTTGCAAATGGTAAATCTTCAAGTTACAAAAAATACACCATCGCGACGAGAAAAAAATCATCTTTCTATTGATATGCACTTTTATATACTTTCGACGAACTTTTTTTTCAAAATTTTCGTCCAGAAAAATCCCACGGGATTCGTAAAAAACTCCACGGAGTTCGTAAAAAAATCCCACGGGATTCGTAAAAAGACGAACTTTTTTTTTCAAAATTTCCGTCCAGAAAAATCCCACTGGATTCGTTAAATCCCACGGGATTCGTAAAAAGACGAACTTTTTTTTTCAAAATTTCCGTCCAGAAAAATCCCACGAGATTCGTAAAAAAATCCCACGGGATTCGTAAAAAAATCCCACGGATTCGTAAAAGACTAACTTTTTTCAAAATTTCCGTTCAAAAAATCCCACGGGATTCGTAAAAAAATCCCACAGGATTCGTAAAAAAATCTCACGTGATTCGTAAAAAGACGAACTTTTTTTTTTCAAAATTTCCGTCCAGAAAAATACCACGGGATTCGTAAAAAATTCACTTGTGATTTGTATAAATCCCATGGGATTCTGTATAAATAATATCATGATTATGCTTTTAATAGTTTATAACTTAAGGCTCATAATATTGAACATTAATATCTAGAAAGCAGTTTCAGTTATATATAAGACTGATATTGGATCCGAATGGTCACTACAATACATCTTTTAAAGCATTTTTATTACTAATTAGAAAACAAAATATCACAAAAGAAAATTAAGAACCAAATAACAACTTGACCATAAAAGCTGAATCAAGTTTTCAATATTTCATTAATCTTACACCTTTGCTAAGAAAAAGAGCGGCATATCAGTATATCACACACATTGCATTCTAAACAAATTTCTCCGTAGAAAATGTTAATTAGACAGCTTCACATTTACGACATGTTTTTGCTCTACAAATAACTATACAAAAGCTGCACTTCACTTTTCCGTAGTATCTATGTTGGCTCAACATAGTGCTGGTGGAGCAAAACAACCATAGACTACATCAATTTAACCAATCCAAACTACTTAGGCGTTTTATCAAACATGTGGTGTGCTTTTATGGTCATTACAGTTTTAAATCCAAACCCCTAACCACCATTTTCACCACTCCCTGCCACTCATCACTACCAACACCACCAGCCCATCACCACCATTTTCACGCGCCACCACCACAAACAAAAAACCACCTCAAACCCATCCCCAAGCGCCACCACACCACCACCATACCCCCCCCCCCTCCAAACCAATATAACCCTCCAAACCTTCCCCAACAAAGACCCCATTCAAGAAAATCCAACTGTCACCACTCACCTCCCTGATCCATCCTCCGCCGCCGCAACAACCTCACACTCCGCTGCCACCCCCGCCCCAGATATGGCAGATCTACGAACTCGCCGCCACAGATGCCGTCACCCCCGTCCCGCAGCTCCAACAAACACAAATACAACCATCGGAATACAAAACTCGTTGGAAAAAATAGATCGGTGGCGGATCAACGACGGTTTATGGTGGTTTGTGTGCGTGTTAGGTGAGAAAGGGAGTGTTGTAATTGGTGAGTGTGTGTGTGTTTGGGGTGAGAGTCATGTGTGTGTGCGTGTGTACCGTGTATGTGTGTGTGGGTTTGGTATAAGTATATAATGACTAAAATGGCCCTTAGTATATTTTTATTTTAAAATATCAATTAATCTAAACCGTTGGATGGGAGGAGGATGGATGGTTGAGATCTTGTGGTTTGTTCCTTAGATAAATCTTGTTTCGTAGTGAACTTTTTTCATTCTCAAATCAAGAAAATAAACCACTTCTTATTAGATAACATTAGACATGTATGAAAACAAAATTACTTCCTACCAAGGCCTTGAAGCTTAGTACCATACATGTCATAATAAGCATTCAAGTTCCCTGGAAGATCGTAGACCTGATCTGCATAGTTATCATACTCATAGTCATCATAATCATCTTCACGGTCATGACCACCACCAAATAGGTTCATTGACTCATCAAAAGTGTTCACAACCTCCTCTTCATCCCTGTCAGAATCAACAATCTCTCCCACCTTAGAGAATGGGTTAACCCTCTTAGAAGAAGAAGTAGACCTTCTCGTTCACAACACTCACAAGTAGTTCTTGCGATAAATTACCAGTCTTTGGAGCCCCATCCATCATAGCTTCCTTTGTATCACCCGGATAATCAACCTTTTTAATAGGATGACCATCATCATCCACAAGGGTAACTTTCCCATCAATAATTAGCTTTTCAAGCTCCCCAATTTTCTCAACAATAGGAGTAGGACAAACCTCCTTAGCTTCCATTGTATTTCCAGAATCCAACTCTGCCCCATCCTTAGCCTCGACATCAGTATGAATGCCACATTCCTCAGTATCTATCATATTAAGGATTTCAAACGTATTAGATGTAGCAACCTTCTTCCCACTCATACTAGCTACATCAGAGGCCTTCTTCTTTGTAGTATCCACCTGCTTGGGTTCAGGTCGAGGCGCTTTAGGTTGATACCTAAATTTAGGACCCACAGCAGGTTTAATAAAACCATTACCCGGACCACTTTGGCTACCATTCTTACCCTTGTTTTTGCGGTTGATCGTCTGAAAACTATCACTGCCATTTTGTGTAGGCTGAACTAGAGGAGGAACAAATTTAGGACAGTTATCCAGAGTATGACCAAATAGCTTACAAGTGTCACATCAAGGCGGTTTCCATTCGTACTCAACACGAACCTTTTCAATAGTAGAACCCGACCCATCAAGTAAGGGTATTTCAACAGTGAGACTTTCCTTAGGTACCTCATCCTCCTTCACTTCAATCAGACACCTAGCAAAACTACTACGACCCCAAGATTTCATGCACATTTGACTAATGTAAGTAGGAATGGCAATGGGGCGGGTTTGGGGCGAGGCGGCCATCCCCATCCCCAAACTCGATTACAAAAATCATCCTCAAACCCGCCCCAATCCCCATTGGGGATCTTATCGGGGTGCCCCATTAGGGCGAGATGCTCCCCCAAACCCGCCGCATTCCCCATTGGGGCCTTATCGGGTTTTATTTTTTGAGCGCGATCCTCCATCATACTCATGCCTTTCCTCGTTTATTCTTATTTTTACGCTATTAACAATATGATTTTGCAGAATAACTTAAAGGATTGAGAACCCATTAATAATATATTAGGCATTGGAATAAATCACAACGTTTTTAGAATATTATGACACAAAACAATATTTTATGATCACACTTTGAAATATTACAAAGATAAAAATTAATAAAAATTAGAGAATTATATTTAGTACATAAATACTAGCACAATATTTAAGGTATATAGATATATGTATATGTTTCGGGGCGCGGCGGGGCGGGGATAATGTGCCCCGTCCCCGCCCTAAACCCGATAAGAATCCCCGTTAAGGCCCCAAAACCCGCCCTGAAACCCGATATGCATGCCCTGCCCCTCCTCAATAAGTTCGGGTTTCGGGTTTCGGGTTTCGGGTTTCGGGTTTCCCCGTCAGGTTCGGGTTTTTTTGCCATCCCTAAGTGTAAGAATCTAGCATTTTAGGCGTACCAATCAATGTAGCTAGGAGACTAAGACCATCATCAGAAAACATAGCAAGGGGAACATCATGGAATTTAACCCACACCGGAATGTTAGTAAAATCCTCTTTAAGCAGATTAGTATTCAAAGTCCAAGATTTAAGTATAATAGGCACATTCCTAATCATCCACGGTCCGTTTTCCAAAACATCTTCAACACCTTTACGAGTGGAAAACTTAAAGAAAAAGAACCCCTTCGCATTCGTCATAACCTTTTGAATACCATACTTGGCCCACGTATTACGTACGTAATAATCAACAACCGGGAAGGCAATACGTTTACCAAGGAAATAGCCATAGAGAGTATTTTCAAACCTAATGTTTACCTCTTCAACAACTTCCATAGTGACAGTAAGGTCAACACCATTCTTGTTCTTACTACACTCCAACCTACGAAAGTTTGACATGCGTCTCTTAGGATCAACAAACTTAGAACCCGCATAAGAAACCGATTTGACACAACTTGCACCATTAGTTGCCATAGTAGTCTGTTTCAACTCACTTGGGGTGTTTTGAAGGCAACCAACCTGATGTGATGTAGATGCATCCTGAATATCCGCGTTCTTCAATTGGATATTATGCATAGCCTTCTCAAAGTCCTTACACACATCTAGCACCACCTTATTAATACCATTATTTTCTACAGTCGTAGGCTCAAAAGAACTAGGAATATCCACATTAGACGTAACATTAGTAAACGTACCAGTAACCTCAGTCGCATTAGTTACGTTATCAGAAAAGTAAGCATCAGGCTTACTCCCAAGAGGCATAGGCATATCACCATCTAACGAATTAACAGTAGTAGTATTACTTTTGTTAACCTCATACACACATGGAGTAGCACTCGATTCTCCACCAGTACCAGCAGTACTCTCGTTGTTAAGAAACCCCTTGTTCATCTCTCTATAACCCATGTGCAACAATAACTAAAGACAACCCAATACCACGCATGCAAGCACAACCAATGAAAAAGAATGAAAACCCTAACTAAAAAGTTAGGGTTTTAACCGTTAAGGCTTAAGAAACTAACCTCCCACCATGATGATAGTAACCAGATTAAGATAAGTCGACTTAAATAAACACCATTATTAATACCATTATTAACTTATGTTAAACAAACACCATGCATAGCCTTCTCAAAGTCCTTACACACATCTAGCACCACCTTATTAATACCATTATTTTCTACAGTCGTAGGCTCAAAAGAACTAGGAATATCCACATTAGACGTAACATTAGTAAACGTACCAGTAACCTCAGTCGCATTAGTTACGTTATCAGAAAAGTAAGCATCAGGCTTACTCCCAAGAGGCATAGGCATATCACCATCTAACGAATTAACAGTAGTAGTATTACTTCTGTTAACCTCATACACACATGGAGTAGCACTCGATTCTCCACCAGTACCAGCAGTACTCTCGTTGTTAAGAAACCCCTTGTTCATCTCTCTATAACCCATGTGCAACAATAACTAAAGACAACCCAATACCACGCATGCAAGCACAACCAATGAAAAAGAATGAAAACCCTAACTAAAAAGTTAGGGTTTTAACCGTTAAGGCTTAAGAAACTAACCTCCCACCATGATGATAGTAACCAGATTAAGATAAGTCGACTTAAACAAACACCAAGATTTTAAAATTTGACTTACTAAAGAAACAATAACCAGCGATCAATAATGCTGAATATACCTCAAGAATTCGTACACTAAAAAGAAACCCTAATCAACAAAGAAATCGACCAGAGAATTAATTAGTTTAGGATTGAAGAATCGATAATAAGGTTGAAAGATCATAGGCGGTTACAAGTAAGGAAACAATGGCGATTAATCCCTAAGAGTCGATTCAACAGACCCACCAAAACGTAAGAAGATTTGACAGGTTTTAGCGGAAAACGATTATGTTAGTTAGGGAGGGAAATCGCTAGAGAGAGAGTTTTTTAGGGTATCGGTTTTCCTTTAGTTGTTAATTTTTAAATAAATTGTATGAACTTAATTATTAGGGGTGTTCACGGAACGGTTCAGTTCGGTTAGTTGAAAGATAAACACTATCCATCACGGAACAGGTAATTCATTTTTACCCAAAATCGAACCGTACTAAGTGGGTAACCTGACATTCTGGTACACGAAAAGAGCAGTTACCCGCGGTTCGAGTCACGGTTAACAATGTTAGATGTTTAATCGAGTTTAACCGTATTGATAATAACATGATCTAGAACGTAGATTATTTTAATAAATTTTAAAACACCAAATATCTTAAAGTCATTCAAAGTTACCCCATCATAATAATTGCATTCAAATAAACATACATAACAAACTAACAAAAAAAACTTATTCGACGTTTATATGTTATGATCATATTACTAAATTTTCGCACATACATGTTTAGTAAATATTTACACTTTGCAGTATGAAGGAAAAAAGTCGCTATACAGTAAACGTAATATACAATTAATTGAATATAGGTTAAAACCTTCATGTATATTATACATGCTTCAGTTCAGTTAACTACATATATCTTAAAATAAAAACTGAAACCGAACCATGATAAGTGGGTTTTTTTGTTTTGGTTTTTTTCAGTTTTTTCAGTTTTGGATTTCTTTAGTTGTGGATTGAGTGATTCGGCTCAGTTTGTCAGTTTATTGGGTTTTTCAAACACCCCTATTAATTAAGTATACTTATCAGTTTTCATATTTTTAATAACTTTATAAATTTAATAAATACCCCTATACTTTATATTTTGTACTAATATATTTGCACGGAATCATAAATATAAAAAAAATGCACTAGTTACTGTGACATGCAAATGAATACAAGATATAATACATGTACAAGTGAGTGATGTTATTCCTCCTTATGAGATTAAGTAAGGATATCAAGAAAAATATTCCTTTTTAATTATCCGCATTCAATAACGACTCATGTTATTCATCTTTATAAGTTTAACCCGTGCACGAGTTTAAAAATCGGCTAAAATTTATTAACATAAATATAAATATCAAAATGAAAGCATGCCTCACACATTACTGTGAGATGAAAATAAACGGACAAGATTCTACATATAACAACGACACGTATTTTTTTAACGTCATTATGTGCTACTAAACACACATAATATCTAGAACATGACTTGTTCCAAAAAATATCTAGAACATGATCAATTGGTAAATTTAAAAAAGCTCAACCTAAATCACATGTCAGTTAAACAAAGTCAAATTATGTGTACAGTAAAATCTATACAAAATATTAATCGATACTAACATTTAATGAAAAAAAATTGTAAAAACCGTACGCACGCGGGTATTTTAACTATATAAGTGTTAGAAGTTTAATAAAATTTTATAAAAGAATCTTAGACATTACATAACCATGAATTTATAAATTTCTATAATATTTAACTTGTAAACAAAACTACTAAAATATTATTCTTCGTTATACTATATGTCTTAACGAGTGTAGAAACCCGCGCGATGCAGCGGGATTGCTTTTGTAGACGTGAATTTGGAACTGATGAATGACCGGAAAATTTGATTGTCTATTTTCGTGGCTACAAAGGACTTACTTTGTAACGATACTTAAACCTTAGGGACTACTTTTGCCAAATTGCTATAGATAGTTATTAATTCTACAGGACTTACTTTGCAACGACACTTAAACCTTAGGAACTATTTTTGCCAAATTGCTATAGATAACAATTAATGCTAAAGGACTTACCACGCGACGACACTTAAACCTCAGGGGCTATTTTTGCCAACTTGAGAAAGTTAGCAATTAATGTTTTGACACATGGCATGTGAAGAGAGCATGTCTTGCTCTATAGTATATATGATAACTAGCTTATAGACCCGTGGAATCACGGGGTTTTAAAAAAAATTATGCATCGAGAAATTAAACGTGTGAATAAAGTAAGAAAGAACATTGAACGTGAATAGGTTGAATTATTTAAAAAAAAAATAATAAATAATAAGTCAATCATACTATAAACTATTATACTTGTAACTATTAATGTAATAAACGTCCATGCATCGGATCCTCCAATTTTGATGGTCTTGAAAAGAAATGTAAGTAATGAGCATTAATTAAGTGATAAGCCAATGTCCATTCCGTATACCAATCATTCATCCATTATAATGATTCACCTTTAATACATCAATACAACGTCCAATTGAGTCCATTTCATATCCAATGTTATCTAAGTACGGTAAATGGTTTCGAATAAATATTTCATATGTGGCGTAAAATTGTCCTCTTAAAATATTTAAGCAGATTTAAAGGTCGCCTGTTATCAAATAAATGTTTTCAAAGATTTCGAGTGCAGATTGTAAGCGCCATCTCTCCACATACCCAAACAATTTCATTATTCATAAAGTAATTATAAACATAAATAAGCTCTTAAGCCACAATTGTAGAAACAAATTAAGGGGACTTGCATATCAAACTAACATTTGACACGGGAAAATCCTATAAATTTATTGTATGAAACACCATATAAATTAACACCAACAAATATTTTAATGGTGTGTTTGGCGTGGATTTAATCACTATACATCAAGCATTCACAACAATTGATTCTAACCACTTGATTACTTGAGATCGCCTTTCTTATGCTAGTTGTAAACATATTTTAAAAGTATATCTTAATACTTTTGAAGGAAATGCAATTTTTTCGGTTTTCAAAAACAATGATCGAACTGAACGCTGAATATTTAATTTGGTTTGGTTTGTTGATATATTCATTTGATAGTAGTTATTATTTAGTTAATTCTTGTATAAGTTTATGTCCCAGGTCTATGCACCAAACCTATTAGATTTATCTTAATACTGCATAGAAAATAACAATATGTTACAACTATATACAAAAGGGCATGCACTTGAAGTAGATAAAAATCGCACCTAAGTCACTAATTCTGAACTAATTGCTTATGCATATACGCTATTTATGAAGAATACAAAAGCATCAATATAATAATTTTATTAAGAATATCACTTCAATTGTTATATTATGAAATCTTGCACTAAACCATTACAAATAACGGTTTAAGGGATTTGAAAATATCAAGTGTGGTATGTAGTCAAACATTTAGAGAACTGTTTCTTCACATGACAATTGCAGTATCATAGATTATAATGTATATACTTTGACATAAGCAAATGTAAGCCGACACTTTTACACACATCAACTCTACCTTGATTGCCAAGTCTTTTTTGAATTGCAATCGATAGTGCCATGACACAAAAGAAAGTAACTCGTACCATTTTGGATAACGTAGCGAAATTTTCCCAAATGATTTATCAAACCCATTCACATTTGATATTATAAATGAAGTATTAATGAAGGATTAACGTTTGTGAGGTATTTACCTTTTAAAAAGAATGATGAAAGTGTTTTTTTAATTCGATGAAAAAAATAAATGGTCAAGATTTGTTTATTTAATTTTGACGATTAATAAAAACTAAATCGGTACTCACTAAACCAACAAAAAAGAGAATTGATATTTGTCTTCATTCAACATTAGCATATTGCATCCTTTTTTTTCGGAGTAAAGGGACTTTAAACCTGGTAAACTTTTATAAATATTAAAAGAAAAAGTTTTACAATACAAATAGGAATACCATGAGATGGGAATGATAACTAATGACATGCAATTAGTCACCCATTTATAATTGCCATACAAAAAATAATTACAATGACAACCTGAGACTTATAGATGCTCTCGTCCTTTGCCATGAGATAACTGTTACTAAAGAGCTTGATCCTTTTCTAATATCTTCTTTGAAAGCTTTCATCCATCTAACATCCTAACCACTTGTGCTGGTGAGTGTATACAACTTCAGACGAACTTCCACATATATGGATTCAGTTATTTGAAAGCTTTTATTCCTTTATTGCAAGACATAATTTGCTTTTGCACCAAGTATTACTCTAGTAACAACACTCTTTATGGTTTTCCGATAAGATAATGGTATCAATATTGATACTATATCAGGTATATCAAGTATCTTTGGTAATAAAGTAGACTCTTATAACTCTTGGCCAAACTTGATATGTGAAAGGGCATTAAAAAATAAATGTTCATGTGAATCTTGTACCTGTTTGCATAGTGAACACTGAAAACTGCCGTGTTTATCAAAACCGTTACATCCTATGGCTTGACTTTGCCTGGTGTTTTTAAGCGTTGATCGTCGGATAGATTGCCATACCTTACTAACTTCAAACTTTATCATCTACTTTTCTAACAGCCATTATGTGTTGAAAATTGTTAGCAGTAGAGAAGACTCCGATAAATAAATTAATCTTCTTTTTAGAAAAAATCTAAGGCTATTTAAGAGACCCCAACTAAATAAGATGATATGAATCTTTATAACTGGGCAAGGGCAACCCATCAGCTACCACAAACACCAATTCGAAGCCAAGCTTAACTATCAATAAAAACATACCATGGAATTTAAAGTTGGAAATACAGAAGTTGGAACCATTAATGTGCAGTTGAGTCATGTAAGGTCGCTTGCAACCAAGCTTTTTAAACCATTGTTTTGACCATACCTCTGATAAGCAATATTAAAATTTATAGTAAGTTTTTTTTTCACTCATTTCGACACTTAAAGTTTTATGCTTGCTTCCAAGTAAGAGGCTCTTCACCTCTCGCTTTCAAGAATTTGATCATAAGCTGCAAATTGTTTACATAAAGTTGCAAAGAAATTAACAAATTATCACGAAACAAATATATGGGTAGAGGAGGAAGGCAAGCCTGTGACAAACTTTTCTAGACGTGTGGCTTGGTAGATATCATAATAAATAAAGCTGCTTGTAAAGGGACTGTTTTGGGATTGCTTACTAAGGCTGCAACTTATAAGGAACTGTTCGGGGATTCCTTATTAATGCTTCTTATAGGGCTTTTAGGAGTTCTTATTTTCTTGATAAGCAGTCCCAAGCATCCCTATAAACATCTTTAATAATCAGTTCCAAACAGCCCCTATAAGCAGCTTTAGTATGCAATTCCAAACAGTCCCTTTATATGCTATAGTCTTAGTAACCAATCCCAAACAGGCCAAACTTATTTGTGCACATTCGATTCCCACATAGAATACAACATCCTATATATTCATATTTCAATAAATATTGAAAACTACTCAAAATACCTTTAAACTACATTAAATTAGAAAACCAAGTTTGAATTATCCAAACATTAGTGTAGCGTGTACCTGGAGGACTGGAGTCATTCCGACCTCATACATTTTGGAAAAAATCTTCTGCATTGCGAGTTTTTGATCTAGCCAGCTTTGAGGTTGTGCCCCACCCCATCTGCAATAAATGTAGAAAATATCAAAATTATTATTTAAAATTAAATCTCTAACCAAAAATCGCTTATGTTGTAGCATTTGAATTGCTATTGGCTTTTGTTTGGTTGAGCACACCTACAACCAGCAATATGTATACCAAAAAACCCATGGGTAACTTTTATGAGTAGTTCAAACAGTCAGTCGGGATAGGGCCTGCTTTATGTCGTTTTTTTGTTTCTGGCAAGTAATTTATGTAAAGATAGGGTTAACTCATGATTGTAACCCAATAAATTAACAATTTAACACCCATTTTTACTATCTCAAGCCCTTATAATTTGATTACTCCGTATCAGTTACTTCCAAAATGCAATGCCATAATTATTACCCTAATTAAGCAGATTTAACAAATCTATATCACTATATACTGTTTCTATACCTAGTTTTTTTCGTTGTACGGATTATCCTATCTAAATGTGTTTCTGATCATACTGGTCGCTTTTTCACCCTAAGCTTCATCATCAAATGGACTCGCTGGTCTTTACTATGGTTCTTGCTTCTGTTACGCTAACTAATGGTCGAGTTGAGTGTTGGTTTATCTATCAGTTCTCATCTTTCATAGCATTTACTGTGAACCATCGCTAAGTTCAAACTTACATTATTCCAGCAACTTGTGTGCAGATATGCGTGTTCTCTTCCTCATCAAGTCTCACGTATGCAAAACCAATCCTATTACATTACATTTTTTGAAAGAAAAAAAAAACATTAACTCTTTCCTAATTAAATCCATTGCAATTAAAGAAAAAGCTACCTCAACGGCCTCCCTAAACGGTGTCACAAAGCTCGCTGACCCCATAATCTCAATAGTCACCCAATTCCTGTAAAAACATAAAATATACATAATCAAAACAAAAAGGATTGAATCTTTATAATAATAAAAAAATGATTAAACCTGCAAGTAATGGATGTACATTTAAGCAAGATAGCATGAAACAATATTATGTCAATCTACACCGGCATTCTCATTCTTTCAACACTTAAATTTGAAGTTATGATTTGTTGTAGCCACCTTTCTCTTACGCAGTTCCGAGGTAGCAATTGCATCCATCACGTGATGCATATCAAATTCCGTGACAATATCGCATTATATTAAAATATTATATTTAAATGAGCCTAATATCTTGCTTCCAAGGAGACTGTTTTTAACACCAAGTTGGATTTTTCCTCTTGAAGGACTTAAACTAAGCCTGAAATGATTTAAATACTAAAACAATGCTCAAATGATTAAATTACTAAATTAATGCACAAATGATTACCTCCCACATTTTTCTTTCTCTTAAACATTCTATCGAACATCTTCTATGCGGGCTTCAAATAAAGTGTATGCAATAGACAAATACACAAATATTCGAAAGCAGATATTAAAAAAGCCCTAATTTTTTTTAAAACCCTATAAACATATATAAAAAAGGCCCTAGTTTTTTAAAGTGGTTCATTATAAAAAAAATACATAACACAAACTAACCATTAAATCTTGGAAAACATGTTTCGGATCTTTCAACTGTTCTCTTTTACTAATATCCAATATATCAATTACCCCTGCATATCAAATTGAAAAAAATATTTAAACAACTGAATCAGACATATCAAAATCAATTGGCACAAAATTAAATTGAAAAAACCAAAAAAAAAAAAAAAAAAAAACATAGAAATTATGCATAAAAACTGATATGGACTCGAGATATAATCATGTCAAAATCTTGATCATGAGTCTTAAGCGGCTTTCATCGTTGACCCTTTAGGAGTAAAGCGAGAATGATGCTCGTGTTTTGATTTGCAATTGTGTGTGTTTTTTTGAATTGGAGAGGAAGATATGCTTTTGAAAGGATCTTGTACATATTATGGAAAAGATTTGTTTAACACATTGACATTAAATGTTACATGCATAACTGCCAATTTGACATTAAATGGTCTATGAATCGTATAGAAGAAGCTTTTTGATTGAAGATTGAAGAAGTGTTGTACCTACCAAAAATATTGTCCAATAGTAGAAGAGACACATCAGAATATTAATTGCATTACGTGCTTTAATGGGTGGTACAAAACTCTTGTTTATTACTCGTATATTAGATAGATTCCGTGCCTGAACGGATTCCAACTTTGATTTGGATGAACATCACATTTTTTCATCGTAATAATAAATAAATGCAAAGACATATATTGATGAAGACCCAAGAATGGTTGTATTAAAGTCAAATTTACAAAACCTGAAGACATGATAATTATTACACAAAAACTAAATGTAATGCTACTGTATGAGATAGCTCAATAATAATTTAAACGAGATGATGCACTCGCGCGTTGAGGCGGGTTTTTTGCATTTAATTTTTTTATGCTATATGAGTTTTGTTATATGTGTGGTGTGTAAATTGTGTGCAAAAACTTTTATGTAAATGTGGGTATATTCATTTCGTATGACACATTTGTATGATGATAGTTGGGTCGGGATATGAACGTTGACCTTAAGTTTGTTTAATGGGTGTGTTTTAAAGTTTTTTTTAGAAAAATTTAACGAATAAAGTTTAGCATTGAGTTTGAAAAGTGTCATATCATTAGGGGGTACCTTTCGCCATTTTTACAAACTTGTGATTTTTTTTTCTTTTAAACATTATGTAAATATATTACTTTGAATATTTTTTAAACATTATGATAGTGTATTACTTTAATGGCATGATCAACAAATCATGTCAACACATTATGGATTTGATATTTTGTTATTAAGATTTTTGAAAGTGTTACTAACTTTTCCCTGTAAAACGTTTTTCTATCAATTACCATATCACCCATTGCCTTCTATTAGTTTCTTCATCATACGTCATGAAATTTCGGACATAAATACTATAAAAAGATTTTCACACAAAGACATGTAACAAAATAAAAAGTAGGTAAAGGAAAAGAGAGAATAAACTCGTCAAATGACATGCCACATGTTTGTGTGATTTTTTTTTTCTTTTCTTTTAAACATTATGTAAATGTAAATGTATTACTTCGACTATTTTTTTAAACATTATGTTAGTGTATTACTTTAATGGCATGAACAACAAATCAGGTCAGCACATTATGATTCGATTAATAGCCATGATAATTGATGATAAAAGTGAGAAAAAGTATATACGTGATAGAATCAACTTTAGATGATTGACCACTATTAAAAAGATTTCATATTAAAGTGTAAAAATAGAGTGAAAGATGGGTACAGTAGTCCATGATTTTTTTTTTTTTTTTTTAACAAAGATTACATTTCATTTCACACCTCACAAATGGAGGTAATTTGAACACAACAAGTTACATCGAACATAAAGGGCAAAATCGAAGCCGACTTGCCAAACAAAATACACGAGGCAACAAGTTAAGCCAAAAGAAAGCATACACCCTAATAGTTGTGATAGACCACAACAACACCATACAAATGTGGGGGGAATCACCAAAGTGAGCTTTAGGGAGACACAACCATACAAAGATGTAGCTTGACAAAAGTACACAAAGTACAGAAAACATACATAGAAGATAAAACTAAGCATCCTAAAAGGAGCCAGAGCAAAACCCAACAGATCTTGAATCAAAACCCAAGGCTACAGCAAGCTATCGATGGCGGACCACAACAGATCTGAGCAGACTGAGCAGGTGGCGGCAGCGACAACAACGGCAGCGGCAAGAGATGACAGATCTGTGAGTAAGGCTTTTATTGTAGGAAAATAAAGTACAATTGGATTTGGGTGGATGTGTTTTAGAGAGAGGTATGAGTGTTTTAGAGAGAGGTAGGAGAAAATGTTTTACAGTAGTCCATGATTATGAACATGCTTTAGAGAAATTTTCTTAAATGAATTATAATTGGCGGGTGTTTACGAAACAAGCCCTCGCATAACAATTTTACAAAAATGAACTTTTAAATGTGATCCGTTAGATTTATTCAAACACAAAATCGCAGCCCTACACGTGTATGACGCGATTTAGTGGACGACATAATTAATTAGAAATGAACAAAAAGCGAGGAATGAGGCGAGGAATGAGTCTAGGCGAGGAAATAGGTGAGTGATATTGTCTAGGCGAGTATAAATCGTGTAGGCGAGAATCTGGGCGAGGAGGTAGGCGAGGATGTAGGCGAGGAGCTAGGTAGGTGAGGATGTAGGCGAGGAGCGAAGGAAGTATGCGAGGTTGGGTGAGGTTGGCTTAATTCGAGTTTTGCAAATTGTGCGAGAGGAGTTGGATTGTGGCGAGGTTACTAAACACGGGCGAGGTGTTTGTGAAGAAAATATGATAATACAAAGTGAAGAAGCCATGTCTATGTATGTTGAATGGACAAGTGAAGGGATAATAACAAAGTTTTATTGTATTTCATTTGTTGTACACGTGTATGGACAAAGTGGAGGGTGGCAAAGTTTTATATTAGGGCTGCAAACGAGTCGAGCTTTGTTGTTAATGGCAATTTAACGAAACTTTGTTGTCAACGCAAATAACTGGCAGTGATTGTGATATATGCTTAAATTTTTGTCCCACATTACTCATGAATATGAAAGAACCAAGTATTTAAGGTACAAAATATGAAGTAAGTTTGTAGGTTTGTTGTGATTAGGGCTGCAAACGAGTCGAGCTTTTAATGAGCTACTTGAGCTGGAGCTCGTTTAACTCGAGTTCGAGCATAATACTTTCGAGCTTGAGTCAATCTCGAACAAATATTAGTGCTCGTTTAGTTTGACGAGCCGAGCTTTAAAAACTAATCTTAGGCTCGGCTTGTTCGAAAAATCGTTTAATTGTTTCGAGTTGAACAAGCTTAACGAGCCGAACGATCTATTCGAGCTTCACATACAAGTACTTAATCTATATAAACCTTTAAGCTTATTATAAAAATTAGTATTTTAATATATTTTCTAATAAGATTTAGACTCAAGACATAGCTTATAATCTTTAAGCTATATATTTTCTAAAAGTGAACCTCCTCTCTTCTTTTTTTTTTTTTTTTTTTGAATTAGTTTTATAGGCTCCTCGCTTTTTCTTTTTCTTTCATCTTTCAATGTGGGATGTGTTTTCTTTTACTTACATCTTTCTTTTTCATACACATTGGTTTGTTTGGTAGGACGAAATAAAATGTCAAATGAATGGAATAAATAGTGTAATGTAATGATTCATTGTCGTTATCAATTATGTTTGGTTGTATGAAAAGACGTAATAGAATTGAAAATAAAAGACTAAAATACCCATTGATGATAGGAAGTTTATTTAATGTGATTAGATAATGATGGAGTTTTATGTAATTTTGATTACATTACAAGATGTAATGAAAAAAAAAATAGATGACCCCTAAGGAATGGTTTTAGTATAATGGGTCATTCCTTGTAATGAATCATTACATTTTATAAATAAAGACATTAAAAGTCAAATTTGTAAAATTGACAATAATTGTAACACTCAATGCTAAAATTTCAAAATGAGACACCCAAAAAGTTTCGTTTCACAACGCAAAGTGAGTCATTCACCTATAGCCACTATACACTATGAATTATAGAGAATAAAATAAAATGTAAATCTAGTTGATATTCGATGGAGCTAAATGTAACATTTATGTATAAGGCTTTTCTCATCTTTTGTCTTTTATGAGTATGGTCAAGAGATGAGTCACGTGCTAAAATATGTGATTTCAAATCAAATTCGAGTCGCAAGTTACCGTGTCACACACACACAAATAAATGACACACATTATGACATATGTTTATTCACACCTATATACACACATGACCTATTTATTTATATTATCCCTTCAATACTTAGATTTAGACGATATACACTTCGAATTTACATCACTATTTCCTTAGATAACGATCAATCCCTTAGACTTACCAATACTACATTACAACTAATAGGTACATTACATAGGAGGGTTGTAAAACGTAAATGTGTGCAACCCAACGCGTCAAAACTTGTCCTTTTTAGCATGTGTCGTTAATCGAGTTAGATCATTAGAATGAATAGCTGAAAATAATCATTTAAATATACAAGTTAAACATTTATAGCTTTAAAAGGAATTGGGATGCTGACCAACCCACCTGACTTGGCTCATTTTGAAAATATTGTCCGTAGAGCGGGGCATGAGAGGTCAACATAGTCGGTTATCAAAGTTTTGCTAACATTTAGTATATTCGAATTGATAGTCTGTTAAGTTTTGATTCTTTTAACGATTGTGATCCAGGTGACAGAGCATTACACGCAAGTTATAGGGACAAATATAAACGAACCTCAACTAAAACTACTATGCCTCATCTGCGTGTTGAGTACCTTCATACACCACTGTCTCTATCATACGATGACCTTATTGACTTGATCGGTGAAGTGTGGATCTTGTGCCTGTTGTCGAAGCGGTACATTGGTTTGGTTTACCAAGTTTCTACTCAGTGATCAACCGTGTTTTACAACCAAACAATGTTTTTTCTTGTTTGAGGATACAATGACTTTGACATAACACCTGAAATTGATGCGACACTTAAGAGGTTTCATGACAGTACGCTTCCTTATTGGAATAAAAATATAAAGTACCCCTTAAATGGTTACCAAATGTTGCCTTTTCCATTTGAAAGTGTCGGGTTGGGGCCTGAAAGGAGTCCTTTGAAACTCGATTTACCTTAGGAACATGCGTTTGAATGCGTTTTGGGTATACTGAGGTTTTGGTCTACTGTTGTGACTGCTAAAGAGAAAGGTGTTGATTTGCTATCTAAAAATGTGGTTCAAAAACTCGAGCGTGTGTGGGGTGGGTCAAAGTTGGTTAGGCATGTTGTGTACAAGGGTTTTATGCTTGCAGGCAAACCGCACTGCTAATCTTGATATGCGATTTCCCTAATGAACAATATTTTGATAGTGAGAATTTGTGTAGCTTCATCATTTTTTCTTGATCAAGTGTGAAGACCAGCTGGTACACAAGTATAGATTACAAGTTTTTGTTACAATAGCCTTACTACTTTTAATAGAAAATATCTGATCACCAAATATTTAAAACTAAAAGCTTGTTATTAACAAGAAAATGACCCCAAGTATTTCAACCTCACAATTATGACTTGTTTGATCAAACTTAGTATGACTTGTAGGAAAAAGCCATAAGTGACTACCATGTCCTTATATTAACTTGTCCCAACTCCCAAATGAAATCAAATTATAGAATTACCCTTTAAGTTTTACAATAGTTTCGAAAACAGCTTCAAAATACTATAGATTACAACTGATGATGTATAGACCAGAAAGGACATACATGACAAGTCCGGAATAAGTCTTAAGCCCGAATGTGAAGTATAACCGTGGAAGGGGCTTTAGCCCCGAATATGAAGTATAACCCCGGAAGGGCTTCAGCCACATATATGAAGTGTAAGTCTTAAGCCCGAATATGGCTTAAGCTCGTATAAGAAGTATAACCCCGGAAGGGGTTTCAACCCCGGATATGCAGTGTAAGTCTTAAACCTAGATATGGCTTAAGTCCGGATATGAAGTCTAACCCGGGAAGGGCTTCAATCCAAGATATGAAGTATAACCCCGGGAAGGGCTGCTTCAGCCCTAGACATGAAGTGTAAGCTAGGAAGGAGGTTTAATGTACATGTTCGAGAAGGACCTAACAAAGATAGACACAACTAAAGAGGAAAGAAATAATGTCTCAAACGAAGTGAGAGACAAACCCCCACCTAATAGCGGCAAAATGGTTAGCTTTGTCGGCAAGTTACTTAGTCAACATTTAGTGGGTAAAAGAGTGTTCCACACCTTATTATCCAATCGGTAAAGTAATCCAAACCAACTATAAATACCAAGGTTTTTATGAATAGGGATTAAGTCATCTTCTCTAATACTTCACTACACACATCTACTCCATCTTTATATGTTCATGCACACCACATGAATCACATATTATACCATACTAAATCCTTTACACAAGGTTCTGACTTGATCGTCGGAGGGTAGTCCCCGGGGTTTCGACCTCGGGACCCTTTCTAACCGGTTATTCTATGTTTGTAGCACTCTTCAAGACTCAAGATGACGACAAACGACACCATGAGAGTCGTTAAGGCAAGCCCCAGTGAGATTATGCTTCAACAAATTGGCGCTATCCGTGAGACACAAACAAAACATCATCTTTTAGATATTAAAGAGCAAAGATTATACACAAATGAAAAGCTAATGTACGGAATATTGTTTTTGGATAACAAAAAAACAAAGAGAAGAGGATGCTTGTCCCACATCGCCCAATCCATCAACATTTACATAGGAGACTTCATATAAATAGAGGGGGCAAGGTATCTTAAGACATGGGACATGTACAAGGTATAACCTACTATTTTGGCAATTACCATTTTTGTCCCAATAGTTTGGGCTATTAAAATATTAATAGCTATTTTTAACTTAATTATTAAATAAAAATTTGAATGTAAGCTTCTTCTTAATGGTTAGATATCAATTATCTGCTTGTTAATGATGAGCTTATAATTATTATTTGTTTAATTAATCTAATTAATCAGTTAAAAAATTGAGTTGAATGAGTAATTATTTTGATTGATCATATACATTACAAGTATTGTAAATGATTTACAAATGTATTGTGATGTATGTATAAAAATGTTCGTAAATGATTTACAAATGTATTGTGATGTATGTATAAAAATGTTCATAACTCAAACGTATGTTTGTTTGTGGTTTTATTGTGTGGCATGAGAAAAGGCACTTAACTAATTGCTTTTGTTTGAAACAGTAGTTGCAAGAAAAATAAAGCAAAATAAGTCTTATCCGGCATCACCTGGTCGAGAACAAACTGATGAGATGAAAATCCTATAAAAACCAATTCACTTTTAAAGCCAAGGAGTGACATTAACCTTTTGCTTTTATGCTTGTTTTTACTAAACAATTTATACGCAATGAGAGGGATACGTTTAAACTAGGAAAACGATTCATAACCAACCAATTGGTCCTAAAGATGAGTTTATGACAAAGGGTAATTCGAAGCATATTTGCGTCTATGACAATTTGTTTGAACATTTTATATATATATGCATTAATTAAATCGATACCTGAAAATCTAGACCCACACGGGTCTAGATGGGGGTTTATATGAAAATGTAATAACTTGCACAAGTTTACGTTAAATCGATTGCTTCAAAACTTAGCGAGTTCGGATTTGTGTCTTAGTTGGTGTGCACCTTGAATTATATGTTTTTGCATATATAAGTAAAGATAAGATGTGATAATTTTCCGTATAAAAGATATTACTAGAAAGGACCACAACTTAAATAGACAATCGTTTACCCATTGATACAACCATATTGGATTTGTATCATACCTACATTTTTATTTGCGGTCAAGCTCCATCTTTTGTTTTCACTCTCATTTTTTCGACACATATACGATAACATATGAGCTTTTTCCATAAGAGAGTGACAACAAACATAGGCTCCGCTATGAATATCGTATAGGTGTACATGTACCCCTATATTCATAAGATATCGTTTGTAGCGAATGGACAAAGATGCCTCCCAATTAGTTTCGGTTTACATGTTTAGTTTGATAAAGTAAGTTTCGGATGACATGGAAATACAACAGCTTAAATGTAATTTATAATGGAGAAGAGATCTAGTAAGAAGAATAAATAAAATAAAAAAAGTAATAAGTAATTCTAGTCATACATTTTAAATGTGGATGAAAAATTTGAAGAAGATGCATTCACTTTTTTAGGTGTATCTAAAATGTGTGGTTGTGATTTCTTCTTATCATTCTCATTTTTATTAATCTTCTTATTTGATCCTAACTTTTTATAATGACGTTAACTTGTGAAACACTACAACTTAAATGCAAAAATTAATTAAGTAGATGAAATGGAAAGTTAATGGATGCGAATAGATTCAATATACAAAACTTGTATGGTTATACTTTATTGAGAACTTGTTTTAAGCTTCTCAATCCCATATCGATAAAAGAAAAAAGATACATTGCTAATTTGTTATTTATACCTTTTTTTTTTTTTTGGTAGTGGATATGTTTAAGAATATGTATATTTTTTTTAGTGTAACATAACTAACTCAGATCCATTTTAGACCCAATACTTTTTGGATTTTGCTACATCCACATAAAATTCTCACAAAAAACTCTCACTCGCTGATGTGTTAGCGGGTGATTGGTTTTTTGTGGGATCCACATCCTACTAAAAACCAATAACCCGCTGACACATCAGCGAGTGGGAGTTTTTTGTGAGGATTTTATGTGGATATAGCATACCTCATATGATGAGTGTGTAAATACTCATCATTTTTGGTTAAATCTGAACTGCAAAACGTTTAAAAATGCTCAGAAATGCATCAAAATACTGAAAATATTCCAAAATTGCATTTTATATGTTTCAGATGCAAAATGTTTAAAATCAGATGAAAAATGAGCAAAGTTTGCATAATTGGCAGTTTCAGTCCCCCAAGTTTCTTAAATTGTCAAAAATAGTCCCTGAGCCTTAATTTCAAAAGTAAAATCACCAAAGGTCCTTTTAATATCATAACTTGTCAAAATTAGTCCTTTGGTGAAAAATATAAAAAGTTTGAGAAAATTACAAGTTTGGTCCTCCAAGTTTGAAAATTGGCAAAATTGGCCCCTGGAAAATTGGAAAATGGCAAAATTGGTCCTTGTACTTTTTGAGATTGTCAATTTCAGTCCTTGAAGCAACTTTGAGATATTGGCAGCCTAGGTCCCTACAGTTTCAGAAATTACAAATTAAGTCCTTGTATTAATTCCAACTTGGACTTGTCACAACTACTTTTGGACCCCTGCCTTCCCAAATTGGACCCTGTCACTAACCATTTGGACCCCCTGTTATTAAATATCCCAAGTCAAACCCAGTTGACTGCTTTTTCTCTCCAAGTCACGGGTAACACCTTCTTCATCATATCAAAACCGCAACTCCTTACGCTACACTCCACCATCATCCCTACTCTACCCTCCACCTCACCCCACTCCAAAGATACATTTAATGCACCCACTACCTACCTCTGCCTCTCCAGTAAAAACAGTTTTGGCGCCAAAACTTCATCCAAGGGCCAAAATCTGTTTTACTAATCCAAGGGTCAGTTTTATTAGTGGGATTTGAAGAGAGAGGTGAGAGAGGAAGATTTGAGTGTATAAAAGGCAAGAGGAAGCAACAAGAAAGAGGACTTAGTTTATTTTTCATAAAATGTATGTCGTTTCTTAGCTTGTTAGGTCTTAAATTGTTTTCAGTTGTGTTTTTAAACTTAATTGTATCAAACAAGGGTATTAAGGTATATTGTAACTTATTTCCACTATCAATTCCAGTTATTGTTCAATTTTCATAATCTATGTTCACTGTTGGGATTTTTAATTTCAAACTCTAAATGTTAAGCTTCAATTAGCTTCTTTCCAAGTTTAAACAAGTTTATACTAGCTTATAATAGCTTTTTATGAGCTTGTGTTTAAGTTTTAAACAATATTGAACATTGGTCAACATAAGTCAACCTTGGAGCAAAAGTAATGCGTAACAGAAATGGGTGATTCGCATGAATGTGGGTTGATTTGGAAGCAATGGGTTGAATAAAATAGGTTAGAGATCCTTGGGTTCATTGGTTTGCAAGCCATTGTGGCTTTGGACAAGTTGTAAGTCATTTCAAAGTTTCTTAGCATAATAAGTATTTGTAGTTTTAATCTGTTAAATCTTGTTCTAATAGATGTATTTAGGTCTGGTAAAGTGAGTTTGATCATAATATATACTGGTTCAGTGTTTGGATTTGTTTCAGTTTACAAATCAGTGTAACAAGGGTGTTTGGTTTAGATCTTATTCTGTCTTTAATGAGTATGCAGTGGTTAGTAATGGTTGTTTTATGCTTGTTTAGTCCTAGTTAGCTCACATCAGTCTTAGTTTTGTGCTTGTTAGCTCAAAAAGTCAAATCTTTCCTATAATCTGTCTCACTGTTAACTGTTGGAGTTTTGGAATTGCAAAATCTTATTTTGTGTTTAGAAATCATTAAGCTTGCTTGCATTGTACTTGTTACACCTTATTACATCAACATAAGTCATAAAATTGGATCTAAAGTTCATTTTAGTCAAACTTCATCACTTTTGTCAAAATTCAAAATGGCAAAAATCTGTTCTCATCTAGGAAGAATTTTCATGGCTTCATTTTTTAGCCATATTCAGTGAAATTTGTAGCTTCATAAAGTTCAACTGGTCTTGTCACTTATTAGCATTTTTGTGAAATTTTATAATTTTTGTATAAGCTCCAAACAAGCTCTTCTTTTAGGCCATAAATGCCCTGCTCACAGATGTTCAGCATAAGCTGAGTTTCTCAGTTCTTGCAGCTTGTGCACAGGGCTCATAAGAGCTTGGCAAGGCCTGATTTTTGGTTTGCATGTTCTCACCTAGGTCTACTTTAGATCTCCTTATTTTGTTTTTGGTTTCTAGCTTAATTGAGTGCTTATTTTGTGGCTGCAACAGGCCCCTCAGAACCTGTTTAGCTTATAAGTTCTAATTAGCCAAATCTTTGCAAATTGTGATTCTGAAGTTATAACCTGTTGTTTTAAGTTGCATTAGAGTGGTTTTAGCATAATAAAGCTTCTGTAATCAGTGGGTGGCTTGTTGTGTTCAATTGGCTTATTCAAGTGCTTATTCTAAAGCACTTGCTATAGCAGTTTCAAATCTCTCCACATAAGCACCTGTTTTTCCATTTTTCTTAGCTTCCTTATATAATTTTAGAGTTTTCCTGAAATTTTCAGATTTTTCTAAGTTGATTTGCTATTTTTCTTAATTTAAATTAGTTTTTAAGCCTTTTTAAATAGCATTTAATACAAAAAATTAAGAAAAGGTTCAAAAAAATAATTTTTCATTTTTATTAAGTTTAGATAAATATAAAAAGCCAAAAAAGTATTTTTCCATATTTTTCTTAGTTAAAATTGTATTTTTAAATAATTTAATTAGTTTTTAATAGTATTTAATTCCTTGAAAATCCAAAAATAATCAGAAAAATACAAAAATAGTTTTTAAAATTCTATTTTGTTATTTTAGATTTTCTAAGTCATAATTTTATTTTTCAAGCTTTATTTCATATTTTCTTTCATTTTAGGTTATTATTAATTAGTTAAAATAGTTTTTAATTAATAATAATTAGGTAATTAGTTATAAAAATAATCTTCTTTTTCTATAAATTTTCTTTTATCATTAGGATTGTAAAAATGTCATTTTCATATTTTTAGGATTTATATTGTATAAGTTTCACTTTTTATTTTGTACGTTTACGTAATTTTATTTTTAAACGTAAGTTTTAAGTTTTAAACGTTCATCATTTTAAATATAGTGATAGCGTTTATTTAATAGTTTTTATCTTTTTAATTTCCTTTAATTTGCATTTAAGCCGTTGTAATTTGTTGGCCTTTTTCAGTAGTTATAATCTATTCAAACTTCTTTTCCGCTCAAATCTCCGATCACTATAATGCGTTCGATAATCCATTGCATAGCTTCGGGACATAACGACCGGGAAACACTATACTCCCCAGATCTTCATTGAGTTCGCTCGTTTAAGCTTGTTACGGTCTGCCATTCACAAGTGGCAGGCTTGTGTGATAAAGCTTGACTGTTCTGGAGCGCACCAAATTTTTGATACCTCATACTACCTCCGTTCCAAAATTATTGTCCCCTTTTGACTTTTTTAGTCTTTATTTTTCAACTTTGACCTTAAGTATTTTTGTTTATATTACATAATACTTGATACAAAATATATCAACGGATTAAGTTTTAAATGTATTTTCATTTGATATAATTTTTATCAAAAATTGTATAACACAAATAAAAATATTTAGAGTCAAAGTTAAGAAAGAAAGACCGAAAAAGTCAATAGGGGACAATAAATTTGGGACGGAGGGAGTACTTTTTTTAGTACATAGAAAGAGAACCAAGTTGAGGTGGATTAAGATTTTTAATATCGATTACAGGTATGCATTATAAAAATCAAACAAAGTGGATTTCAGCCGGTCATTGAACTGAAAATACATAATGTTACAACAGATAAGCCAGACATAACCTTCAAATTGCCTTAATTAGAAATGAGCATGTGATACGGGTACTACATGCACTAAACCGAACCGGCTTACTCTCCATTGAGTTCCATGTTTGAAGAATAAAGAGACTGATACGTTTCAGCCTCACATATGGATTATTAAGACCTTGTAAATGGGTAAAAACTGTTTGTATGAATGAAATGGGTCAAATGGGTAAAAACTGTCACTGTTCAAGGAGAAAACATATACTACCTTGAAGGAGGTTGATAGTTGTAAATGGGTAAAAACCACCACTGTTCCAAAAACTAGTACTCCCTCCGTCTCATTTTTGTTGTCCATGTTTCTTTTTTGGGATGTTCCAAATTAATTGTCCCTTCCATAAATGGATAGAGAATATAAATCAAGTTTACCATATTTCCCTCACTTAAATTTATTATTACACACTTTAAAGAAGTTATAAGTTAATTAGTTAAGGGTAAAAGTGTCATTGTGCAAAAAGTAGGAGAGAAAAAGCTGTAATGATGATTTTTTCCTTAAACTATGTGTTTTTTGTCGGTGGACAATAATTTTAGGACGGAGGGAGTACTACATATTTAAAGGGAGTTGATTTGTACACTCCACAAAATGATTGATACACTCAAATTTATTGTGGGTCAAAACTGTCACATGTACGCTTCTTGCATATTTCCTCGTGATATGCACGCGACTAAATAGTGTTCAATAGAGGTCAAGAAAAAACATGTCCCAACATTCATCAATGGAGGAAAGGAACACTGATTCCATGTCAACTCTGGCAATCAAATAAACTCTGTATTTACCACACTCACCAACCCGTCTCCATTACAAATCACCGTGGACGAAATATCATCCGCTGCGGCCCGTACGTAGTGGAAAAGTCTTTGTCCACGGTGTAGGCCGAGAAGGCCAAATGATAAAAGCTTTATGCATGAGGCTGGCACACTTGGGTCGTTCGGCTCACTACGTTGGTGACATCCACTGATCTCCTTATCGCGTCTGCTGGACCAGGTGGATTTTCGACTGTTGATGCTATATGTGGTGTTGCGAAAGCTAATGGTGGTAGAGTGTTGGTATTAACTGCACAGCCGGAGACAGGATCAGGTGTGAAGTATGCAGACGTGGTGGCATATGTTGCTGCTCAGACTATGGCGAATGATCATGATGGTGAGGTGGGAGTAGAAGGACCATTGCTGTTACCGATGAGAAGTGTTTATTAAGGACTAAGGAGCGTTGTTTGTGTTATTTGAGATGGTGGTTTATAAGTTGGCATCGATTTTGGGTCAAAATGCTGATGAAATTCGATCTCGTCATACCAATTTGGAGTAGGATTCACTTGTACCGACTTTGTATAGGTGGTATCAAAGGTGTAGGTTCGAGTCTCATGGTTGCCATGTGTGAAAATATGTCGTTTAAAATAAATTTCTTAATTAAAATAAATGATTTCTGTGATGTTCTTTGAGGCTTTGAAGTACGAATTTTTTCTGTTATCATAGTCGTAGTTAGGGTGTAAACCCGTCGAGCTTTTGTCGAGTAACCTGATCGAGTCGAGCTTTGTCGAGCCTCGAGCTCGAACTCATGAGCTCGAAATGTTTATCGTGCCGAGCTCGAGTTTATATAGGCTCGAATCGAGTTATCATCGAGCTTTACGAGCTTTAATGCAAAAATATGTATTTTATACACATCGTGTATATACACTAAAAGTAAACACTTCTTTATTATATATGTGTCGAGTTTTTCGTGCCGAGCCGGAGCCGAATTCAAACATTATCTTATATTTCAATTTTAGTTGATTTGAAAAACACATCACTACAAATAAATTGAGCTTTTCGAGCCGAGCTCGAGCTTCCATCAAAAAGGCTCGTCGAGCTATCGAGTCAAACTAGAGCCGAACATAATATTATCGAGTCGAGCTCTGCCCATTCGACTCATTTACACCATTAGTCGCGGTACATCATCAAACTAGCGAAGATGAGCTTATGAAATTATTGTCCAAAACAACAAGTATATCTCAGAGCACCCGGTGTGGGATCGTCTTAGCCCTTCGTCGTCCAGCTTGGCATCTCGTCGACCCTCGTTGTGACACCGGCGTCGTGGGAAGCTACGCCGTCTGCATGACGGAGAAGACTTGTCCTTTATTTTTTTTATTTTTTTTTCTCTCTCTTTTTTTTTAGATAGTGAAATTAATAAGGTGATATTTAAAGGTGAAGTGTTTAGAAGATAGTGATATTGAAAGGTTCGTAGAGAAAAAAATGTAAATATAAACGCATAATGATGAAACCTTTTAACTGAAACTTGAAAAATTAACTAAAAACTTGAAATACATAATAAGCTTAAACATAAAAAATTACAGAATCTCCCTAAAAACAACATAAAAACATGAAATAAATAATAAAACTACTAAAAACTTAAAAAAATGAGTCATCCGAGTCCCAACCATCGAATCGTTGGCGGAGAATAAAACTCCTCATTCATGTATCGACTCTCCATTATGTCGAAATAGTTGTCTTGGAGGTACTGAGCCTCCCGTTTTGCTCACGGCGAAAACCTCTTCACGTGCGCTCGCTTCTTCCATAATCTCCCTGACGTTTTCTTCATCTTGTTCCAATTGCCGGATGGAAGCCTCACTTAACCCGCTGGGGTGGTGATGTGCCCGGTTGGTGCAAGTTTTAAATTTATAAAAGGTGAATTACCAATATTACCAATAACACATACGAGCAAGTATACTCGTCCGTTATAGCAAGATTATGAAGGTAAGTCGGGATCGTTCATAGGGATTTGAGTGAATCTAAACACAAGTTTGAATTACAGAGCCTATCCAAAACATATAATAGAGCAAAATAGATATATGAAATTCAGATGATTAAAAACTACACTTGCTTAAACTAGTATCATATCATAAATTAATGTGATTGTGTTAACCTCTTAACATGTTGGTTATGATAATTAGTTGGTGTACTAATCTATTGTTCTTACAAGTCAAACTTTGATCAAGAGTTTAGTTTATAAAAACAAGCATAAAGTTTAACCAATCAATTCAAGATCAATTCAAGTTTCATAAGTCTACATACATAAACTTAAACACAAAAACATCCACTTGTTCATCAAATTGCTTAAGAAATGGTCAATACAAAAGGTAACCGATCATAGACAAAGAGCTACAATTGATTCTCAACAACTAATCTTACGACCATTTAGATGTTTCCAACCAATCCAATTTGATAATCAAAAAGCGTTTCTATTACAACCACACCTTAGTTCCTTTGTATAATCAAGAATAATGGGTAAAACAATCATCCATAGACAAAATGATTATGACTAGTTGAATAACACGAAGTTCTTTCGACCCCAACGATTACTACCAATTAGCCAAACTTGATTAACAAATGTCACTATGAAACTTTAGCACAATTGGATCTTAGAATTAACTTGAAATTGAATTAAAACATTTTAACACAATCACTAACTAATCATATGATAATCAACATCATTTAAGCAAGTGTATAAAGAAACTAGCCACTCATAGCAAACATGAACATAAACTCATAACTTTGATCATTAGAAAACATGATTAAAAGTCTTACAATGCTTGGAATAAGATTACAAATGATGAAGTGATGTTTCCCAAAGGATCGTGGTGGACTTCTTGGTGTTTTGGCCTCCAAAGGTGGAACTTCTGGAACTCCAAACTTCCCTCGATTTCTAAGGACGAATTTTAAGAGCTTAAGGCTTGGTTTGATGAGTAGAGAGATTTGTAATTGAGGTGTGTCTCATATGCTCACAATTAGCCTCTATTTATACTATTTCCAAGGCCTAGGGTGTTAAATGCTTAACTTGGCCTCCAAGGAGTGAGGAAGGGACTAGAATACACCAAGAGAAGGACCTAGAATCGTTTGGATGCAAAGGGAAGGCTTAGTGATGAAGATTTGGCAACCGCAGCTTCTCCAACCGAATCGGTCATATGACCAACCGATCCGGCTGGTCCTCAATAATAACACACCGACCGATCCGGTTATGGGGTTGCGACCGACGGTCGGTTATGGCAAAAACATTAATTCCGACCAAATTCCAACCGATCCGGCTAAAGGTGTAACCGGATCCGGTTGGATCTTCTGAGATACAAAACTTGATCTTTTCTCTTCACTTTGCCTTGTAGAACTTGGTTCTTCAATCACTAAAGTCTTCAAAGGTACTTGAGATTTAGCTTTATCAAACGGGAATCTTCGATTAGTCGCATATTTCCACATTTTCCTCCATTACCCTGCACTTGGTTATAAATACTAGACAAACATCTCTAGATACGATTAAGTACTAAAATCACGCAAATATAACCAAATAACAGATATAAAAGTACACAAAATGCTACTAAAAACATGCACAATCTGAGTGTTATCAAATTCCCCCACACTTAAACTTTGCTTGCCCTCAAGCAAATCTAGGACAAACATCCACTGGTACCAGATCGTGATTATGAAAAATGTGATGCAAATCAACCAAGTATAAAAACGAGAGAGGATTCATCAATTATGCTTATCAAGGTGAAACATCAAGATGTTTGACAATATCCAATGATTTTCTTGCATGATTAACATTTCTAAAACACCTCACGAAAAATAATGGAATATAATTCACTCAATCACTCATTTTTAGTGGAGTAACAAGATAAATCACACTCATTGCTCAGTCGTGATTAGATTATTACCATAAGCTTGTACAAGAAACAAAACTCCACCGATGTGGCGTGAGCACCAAGTAAAAACATCTAAAGAGGGCTTTTATTCGGGTTATAATGATAGGCTTCGGGTTAAGGGTATGGATAAGGCATGGGAATGTTTATGAAATTGGTGTTAAAATAAAATTGAAGTCAAGTCTAATACCCATGTTGCTAGCTACCAAACATTCCACGAACCAAATAAATGAATATAGCTTCAATTTCTTCTTTTCTGCTTTCCACAACTTTTTGCTTTGCCATGACAATTGTTCCACTAACATAGCACATTGGCTATTATTTTCATACTTTCAACACATTTTTTTTTTGAACATAACGCATGGCTCAATCAATCTCATAGGATGTGGTACTCATAATCATTTGAACAATCTTCACTTTCCGTGCAACTAGCAACCAACCGATTAGACATTGATACGGGATAGGCTAAGGTTTAAAGTATAAAATCTTTTTGTATTTTCTGGGTGAAGCAAAAATGAAAAGGATGGCTCAGAGGGTGTAACTAGGGTATCTAGTGCTAAAAATGAGCACTACAAATGGGTCCATGTGGGTGGTTAACTAACCAATGAAGCTAGCTAATATATCATTAGATGTAAAATGGAAGGCCATTTGGGTTAAATCCTAAGGTGCCTCTTTATCACACGAATTCACTTATATCGCATGAATGCAATCTCACTGCGGTCTGGTAATGATTTACAAGCACAAGTTCTAGAATAAATAAAATCACCGGCACACTCATAGCAAAAGATCTAAGCATAAAAGGTGTATGCTAATAAGAAATAGGCTCAAATCCTCACAATTTAGTGGAAAGGGTATAATATGTGCTAGCAAATGTCATCGATCCCAAAATGGATTGCAATAGTAATCGAAACACATCTCGAAATTTCAAATATTACCAATTTTACCAGTGGAATGATCCAGTTATTCTAATAGATAATCCTAAAAGTGTGAAAACAACTAGATCACAAGGGCAAGCAAAATTTAAAATTTAAGCATGAAAACTCTAATTTTCCCTATTCACCCCCCACACTTAAGTTAGACATTGTCCTCAATGATAAACGAACTTCAAAGTATAGAAATAGGAAAATAGAGATGAAACCATATGTCACGAGTTTATCACTTAAAATCTTTCTTCATTCCTCAAGGCCCACTGGAGAAATCATTACCGCATATAATCTTATAAACAAACAAAAGGTTTTATTAAAAGGTGGCACCCCCACACTTAAGTTCAACCAAAGGTTTAAAACTTTGGGGAGTGACCACAGAAAATCAAATCTGAAACACACGGGTTGCCTCCCGAGAAGCTCTTGTTTTATTATCGAGTCATCACCACTCGAGTCTTCCCGAATTTATTCAAATGCAAGGACATCTTTGAACATTTTGTAAAGTTCAGGGATGTACATGAATTCTTCACCAGTAGCTTCAATATCGTCCCATACGAACTCAGCAGTTGGTTTCCATGGAACAGTTTGTGGGATTCTTCTAGGAAATGGTGCTACAAAGGTGATAGTTTCAAATTCATTCTCATGGTGTCTCCAGGACACCGTCGCAATGAAACTTCATTCGCTTGCTCCTTGTCGTAGTATAACTTGATTTGGTGTCCATTAACAATGAAACTTCCACCTTGTTTGTCATAGAGTTCGACATACCCGAATGGATATCCATGTTTAACGATATATGGTCCAAACCATTTTGGTTGTAACTTCGAGCTTTGAATTTGAATTTCATGTTAAAAGCGAACTTTATCTCCGGGTTTGAATTCTTTCCGAATTCGTAGCTTTTTATCATGATAAGCTTTTGTTCTGGCTTTATACGCTTTGGAATTTTCATAAGCTTGGAGTCTTAATTCATCGAAGTTCGTGCAATTGCGAAATCTTTTCTCTCCAACTATTTTGAGATCGGTGTTACATTGTCCGAGCCCAATAAGCACGATGTTCAACTTCGAACGGCAAATGACAAGTCTTCCCATACAAGAGTCTATAAGGAGTTGTACCAATTGGTGTTTTATAAGCCGTACGAAATGCCCACAGAGCATCATCAAGTTTTCTTGCCCATAATGACGGATTGTCTTTTACTTTTTTCCAGATTCTTTTGAGAGCTCGTTGGTATTTTCGACTTGACCACTAGTTTGTGGGTGATAAGCAATGCAAATCGATGATGAACTCCATATCTTTTCATGGTTTTTCCATTTTTGATTGCGAAGTGAGTTCCTCGATCGCTTATGAGTGCTTTGGGAATTCCGTAACGAGCGAAAAGCTTTTTGAGAAAATTAACAACGACACGAGCATCGTTTGTCGGTAAAGCTTCAGCTTCTGCCCATTTGGACACGTAATCTATAGCAACGATAATGTATTAGAATTTGTGGGATTTAGGGAAAGGTCCCATGAAATCTATTCCCCAAACATCGAATATTTCGCACACTTGAATGCTTGTTAATAGCATTTCATCCCTTCGAGAGAGATTGGTGTTTCTTTGACAAGCGTCACAGTTTTGAACAAGTGTATGTGCTTCTTTGAATATTGTTGGCCAATAGAATCCAACATCAAAAACTTTCTTAGCTGTGGTGGAAGGACCATAATGTCCCCCAGTTGGGCCATGGTGACATTCGTCAAGAATTTTACGAGTTCGAACCAAAATACATCTTCGGATCATTCCATCGGGACACATTTTGAAAAGATATGGCTCTTCCCAAAAGTAGTATTTGAGTTCCAAAAAGAATTTGCTTCTTTGAGCATGAGTTAGTCCTTTTCTCGAGAATTCCTCCGCAGGTAGTTTGCAAAGTCAGCAAACCAAGGATCGTCGTTTCCGTCGATGGTCATGAGAGTTTCATCGGGAAAATAATCATCGATTTCTTCTTCTTTCAACTCCTCAAGATTAGGATTTTCGAGACGAGATAAGTGATCGCCAGCAAGATTCTCTCGCTCCTTTCTTATCTTTAATTTCGATGTCAAATTCTTGGAGTAGCAAAATCCATCGAATAAGACGTGGTTTAGCGTCTTGCTTGGTGAACAGATACTTGAGTGCTGAATGATCGGTAAAAACGATCGTTTTGAGAGCACAAGATATGATCTGAATTTGTCAAAGGCAAAAACGACCCCGTAATTCTTTTTGGTGACGGTATAATTTTGCCGGGCACTATTCGTGTCTTGCCGGCAAAATATATAGGCCGAAGTGTTTTCCTTCGTTGTCCTAAGACAGCTCCAAAGAAAAATCGCTTGCACGCATTACAAGTTCAAGGGTAGTGACCAATTAGGTGAAACCATGATCGAAGCACTAGTAAGTTGAGATTTCGTGATTCAAAGCTTTTATGCAATCAACATCGAAGTCAAAGATAGATTCTTTCTCAAGAAGTTTTGTCATCGGACGAGATATTTTGGAGAAATCTTTGATGAATCGGCGGTAAAAACCAAAGATGTCCTAAAAACTCCTAACGGTTTTGACGTTGGTTGGTGGTGGAAGTTTTGAGATGACATCGACCTTTGCTTTGTCGACTTCCATTCAGGCACTAGAGATTTTGTGTCCAAGCACAATTCCTTCGGTTACCATAAAGTGGCATTTCTCCCGGTTGAGAACAAGATGTGCAGCTTCGCATCTTTCGAGCATTTTATCGAGATTAGAAAGGCAAGCTTCAATGAATCTCCAAAGACAGAAAAATCATCCATGAAAACTTCCATGGAGGTTTCTAGCATGTCTTGGAATATGGCGATCATACACCTCTGAAAAGTCGCGGGTGCATTACAAAGACCAAAAGGCATACACCGATATGCGTAGGTTCCAAAAGGACAAGTAAAGGTGGTCTTTTCTTGATCGTTAGGATCGATGGGAATTTGGAAATATCCTGAAAATCCGTCGAGGAAACAAAAGAATTTATTTCCGGCTAGTCTTTCAAGCATTTGATCCATGAACGGGAGCGGAAAGTGATCCTTTCTGGTGGCTTTGTTTAACTTACGATAGTCAATACAAACACGCCAACCGGTGATAGTTCTAGTTGGAACTAGCTCATTTCGCTCATTAGTTACAACCGTCATTCCTCCTTTCTTGGGAACACATGAACGGGCTTACCCAAGGGCTATCCTCAATTGGGTAAATGATTCCAAAGATCGAGAAGTTTAATGATTTCCTTTTTAACAACTTCTTTCATGTTGGGATTGAGTCTACGTTGACGTTCTACCACAGGTTTAATCCCTTCTTCAAAGTTGATTTTGTGTTTGCAAAAATTAGGACTAATTCCTGGGATATCGACGCTTTCCAAGCAAAAGCTTATTTGTGATTTTTGAGCACGGAAACTAAACTTTCTTTCTCATTATCCTCGAGCAATGAAGATATGACTACGGGAAGAAGTGAGTTCTCCTCCAGATAAGCATACTTGAGATGATTTGGGAGAGGTTTGAGTTCGAGATCCGTGGGCGGTTCTTCGATAGAGGATTTTATTCGCATCTTGTCATTGAAAGTAATTTCCTCAAAATTTTCTTCCTCTTCCTCCATTTCTTCTTCTTATGAGTTATCTCCTTCAAATTCTACTTTCATGAAATCATCAAATTCTTTATCAGAATCTGTTTCATTGATTTTTTCAAAAGTAGTCATGAATGGATCGGATTCGCTAAGTAATGCATCTAATTCCTCATCAATGACTTCATCAATAACATCGACGTTAAAACAAGTGTCATCACTGGAATGTGGGTAGCGCATTGCTTTATCGATAAGAAAAGTGATTCGATCTTCCCCAACTCCAAGGTTGAGTTCTTTTCCTTTAACTTTGATGATTCGCGTCGTATTCGTGAAAGGTCTCCCTAAAATTAGTGGAACTTTACTATCTTCTTCCATTTCCAAGATTACAAAGTCCACGGAAAAATGAATTTACCGACTTGAACAAGCATATTCTCACGATTCCCACAGATATTGATAGGAATGATTTGCCAATCGGATGCTCATTTTTGTTGGTTTCAGACTGTTGTTGCACAACTTGGAATAGAGTGAATAAGGCATCAAATTGATACTTGCGCCAAGATCGGCTAAAGCATCATATTTAACTTTATTCCTGAAAGTACATGGAATAAGAAAGCTCCCAGGATCTCCGAGCTTTGGTGGAATTTTGTTTTGAACTATAGCCGAGCATTCTTCGTTAAGAAAAGTTCGATATTTGCTCAAGCTTGCTTTTGTTATTAAGAAGTTCTTTCAAAAAATTTCCGTAATTGGGCATTCCGGCTATAACATCAACGAGAGGAACATTGAGTCTAACCTCTTTGATTATTTCGATAAACTTCTTATAACGCTCTTCCATCTTCTTTTTCTTTAGGCGTTGAGGATAAGGAATTTTTGGTGTATACGCCTTGACGGATGGAATGTCTTTCTTTTTGGTGGTTTGAGTTGTGTTTGGTTCTTCGTTTTCATCCTCACTATCAATGGTGACAGGAGTATTAGGATTAGGTGGTGGATCGTACGAGAGACCACTTCTTGTGAAAACAAAGATTGATATGTTCATTTCTTGTTTGGGGTGGACGGTACGTCTTATCATTTGATGGTTTTGGATTGGATTGAGTGTTACTTGGCAATGAACCAGATGGTCTAGAGGAATGTTGGTCGAAAGTCGCCAAGCTTGTTTTCAAGATATTGGATAGATGCTTGATGATTTTTCTGTCCTTGCTCAACTTTGGCTTTGAGATTGAAAATTTGATTTTTGATAAAATCATTTGCGGATTTTGACCCCACGAATTCTCTCATGGTTTTTGAATTGGTTTCTTCGTCTTTTTGTCGGAACTTTGGTGTGGTGGATCGTCGGTTCGTGGTTGGGAATCACGGTTGTCATCCCTTGGTCGGCGATCTTGCCAATTTCTAGAATTTCGACCGTAATAATTACTACGATATCCTCCTCCACGGTATCCTCCTTGAGCGTAATTTGCTTCTCCTTCTTTCGGTCCACCCATAGGTTTATCGTCGCACTCGGACGATGGATGATTTCCTCCACAATTTTTGCATCCGTCTCGCATTTCCTTCATTTCATCTTTGATATCTTTGTACTGCGAGTCGATTTTTGAGGTTAACGCTTCCATCTTCTCCATGAGTTTTGAGGTATCGTTGTTTTCGACAAAAGCAACGGTTTTTCGAAGAGGTTTGGTTTTGGAATCTTTGGACCAATCAAGTTTGAGAAGTACTCGATCTTCGAGCAACTGATGTGCATCATTGGGAGTTTTATAGAGAAAAATTCCTCCAGCAACAAGGATGCCTTGAGAGATTTCATCTAGTCCATGGTAAAAGATTTGGATAATGGTTCCTTTTGATAATCCATGTCCATGACAACTACGAAGCAAATCTTTCATTCGAAGCCAAGCTTCGACAAGTGATTCGCTTGGGTTTTGGTTGAAAGCACGAATTTCTCCCATTAATCGGTCAAACATGGCGGTGGAAAGAATCGCTCACAAAAGCTTGCCTCATCTCCTCCCAAGTATTGATGATTCATGGGGTTAATTCATTGTACCATACTTTAGCATCTCCGGTGAGTGATGATGGGAAAAGTTTGAGTTTGATGGCATTGACATCGGTTTCGCCATAACGAAACATGCCGCAAATTTTGATAAATTCGCAATGTGCTTATGCGATCGGCCAGCGCACGGCCATCGAATTGACGGTCTTTGATCATAGAAAGGTGATGTCCCTTCACGGTGAAGTTGTCACCAAGGTTAATAGCAACAATAGCACTTTCGGGTGTTGGTGCTACGGTTGGTTGGTTCCCACATGGGTTGATCGTCAGCCATGGGAAAAGGTAAATTGGTGAAAGGATTGTAAACAACTTTGGCTTCAATGAGGTTATCAAATGGTGGGTTTGGTACTCTTGGTACATGATTTTCCAATGGTGTGAAACGTGTTCTCCTTCTTCTTCGAATCAAACGTTCGGGATTGGTAAGAGGTGTAATTGGTTCAATTCCCGTTGCTCGAGTGTTCATACAATGACCTAGAGAATCCAGGCAATATCTAAACACACGGACAAACAACGAAAACATTTTTATATGGAACAGAGGAAGTAACCGGATCGGTTGCGGGATGCGACCGATCGGTTAGACCGCTTGAGTGATGGGACAAATTGTAACCGATTCGGTTGAGGACAACCGGATCCGGTTAAGGTTTCGTGAAAAAAATTTTTTAGTTGAATCGGTGAGGGAATTCAAAAACTTGTTGAAACACAATCAAATCCCCGCAATGGCGTAAAAACTTGATGTGCCCAGTTGGTGCAAGTTTTAAATTTATAAAAGGTGAATTACCAATATTACCAATAACACATACGAGCAAGTATACTCGTCCGTAATAGCAAGATTATGAAGGTAAGTCGGGATCGTTCGCAGGAATTTGAGTGAATCTAAACACAAGTTTGAATTACAGAGCCTATCCAAAACATATAATAGAGCAAAATAGATATATGAAATTCAGATGATTAAAAACTACACTTGCTTAAACTAGTATCATATCATAAATTAATGTGATTGTGTTAACCTCTTAACATGTTGGTTATGATAATTAGTTGGTGTACTAATCTATTGTTCTTACAAGTCAAACTTTGATCAAGAGTTTAGTTTATAAAAACAAGCATAAAGTTTAACCAATCAATTCAAGATCAATTCAAGTTTCATAAGTCTACATACATAAACTTAAACACAAAACATCCACTTGTTCATCAAATTGCTTAAGAAATGGTCAATACAAAAGGTAACCGATCATAGACAAAAGGCTACAATTGATTCTCAACAACTAATCTTACGACCATTTAGATGTTTCCAACCAATCCAATTTGATAATCAAAAGCGTTTCTATTACAACCACACCTTAGTTCCTTTGTATAATCAAGAATAATGGGTAAAACAATCATCCATAGACAAAATGATTATGACTAGTTGAATAACACGAAGTTCTTTCGACCCCAACGATTACTACCAATTAGCCAAACTTGATTAACAAATGTCACTATGAAACTTTAGCACAATTGGATCTTAGAATTAACTTGAAATTGAATTAAAACATTTTAACACAATCACTAACTAATCATATGATAATCAACATCATTTAAGCAAGTGTATAAAGAAACTAGCCACTCATAGCAAACATGAACATAAACTCATAACTTTGATCATTAGAAAACATGATTAAAAGTCTTACAATGCTTGGAATAAGATTACAAATGATGAAGTGATGTTTCCCAAAGGATCGTGGTGGACTTCTTGGTGTTTTGGCCTCCAAAGGTGGAACTTCTGGAACTCCAAACTTCCCTGGATTTCTAAGGACGAATTTTAAGAGCTTAAGGCTTGGTTTGATGAGTAGAGACATTTGTAATTGAGGTGTGTCTCATATGCTCACAATTAGCCTCTATTTATACTATTTCCAAGGCCTAGGGTGTTAAATGCTTAACTTGGCCTCCAAGGAGTGAGGAAGGGACTAGAATACACCAAGAGAAGGACCTAGAATCGTTTGGATGCAAATGGGAAGCTTAGTGATGAAGATTTGACAACCGCAGCCTTCTCCAACCGAATCGGTCATATGACCAACCGATCCGGCCGGTCCTCATAATAACACACCGACCGATCCGGTTGCGGGTTGCATGACCGATCGGTCGGTTATGGCAAAACATTAATTCCGACCAAATTCCAACCGATCCGCTGAAGGTGTAACCGGATCCGTTGGATCTTCTCGAGATACAAAACTTGATATTTTCTCTTCACTCTGCCTTGTAGAACTTGGTTCTTCAATCACTAAAGTCTTCAAAGGTACTTGAGATTTAGCTTTATCGAACGGAATCTTCGATTAGTCGCATATTTCCACATTTTCCTCCATTCCCTTGCACTTGGTTATAAATACTAGACAAACATCTCTAGATACGATTAAGTACTAAAATCACGCAAATATAACCAAATAACAGATATAAAAGTACACAAAATGCTACTAAAAACATGCACAATCTGAGTGTTATCAGGTGGTTTTGAAAATCCACCTGTGGATTGTTCACAGGTGGAGTTGGAAAAATTGGGAGGTATGGGATGTTTTCAAACCCCACCGGAAAGACATTTTCCGGTGGTGTTGAGTAAACTTCAAACTCGGCGAGTTGGAAAGCGGTTTCCTGCAAGTGATTTGGGGTTGGAAAGCTGGTTTCCTGCAACTTCTCCGGCCGACTGAATTGCTTGAGAAAAGTCTTTTGAGACATTTTTGTGTGAATTGTGTTATTTGTGTGTGAATTTGTGTGTGAATTGTGACTGGTAGGATACTATACATAGAAAACTAAACCGTTTGAATTTGAATTTAAAATTGAAAATTTGAATTTGAATTACCCCGCTCAACAGTACACGGTTTTTGAATTTGAATTTGAATTACCTCGCTCAACAGTACACGGTTTTTGAATTTGAATTTAAAATTTGAATTTGAATTTTGAATCTGAATTTTATAATTTGAATTTGAAAACCACCCTTATAAATAACATCTTATAACCACCATTTTTTCACATCTACATCAATTTAAAAAACACACAAATGTCTCAAACCACGAGTGGAACAAGTTCAAGAAATTTGCTTGCAAGTTTGGATAGAAATTTCTAAGCTATGGATCGGATATGCAAAATAACCGTTTCGAAAATATTTTTTTGAACGACGTTATGCATATGTTCAATAATCAGACAACCGATGACCATCGTACAAAAAATTCAATCACGGGTAAATGGACCAGATTAACGCCGATTGCAAAAGTTCAACGCAATTTACAAACGATTGCGGCGTCGAAGTGCTCAAATGACCACACTCATCTCGAAAATGCTAAACTAAGCTTCCAAAGCAACAATTTGGTGGAAAAGAGTTCAAGTATGTTCACGTTTGAGAGATTTTGAAAAATTACCCGAAGTGGGATGTCAAGATTAAATCCAAGTAGTATGTGTTGTATTTTTTTACTGTTGTATTTTTTTTTCCAGATCGTGTTGTTTTTTTTATTATTGTGTTATGTATTGTATTTTTAATTTGAATGAAATGAATTTATTTAGTTTTTATTTGGAAATGAAAATTGAATAAAAAATAAATAAAGTGGTAGTGGTGGGCCCCAAATGAAGAGGTTGAGGTTTGTTATGAGTGAGGAGGGGGTTTGTTGTGGTTAGTTGTGAAAAAATTGGATCTTTGATGTGGCGCTGAGGTGGCACGACGACGAAGGTACCCCTCGTTTTGGCACCTAGAGCTCTCATTACCCATGAAACTAGCACTATAAAGGACAAGTGTTCTTAACTAGAACAATGCAAATGTTAGCCCGATATGCAAAGTAGAGAGTTTGGTTTAAATGAGAGCGAGCAGAGATGAAACCAGGACCAAATATGATTGGGTGCATAAATTTTTTGAAATATAGAAACACATTTCGATAAATCAGGTGCAATTAGATGCATTTAGGAATTGATTTTTTTTTCAAAAATTAACATTATATTAAAAAAATTCATAGAGGTCTCATACTGTTTCAAGCTCCATTAAAAACACTGTTTCAAGCTCCATTAAAAAGGTAAGTTCGACCATGAAGCTACTATAAATGCATGGTTTCGTTTATTCATATTTTATTATAGTTTAGGCTTAGTTAATACGAGGAATTTTCATTTGCATACTCTTATTTTGGTGCTTACCAAAGGACAAATCCCCACCTTCTATTTGGATTGATCTAATGGCTGTGATTAATCTAAGATTTAAACATTTTAACCTATTTTTTACCCCAATATATATACCGTTTTTTTTTTCTTTTTCTCATTTATCACTCTATTTCTCACACACTTTCTCACACACTTTTCTCTCTGGATTTCCCTCCATAAACGGTTATCTTCTTTTCAATCACAACAACCAGGTCAACCACCACATCCTCCACCGTGATCACCGTACAACCACCGTCATCTCCGTCACGTGCTCCACTTTATCCCACCGGTAATTCTTCAATTCTTCATTATCTTCTACAATTTCTTCATTATTTTGTTCAATTTCGTAATTATTCTGTTCAATTTCGTAATTATCTTCTTCAATTTTGCAGAATGGATATTTTTTATCTTAATGAAGTTCCTGTTGGAGATGATTCAATTGATTTAGATGTTACGAGTTCAAATTGTGCTTCTAATGTTGATGATAATGCATCATGTGAGTTTTCGTTTTAATTCAGCTTTTTTTTTATGTTAATCTGTTTATTTAATTAAGCTGTTTTGGTAATTAAGTGTTTAATTAAGGTATTTAAGCTTTTAATTCAGTTGTTAGTTTACTCTGTGTTGTATCACCTGTGATATTTAGCTGGTGTTGTTAGTTTTTTGCTTATTCATGAAGTCAAGTTATTTTGATTTTGCTTTTATATAAGCTGTTAGTTTGATTTTGCTTTTATATAACGTTAGTTTAATTGGATGTGTTTTTGTTCGCTTTAATTTGTGTAGTTTCAGCAGTGATATTTTGAAGTTGATGATAGTTTGCTTTTTAATTAAGGTTTTAGAGTAATTTGCTTCTAATTTTAAGTTTTTTACTAAATAATCGTAAATGTAGTGTACTTGATTTCTTACTGTGATGTTCCGATATTTCTATGTCGTTATTGCCGCAGCTTGTTGAATATTATTGATTAGAGAGATTGTGTTTTGTTAGTGATTCGAATGAAGAAGAGTGATAGTGTTGGTGCTGATAGTTGTACTGTTAGTGTTTTTGTCTTGGAAGCGCTTTTTTGTGTAGTCAAAGTAGTCGTAAATCTAGTGTTTTGGAAGTGATTTCTTAAAGCAGTTGTTGTATATTTAAGAAGAATAGTCGTGTTTGCAGTTGTTGAATATATTTGTCTGAAAATGAGTTATAGCTGTTGTCAATTTATGTTGCTGAATTTCTGAGTTATAGGTTTTTGTTATGATAGGCTTTTAAATAAGCTTCATGAATAAGTCAAGTAATGTATATTAATGTAGACGTTATATTGCTTTTAAATAAGTTGTTTGATTGGATGTGTTGTTGTTTTTGTTTAGTATTTTTGTAGAATCATCTGTTATAGTATCACCAGTGATATTTCAAATAATGTATAGTATCACCAGTGATATTTTAAGATAATTTTCGAAGTTATTGTTTTATGCTTTTTGACTTTGTGTTTTATCACCTTCTTTACAGCTTCTAGTGGTTTGAAAACTCCTTCATCTTTTATTCATCATGATTTTATTGATACTCCTGGTGGATCGGTTTTTGGGTTCCTAGAGTTGCTGCTAGTGTGCTACCAGTTTTGTTTAGTGTTTATGATTCTGTTGAGGATTGCATTAGTATGTACATGAGATATGCTTGAGGCGGATTTGGTATTAGAAAGTCTACTCATAAAAGATTAAGGGATGGATTTGTAAAAGAGAAGTATTTAGTTTGCAATAGGGAAGGTTGCCCAAAGAAAATTCGTTTGAATACGTTAGCTCCTAAGAAAGGTGACAAACAAGTGAAGACTTGAACTTTAGAATTACCGGTTGCAAAGCACGTCAGTTTTTCATATGGTGCCTAGTAGTAGAAAATATAGGCTTACTACGTTCGATGTGGAACATAATCATGAGCTAGATCGGGTTGAGTATAAGCATTTGTCCAAGAGTGAGAGGAAGCTAACATACACTGAAAGCGGCTCTTTATAATCAAAGCTTCAATTATAATATTGGGGCGACTAGAGCTCACGCTTTGTATACGGGTTGAAAGGGTCCTCAGCACTTGTTCATGGTACAAAGACTGAGTTTAACAATCTAGTTCGTGGTATAAACTGTTTCATAGGAGATAGCGATGCACAGATGCTTATTAACCGTATGGAAGATCGGATGAAATTTACATCGACTTCTCTTTAATTATCTTGTTGAGAACGCTGAGCTTATTGGACTCTTTTGGGCTAATCAAGTTGCTAAATTGAATTACAAAGAGTTTGGCGATATCGTCTCATTTGATGCCACATACAAGACAAACAAGTATGTTGTTTAAACCTTTTTTAGTATCTCTTGTGATATTTGTATTTGCTTTTTCTACATTTTGTATATATTATCACATGAGATACTTTTTTTTTAGATACCGGATGGTTTTCGCCTTTACTGCAATAGATAATCATAGGAGATCTGCGGATCTGTTGGTTCGGTCTTCTTAAGAATGAAACTACTGAATCTTATGTTTGGTTACTGCAAGCATTCAAGAAAGCGTTTGTTCGTTCTCCAAATATCATTGTTACTGATCAAGATGGTGCAATGCGGAAGGCTATAGCTGAAGTTCTTCCTGATTCAAAGCACAGACTTTGTATGTGGCATATCATGCAAAATCTTCCGTCTAAGGTATCTCTCTGTGATATTTTGCATCTTTTTATCTCTTGTGATATTTGCATATTTTTGTATTGTATCACTTGTGATACTTTTTGTATCCCTTGTGGCACTTTTTGTATTGTATCACTCGTGATACTTTTTCATTTACTGTCTATAATGATTAATTTTTTATCAAGTTTTCGGATTGTATCGAGAATTTAAGACGATACTGATTTCAAGAATAAATTTCACAAGATTGTTTGGAACATGTATATTGGCCCCAAGAGTTTGAGATTAGATGGAATGAGTTGATGGTTGAATTTGGTCTTTTGAATCATAAGTGGTTGAATAAGATGTATAGGATTAGGGCGTCATGGATTCCTGCTTTTTTTTGTTGATTCTCCTCTATGTGGACTGATGAGGACCACATCTAGGTCAGAGAGTGAAAACTCGTTTTTTTCACATTTCACGTCTCCTACTTCTACTCTTGTTAAATTCATGGTGTGTTATGAGTCTGCAATGGAGAAACAGAGATACATACAAGAAAGATTAGATCATCAGTCGATTGACTCATTTCCTACTTTGTTGACGCCATTAGGAATTGAAATTCATGCATCAAGGTTTTACACTGGTAAGCTTTTTGTTCTTGTTCAGAAAGAGATAATTGCTGGCTCATGGTTATGTTCAATCAAGTCTAAAATTTGTGGTGATGGTTGTGATGTTTCTGAGGAAAAACCGGATGCTGATATTGTACCAAGAGTGGTTGATGATGAAAGTACTTCAGAAAATACCGAGGAAGAGCTTAATTTGTATCAAAAGACATTGGAGTACGAGGTACATCTCTTTTTTCTTTGTTTATAAGTCTATATGAGGTATCACAGGTGATATCTGTTTGTGATATTGTTTTAAGTATCACTTGTGATATTGTGATATTGTTTTTAATATCACTTGTGATATTATTTTCTTTTTATGTTTTATATGAGGTATCACCTGTGATATATTCAATTAAAGTTCATAAAAGTTTATAATTTTTTTTATGAAGGTGGTGTATAACAAAGTAGATGGTTCAGTTGCTTCTGTTGTCGCTTTTTGTTCGATGTGGTATTTTGTGTCGTCACATCTTTTGTGTGTTCAAGAATTTCAAGGTTGTTTCTATCCCAGATCGGTATTTACTTAGGCGTTGGACAAGGGATTTGATTCCTGCTGATTTGAGGAGGCAAAAGGCTCGTTATGGTCAGAACAATGAAGAAATAGAGAGGCTTGCAATTGAGGCAACTGATTTAGTTGAGCCGTGTGTTCATATGATGAGTAACAATAAAGGGAAGTTGACTTCTTTTGTAGACAAGCTGAAGAAGTTGAAAACTGAAGTTGAGGCTGATTTGCCAACTGTTCTTTCCCGTAATGTTTCTGAAATTGTTGAAGAGTTTATGGGTATAAAGAAGCCTAGTAAAATTTATGTTAAAAATCCATCGAAAGCGAGCAATAAGGGGTTTATGAGGGAGCGTATCAAGGGTGGACGTGAGAAAGCATTTGATAAAAGCAAGAAGCAAAAGAAGTCATGCAGTATTTGTGGGTCGACGGAGCATAACAGGACTACTTGATATTTGACCAATAATGCTGAAGTAGGCGGCAGCTCTGCTGAAGGAGTACTTGTCCAGGTTGAGGTGGAGTCATCGAACCATTGCAATAGAGGGTATGCACGTTGAGGTTGAAGTTGAGGTTGAGGTGCAGTCTATCTGTTATGTCTTATCCAATTTCTTACAATTTTATCACTTGTGATGATTTTCTATTTGTTATTACTTTTCTTTCATTTTTTCATTTTTATCACTTGTGATAAGCATACAAAATTGATGAAATGCTGATACCTTTTTATGAGTTTACTTTTTTGTGACTTTATTGAATAATTGAAATAAGTTTTTTTTGCTAATCTATTTCTATGGCATGTTATTTACTGACATTTGTATAGTTTAATAAAGTTAACAAAAGCAAGGTTGAATTCTGATTTTCCAAAATCTTTCAACTGAATAGAATTCATCATTGTAATGGCTACGCCGATAAAGATAATTGTTTTTACAAAACGATAGTCTGACATAGGATTAATATATAGTCAAGAGAATTACTAATTGTTTTTACATGAAACCAAACGTAAAACATTAAGCACTCGGTCAATTGTTGTTTAGTTCATACTCTCTTTATTGCCTCCTTGAGAAGCTTCTTTACTTCTTTTTCGTCCTTGTTCTCTGCAAGAAATTTTAATGCATAGTCTGACATCATCTTCCGCTGTTCATTTCATGAAGCAAAATCTTTGTTACGTATCTTGATCTCATATTTTCTATCTGAATTCGATGATGTTTGTGTGTTTCCTTTAGAATGCCTGTTTGCCATTTTGATCCAATTTTTCCTTCGTAGAGTTCCATGTGTATCATCATGTACAAACCGCAATCTATCTTTTCTCCTTTTGTTTGCCAATCCATCTTTAATATTGCTGGTTCTTGTGTTTGATGCATCATTTCATATCCTGCTGGATGTTCATATGTTGACAAGTGTCTTACAAAAACCGCCCTCTGAAATTTATAATATAAAATGTCAATTATAGACTAGTATCCCTTGTGATATTATACTTGTTAAAAATAAATAATCAAATAATTTTTCTTACCACTAACTCATAATTTTCTTTGTACTTTCCTTCAGTATGTTGCATCTAATCGCATGTCATCAATTATGACAGATGTTCCTTTAACGATGTCGAAAACTATTAGATAGTAATGTCCATGTGCTATTATTGGGAAGAATACCTTATCATGAAAAGTATTAAATTTAAAATAATATACTAGGTTTCTTGATTATTTTATATATGTAATGTAATATACCAAGTTAATGTCATCAAATTTGAGCCTGCTTGTGTCTTCTTCCATCTGAATAGCAATCAAGTGTTCAAACATATCATACTGTTTATCTACTTTGTCAATGAACAATTCTGGCTTATCTTGTAATACTCCTGGAAGTTGATTGACAATTAAAAAAAATTATGGTTATTATTAATAAATAAAAGTTAATACGTAAATACGCTTCATTTGATATAAAAAATTTATCTTACCATCATTGATGTATAAAAGTAATGCCGTTTGATCTTTCTATCTGAGAACAATTCCTCGTAGTTTAGGATATCAACAAAGGTATCTATCACAGGAATTTCAATTTTCAAGGTTGGCGCTAGTGATTGAACATTCATTCTCATTAATCCTAAACCTTTATCATCTACGAAAACTTGTTCTCTGTTCACAATATCACAAGTGATAAGTATAAGGAACTATGTATATAGGTAATTTTTTTTTGTATCACAGGTGATAAATATAAGAAACTAATATATGTTTTGTTATCACAAGTGATAACTATAATAAATAAGATATCGAAATTTTAAATATAAACTTACGCTTCGTTTCCTTGCATACAGAGTATGCTTCTTGCCAAGAGTTTTTCCACATCTGTTAGATAATTTGTCGTGCTGACCTTCTTGTTCATGTATGGAGATTTCAGGCATTGATATTGTTTTCCTTCATCACTTGATTTTGACTGTATTCCTGGGCTATCAATTCCTAGATCAAAGCTTGGCTGAGACCTTGGTATAAAGACAAAACTAGGGCTCTGTAAAGGTGGACCTATTTGTTCTTTTTCTTCAACACTTTTCTGTTTCTTAAGGTTCTCACGGTTCTCACTTTCTGCATATATGTTCACTTCTTCATTTCGTTTTGCATCCATGTTGGCTTGTTTCCTTTGTATTTCTCTCAATTCATTTCTAAAATCTTCATCAGTTTTGTTTAGTAATTCTCCAAAAATATCTTCATCAAGATCAAAAGGTTCTCTTTGTTCTTTAGTTTCTTCGTTACTTTTTTGACTTGTAACCTTGTTTGTTTCATTTTTTCCCTTCATTTTTTCTCTGCACTTCACCCTTTTTGTTACTTTCTCATCGATGTTTCCTACAATTTCATCCTTTTCTTTCTATCGTTCTTGTTGTTTTCATAAGTTTCATCATTTTTGGTATTGGTTGCGTCTTTGTTTCCACTACCTTGCGCAACTTCATTCTCATTATAGATTGATTCTCCATTTTGGTCGTTTGCTTGATTGTTTTACAAAGATCATCAATTATCATTGATTCGTCATTTTCATCTCCGTGTTCTGTATATTGTCCGGCAAATGGATTTTGTACTTCATTATTTCCATCTTCATCATCACTTGTGCCAAATTTGATGGTGCTTGACTCTGTTGATGTTGATTTAGAGCTTGATGATAAGAATGCACTTTTTCCTTTGAAACAATCATCCGTTGACCAAAATCTTTTTATTCTTTCTCTAAATTGCTGAAGCCTTTCATCCCTTTTGAATTTACATAGATATTCATTAATTGTTTCTTCTAGCATTTCTTTCTCACTCAAAATGGTTCCTATCTTATCTTCTAGCATCGATACACTTCCTCGTGATTGAATTTTCAAATTTAAGATGATATTAGTTATACATAATCACCAGTGATATTAAAGTTTTTTTTAATATTTTACTGTATTATCATAAGTGATACCAAGCATAATTTATTTTATCACTTGTGATAGGACATAACAAAGCAGTTTCTTTTTCTGTTTTTTCAGTATTTTCTTTTTCATCCTGTTTCATTTTTGCAGAATCTTCTTTTTCAGCTTCTTTTGCATCCTGTAGTAATAATAAAATAAAATTGTTGGGCATTTATCACTTGTGATATTTTATCATTTATCACTTGTGATATAGCATTCACATAACTATCTCAAGACATTTTTTGATATACTGTTCGAGCTTTTTCCGATGCTTCTTTTTCTTGCTCGATCTTTGATTTTGTTGCTTCTTTTTCCTCCAACCATTTTTCTTTTTCTTCTATTTTTTGATGCAAACCTCTAAAACGTTTTTTCTTACATCCTAATTTTGCTAATTGTTTTCTTCTTTTTGGTTTCGTTCATCGTATGTTTATCATATAATATATCATAAATAACAGTGAATCCAGTTATACATTTGTTGGCAATTTCACAGTCATTGAATCTACAAATTAACCAAATTTGGGTAGACTTTTTAATGTACCAAACTACCTTCAGCTTTTGCGTACATCTTTAGTTTCTTTTTCTACATTTTAACAACCAAATCACCTTTATTTACAATGAGCCCAAAAAAAGTTTCAACGATCCCAAAACAGTCACATTTATGTCCCTTAGTTTACAAGTTCACTCAAACTAGTTACAACTTCGAAATGTATAAACTAAGTTCTTTTTCACTATGCATTTTGAATGAAGTTGTAAGCCAAAAACACTTAGCTGAGCTTCTTTTTTTGAAGTTTTTTATTTTGTATTAGCAAAACTTCAATCAAACTACAATGTGCCTCAATTTATAACTATCCCAAAACTACGACGATCTTAGTTTCTACGGCTGTAAACATCTAACAATCAAATTGACATGAGCTATCGCTATTGTAACATCTAATTCAATAGCATAAAATCACAGTAGATAAACTAGCATATTACTCTTATCTTCAACAATCATTTCATATATATATTTTTTTAATATAATCTGTAATTTATCATTGTTTCAAAACATCTTAAAATAAGCAAACATATATAAAATATGCATATAAAACTCATATAAAATACAAAATAAATAAAATTCAATTAAGTTTTAAATAATATCGAAATGAGTGTCGTACCATTATCCATATTTTCAATAGATTTTTTTCCCTTGTTCGGTATTTGAGGTTGTGATTCATTCATATTTATGTATTTTTGAATTTGATTCAACGGTTCGTCGTTTATTTTTCGAATGATAGATTGTTGGTGTGTGTGTTTTTTTGATTTTTGTGTGTGTTTTTCCAGATCTGGTTTTATTTTATTGAAATTTACATTTTCAGTCCTTCTATTTTTACTTTATGTAAACTTTTTTGCCTTTTTTAATTTATATCACCTGTGATAAACAATTAAATATTTTTTTAATTTGAATAATCATGTTTTATTTCAAATTTTGTGCAAGATGATTTCATTTAAATCATGCTTTCTTTTGCATGTTTTTTGTGTATAGATTGTTCTTGACTATATTTTTTTAAAAACTTTTTTCTATAGTAGTCAACTGAAAATTTTCATAGCAAGCACATACACATTTATAAATTCTTACTTATTTTTTGCTTTTTCTTTTTTTGTTAGATGACAGGTGACATAACAGGTGATATAATAAATTTTTAGTTATATCACTGGTGATATGTTCTAATATCACAAGTGATACATTCAAAAAAAAAAAAAAGGAGAGAGAAATGGAAAAGAAGGTAGGCTAGTTTTGGGGTGACTCAAGATCTAAATTTTGTTGTTAGGGTAGTTTTTGTTTACCAGTTTTAACATGTTTTCACAGAGTATTTCATTGCAAAAATAATAAGTTTCTTAATTTGATAGTCATTTTATACACTTTAAGGACATTGCGTCTTGGCAGTCATCTTATCAATTACCAAAGTATCGCAAATAAAGCATTTACACTTTGAAAAAAAATTCATCATAATCCCAAATTTACTGATCTTGGGTTCACCAATTCATTTATATAAACTAAAGGTACTTGAGTAGCGAAATCTTCTATGAATTATCCAACAGCATAAATATATATAGTGATAGATATATGGATATGTCAGCAGAAGAACATAAGCAAGGTTATATTCATATTACCCAAAAGCATTTACTTCCATCTAAAATCCAGAACCAAATGTAAAATACATCTAAAAGCATACGTTGCATTTCCAACAAAATGATGCAAATTTCGAGCAAAATGTAGTACAATCTCCCACTGTGGAATGTGATTCGGTACCTAATAGATCCACCCATCTACTTAGGTATTTCCCAAACTTGGACACCGTCCGTCACATTTCGTGGCCCGGCAGTCCTACTTGCATCTAAAATGCAGAACAAAATGTAAAATCCAACAAAAATATGCAAAATCCAAAACAAAATGTAGTTCAAACTCCCGGCACTGGGAATGTGATTCAGGACCTAATAGATCCACCCATCTACTTAGGTATTTCCCAAACTTGGACACTGTCCGTCACATTCCGTGGCCTACTATTGTTTTTTGCATATCAGATTCTTAATCCTACTTTAAACCATCTACGTTGTTTAGAAATCTAAATACTTAAAAAGAAATGTAAATTGTTTTGGAATAGCATTAAACACATTTAATGCTTGTTTTCTTCAGCTATCTTGTTCCTGATAGCTTCTTCAACCACCTTTTGAATCTCTTTCTTATCATGATTGTGTTTTTCAAAGAAACTTGATTGCATACTCGACATCGTTCACTCTTTTGATTCACTTCATGTAACAAAGATCTTAGCAAAGATACCTCATCCTCATTCTTGTCATTTGTTCAAGATATCTGTGATTTCTTTCATCAACGATGTTTGGCTTCCAACTTGGTCCTGCTTCACCTTCAAATGTTTCCATATGCATCATCATGTATAAGCCGCAATCGATCTTGTTATCCTTTGTCCTCCATTTCATCTTTAACACAGTTGTTGGCTTCTCTTTCAACATCGTATTGAGGATTGGGTGTGAAGCCCTCATCAGGTAATTTACAAGAATTGATTTCTGCAAATTAACAAAATATTACTTGCTACAATTTATCTCTAGTGATATAAGTATTTAAACAGAGTTCGGTTTAGACATTGCTTACCACAAAATCAAAGTTGGGTTTGTATTTATCCTTGTAGGCGATCGAAATGCCGTTGTCCAAGATTACGCTTTGCCATTCTCTAGATTGAAAACTATGACATAGTAATGGTCGTGAGCAATTATCGGAAAGAAGACAAGTTTCACATCTTTCAATTTCCGTTTTGCTTCTTCCTCGCTCATGAGTTTTTTCATGAGTATTTCAAAATTGTCACACCGCTTTTTTCATCTTTTACTTTCTTCGAATCTCTGCAGCTGTATCATAACAATAGATTCAAGATAATTTAAAATACATATTACATAATTTTGAAACGGATGGATATATTATTGCATTTTTTTTGGAAGTTTTTATATCTTACCACTGTGATCTGTTGGGAAGTAGTATCTTGTCTTCATTTTTCCAACTTTGTTCTTTCTCTTCATGATTCAATACGGCGAATGCATCGATCACCTGACTTTCTATTAGCAAGCCAGGCGCAATTGATTGCATTACTATTCTTGGTACTGGTGTGCCCTTGCCATCATTGAATACCTCTTCTCGGTTTTTTAATATCACAGTTGATAAAATTTAGGTTCTTAAATATAGCATATCACTTGTGATAAATAACATAACCTTAATACTAACAGAAACTGAAATCTTACATTATATCTTCTTCCATCGAAAATAAGCTGTTAGCTAGCATTGTTTCTGCACTGTTAACGGTTCCATCGTGCCGCCTTCTTGTTCATATAAGGTGATTTCAAGTACACCGATGGTTTAGCAATCCTTTTTCCTTCCCTCTTTTCATTTTCTTTGTTGCTTTGTTCAGCAACATCTTTCTGAGTCCTGAATGCCTTGTGTTGAATTTCTGGGCTTTGAAATTCTGCAACTTTAGCCCTTTCTTCTTATTCTTATGTCTCAATCGCTTGTTTTTGGTCGCATCGCCTTTTTCACTGTTTTTAAGCATCTAATAATGTTTAGATATGCAAAAGTTGTGCAAGTTGTTTTGTTTAAGTTTATATGTCTAACGACCTTATTTTTGTTTCGGCTTATTTTTGTTTTATTTTTAAGTCATATAAACAATCCACAATCTAACCATCAACAAGACATTTGACAACAATAACAGTGATTCATTTCACATTCATTCTTAATGTTTGCGATTCAATATCACTAAATTGGTATATCTGAGAGTCTTTTAACCTTTTGTTTTGCTCTTTTGTTGGCAAGGTCTTTTACAACTAACTTTCTTTTTTCTGCCTCTTTCTCTCTGAGCTTGTTTTGTAGCCTCCTCGATTTTCTTTTGTTTTCATCCTCTATCGTATTTTTTGCAAATGCGGCTTGTTTTTAGCTTGCTTTTGATTGCAAATTTCTTTTTTCTCACGCTTCTTTTCTTCTTCTTTTTCGGTCGCTTCTTTTGCCTTTCTTTTTCTTCTTCTTCTTTTCTCTTTTTTTTCTCCGCTTCTTTTTTCACCGCTTCTTTTTGCAATTGCATCTTCTTCAGCCTGTATTTTTTACCATTTTGTTATGTAAAATTTTATCACTTGTGATATTGTATACAGATAAGTACTTTAAATTATAATTATAAAACCTGTTGTTTATCTGTTTCTGCAGGAGTCTCTTTTGTGGTTTTTTCTTTATCCTTGTTTCCTTCTTCTCCCTTTCTGCCTTCTCCATCATCATCACTCCCATCATCATCACTCCCATCATCATCATTCCCATGTCCTCCTCCTCCTCCTTCTCCATCTCCTCCTCCTTTTCCATCATCATCTCCTCCATCTCTTCTGCTCGTTCTTTCTTGATTATCAATCACTCTACCATATCTATCTATTTGAAGATGTCCGTGGAATAGTGTATTGTACTTTTCTACATATAACCTTATTGTATCATCTCCTGGGTATATCTCCATGCTTACCCTTATAAAATTTTCTAACTCTCTCCTTTCATTCAAAACTCTATCAAACTTTTCTTCTACGGCTTCATATACTTGTTGTGTTTTTAATTAAATAAAGCAATTATAAGTATTTTATCACTAGTGATATATTCAAAATTTTCATATTAATTTTAAGTATTACCTCTTTTTGTTTCCTGATATCTGCTTCTTCACTCTCATCCTCTTCTTCAATGACCATGACATTTCCAAACTCTCCCCTGGCCATCTCGATCTCTTGCCTTTTCTCAATAAGTTTACTGGTCCAATTTCTGATGGCTGGCCATTTTCTTGCCACATCCATTTCATCGAACTTTGTGTAATGCAAGTAAATAAGCTGTTTTCAAGAAAACAAGACATTCATTAAAACCTTTACTTATTAAAAGAAGTGCTAGATTAATCTTTTTAGTATCCCAAGTGATATTGTACATGGCATCTATTTAATAAAAAACAACTTGTAATATCACTGGTGATAGAATACATCTTATCTGTCATTAACTTAAAATATCACTTGTGATACCCTACATCATATTTGTTTTAAAGCATATTTTTAAAGGAAAGCTTGACTTACCGTGAATGCTGCATGTGGACCGTAGTACCAATTTTCAAGTGTTGAGTCATCCCAGCCATCCTTGCTTACTTTCATACAGTTCCAAATGAATGAGCACCAGTCAATTCTCGGTATTTCCTCTGGTGTCATCAGAAATTGAAGGACGTGATACTTCAAAGATCGAACTGTTATAGCAAGTTCCCAGACAGTTTGCAAACAGCATTAGGAAATTCATCTGGAAGGTGAAGTCTATTTCTTCTGTGCTCTGAATCACCTTTGATAATGCTGTTGTTGTTATTCTTTTTTTTTCCAGGAATTGTGCCATAAACTGTTTCATTAATATGTCATCCCAATCCCTTTGTGGTCCTGAGCAAAGTGGTTTAGGACCCATTGGTACCCCAAGAACTTCCCTAATCTTTTTCGGTGTGATTTTTATGACACCCCCATTTGGCAAGTTGATTTGCATCTTTTCCATATCCATATGTGTCAATATGAAGTAGGGCAGCTTTCCAGGGATTTTTTGCAACGGAAAATCAATCATTGTTCCAAATCCCATTCTCTGTGACCATTTTCTTTCTTTCTGGGCTGAGTGAATGTGTTGCATCGTAAAACGGTTGGACAGTCGTTTTAGCCCTTAACGACTTGAATGGAATGACATATTCTTCTTCTTCTTCCTCAGCTTCCACCTCCATTTTTTTCTTGCCCTTATTTGTCTGTTCTTTCTTCTTCTTTGCTTCTTCATTCTTCCTTTCTTCTTCTTTCTTCTTCTTCGTTTCTTCCTTTTTTTTTGATTTGTTGCATTTACTTCTTTCTTCCTTTCTTCTTCTTCTTTCTTCTTTTTTGTTTCTTCCTTATTTTTCTTTCTTGCATCCTCAGCTTTTTCGTTTTCCCCTCTCTTTCTTTTTCCTTTTTCGGTTTGTTCCCCTCTCTTTGGTTTTTCGGTTTGTTGTTTTTTTATGCTGATCTTGTTACAGCCATCGGTGAATCTGTTGCTTGTTCTTTTCGTTTCTTTGTTTGCTTTGGTTTCAACTTTGGGTTTGCTTCTTTGGGTATGACAGGTTCTTGGGGTGTTGCTTCGGGTGTTGGTTGGTTTATTGGTGGTGTTGGTGTGGTTTCAATGGTTTCTAGAGTTGTTATAGGTGTGTTTTCTGGTGATGCTTGATTTAATGGGGTAACAAGCCTTGATCTTGCAATGGTTGTTATCTGTTTTGTTGGTGTCTTTTCTAGATATGTATTTTTGATTGATGACTTTGTGTATTTCTGTGGTGAGGGTGTTGATGATTGTTGTTGTGTTGCTGTTGTTTGTGGTGTTGGTGTTGGTGTTTCTGTTGTTTGTGGTGGTGGTTGTGTTGTTTCTGGTGTTGGTGTTTCTGTTGTTTGTGGTGGTGGTTGTGTTGTTTGTGGTGGTGGTTGTGTTGTTTCTTGTGTTGGTTGTTTTTTTGTCGATATGGTGCTTTTTTGAACTGGAGGTTGTTTCTTGCTTCTTTTCTTTTTCATTTCTTTTAGACTTGTATTCAAATCTGCACAAAACAAATCCCAAGTAAGTTTTCATTAATATTTATTGCTGATAAATATAAACTCTGAATGTTTATGCGTCATACAATTTTATAACATTCTACTACAAGTATGTCATATCAATTTGTATCACATGTGATATAACACAGAAGCTAAATGTCAAAACAAGTATGCCGCATACATACAGGGTTTATCACAGTTGATATTTTTATGAAGGAGACATGGTTATATGTTGCAATTTACCTTTTTCCTTTTCAATCTCTGGAGATACGCTCAAAAATTTGCTTGTCGACAAAACTGCATTTACAATTTTTTTTTAAGAAACAAACAGAATGTCTGCAATTTTTATGTTTAAAGATTTATTTAGCGCACAAAAACCGACCGGTTTAAAGCTTGTATTGTCTCCAGATGCTCGTAAATATCATCTTCTACATTTTTTTCAAAATCAAAATTTTAATGTCTTATGTTATGTAAAACAAAAAGACACTATAAATTCTAATCAAAAATGTATTTGAAATATATTTATTTCACGTATAACGGCTTATCATCACAGTTGTTATACTATCAAAAAAAATAAAATAAAAAAATCACTATATCTGTTTTTATCACTGGTGATATACCATTAAATATTTAAGTTATCCGCGTCTTCTCTTCATCATCATCACTACCATCAGTACCACTACCACTACTAGTAACACTACGACTACGAAAAGTCATAACTAAACCACCACCTCTACCACAAAAAACACTAAAAATGTATCAGTTATCGCGCTACATGATCACTAATCGTGTGACAAGTAATCAATTATCGGTACATCTGTTTTTATCACTAGTGATATACCATAAAATATTTGTCTGTCACACTCAAAAACGCATCAAAAGTTACTTCTAAATTATACTCGTAACAAGCTAAAAACATATCCATTATCACTAAGAACGCTAAAAGTCAAATCGACGTTCGCTACCACTACCACTATACTGAAGCACCACCATTACCACTACCACTACCACTACCACCACTACCACTACCACTACCAAAAATGAAAACTAAACCACTAAGACTACGATTACCAGTACCACTTTTTTCACTACATTCAAATCACTACCACATCTACCACAACTGTTTTATCACTTGTGATATTTTTCCAAAATCTTTAATAAATCAGCAAAAACACCTAAAAACATCTAAAATCAGCAAAATCTTCATAAATTTCTTCTTCTTTTACAGTATGACAGCAAAATCTCAAATAAATACATAATCATCAATTGCATGTCATTAATACAGCAAAAAAATACATAAAAATATTCATAAATAGCAATAACATTTATAAATAAGTATAAAATGAGTAGAGATACATAAATAACATCTAAATAATTAGTTTGAAGCTTCGTACCATCGTTTTCGGAGTTGGTAGGTTTGTTTTGATCCATTTTTTTCGTGCTTTTTCTTCTTCAGTTGAAGATTGATGCGTTTTTGTGTTTTTTTTTATTTTGACGGTTAATTGTTGGTTGATTTTAAATTGTTAGGGTTTGTTTTTAGTGAGAGAAAGCGACGTGTTGTTTTTGCTGATGAAAATGACGCGTGTGTTGTTTTTGTGTGGTTGGGGGAAGTTTCACGTTTTGGCAAGATTAGTCCCTCCGTGTTTTTTATCATTAAAAAATGTTTTTTGATCCAACGGCTGATACTTGTCCCTTGGTAAGTAGGGGATTGATGGTTTCTGAAATAAAGTCCCTCTAGTTAATACTAATTTCGTTCTAAAATAATCGAGCATTTTTATATTGCACAAAGTTATAATTTTTCTTTTAATTATGATCTACACTAACCAAAGTATCCTCTTTATAAACTAAAATTACATTTTATTAGGCGAAAATTTATTTCGAGACGGAGTAATGTTTATCGATAAAAGAGGAATTATTATAATATTAACAACGAAAAGGATATTATTAATTCAAGAAACTGTTATTAGAGGAGCTATCTTTTTAACAAAAAATGTGCTAACAAACAAAACAAAAATGGACATTTGGACCTCGGTCTTTTAACACATGTTAAAATAGTTAAAGCAATAAATGATTGATGTACTTATAAAAAGAGATAATTACATATATATATATATATATATATATATATAGGGGACCTTTATTTTGAGAACCCTGTTAAGTGCGAGAACTGTGAGAACCCCTCTAAACCAAAGAGATTTTTTTAAATATTAAAAATTATTGTTAATCCAAAAGGGTATTATAGTAAAATACAATTTTTTTTTATATTATTTTTTATTTTTTTTATTAAATCCCGATTTTAAGCATTCCTAAATTTTTGGATTTTTTTTTTTTTTTTTACATGTTTGTTTTAAAGCACGTGCATGTATGTTTTTTAAATGAGGTGCATGTATGTTTTTTAGTGAAGTACATGTATGGTTTTTGCTAGCATTATTATTATTTTTTTGAAGTTTGAAGCATAAATTAAAAAACAAATTTATAAAAAGAAGAAATACATGAATATAATCTATCTTTACACTTGTGCACTAAAAATAATTAACGTAAACGGACATATGTGCACAAAACATATGTGTTTGAAGTTTCTCATCAGGTTACTTTTGAACATGTGTGCATGTCTTCCAAAAACATACGTGCACGTCTTCCAAATACATATATGTACTTCCGGTATGTGCGCACGCCTACGAAAAACGTCACGCCTAGAAAAAAAAATAATAGCCAAGATTAAATACTTTTAAAATAAAACTCAAGATAACATAACACACATGCACAAGCTGAAACTAACAATTCAAATAAACAAGAGAAATTTTTTTATGTATGCACAACATATAGAATTCAAATACAAAACATATATGTTTTATAATTCAAATACAAAACATATATGTTTTATGCATAAACATACATGTTTTGTGCGTAAGAAACATGTATGTCGAAAATTTATTAATCAATTTTGAAAATCCTACCTGGCAAAATGGATCCATTGATCAATTTTGAAAATCCTACCTGGCAATTATCACTACTCATCTAGTTAGTATTACAAAAAACTTTTGTTTACTTAAAAGAAAAAGTAGTGTTCTCATATATATAAGTTGCTTTTGTTACTTTATATACGAGACAATTTATGAGGGCAAGGCAACAAGTAGAAGTATGCTAATTCAGAAGAAAAGCTAGAATCTTTATTATCCACAATCTCATTCTTGGAATTTAAGGTGTAACAAGGTAAACAAATGAAATGAGAACACAAACATCAATTAAAAGGAAACCAAGTTGAATCAGCTGCAGTTAGTAGTTTCAAAAATATAAGATCTCTTACTATTGTTTTAAGGTCATGATAAAACTGTCATACAAATGATCGTGCATCTGTTCTCTATACCGCTCCAAAACTGTTTCAAAAATCCACATTAGATAAACACAACATCATTAAACTCCTTAACCATCACCCCTTTATCCGTCAAAACCTTAAACACTTGATACCTCGGTTTCCTTATAATATTTTCAGTATAACTAATCTCGGATTCCTTATAATAATTTTCTGAATATCCTTAAACCCGACCCCATATTTTTCCAACAAAACCACATTACTCTTGAAAACCATAACACAAACCTTATAATATGTGACAAGATTCTTCCATTTGGCTTTGATCTTTGGAAAACGCAAATCTACATCATAGCCGCCATTTGGAAAAATGCAACGACAAAACACAACCGCCACAACTGGAAAAAAACGGTGGTTCGGGATGTAGGTTTCACAGATCGGATGTTTAGGGGCGGTTTTCATAATTGCACGATTTAATCTTGATTCGATGTGAGAAGGTGTTGAGGGTGACCACCACCGTTTGTGTTTGAACGTGGCTTCACCAAACAGCAGTAATGGTGAAAGATGGCGGCTAGGGTTCTTGAGGAAGAGAGATAAAAAATGGAAGAGAGTAGATCTGGAAAAAAAAATAAGACCTGGAGAAACTGTTTTTATGATTTGATCCTTTTTTTATGGAAGAATTGAATTCCCATATTGCCCCTAATTAATTTTTTCCTCTCAAATTAAGTTACATGTATTTTCAAAAATGCCATTATGCATTAACTTGGTGTACATTATGTATTATTGGGAGTACAAAAGGAGGTTCTCGCAGTTCTCGCACTTAACAGGGTTCTCAAAATAAAGATACACTATATATATATATATATATATATATATATGTGTGTGTGTGTGTATATATATATATATATATATATATATATATACTAAAACTTAAATATTTACATATTTCCTCAAAATATAAATTTTTAATGCATAATGTACAATGCAAGTTAAGCATGTTTTTAGGTATATATGTAAATATGTAAGTTTTAGTTGATACATGCTCCCCTTACAAAAACGACTCATTCTAGATACTTTATTTTGTTTTATTAGACGTTGATATTTGTTAACTTCATTTTCTTCATTCTTGGCTCAAATTGACAAATTGGGTCAAATTAAAGGGTGAAAGTGTAACTATGTTAAATTATGAGGGCCAAATCTCATTTTCAATGTATATATAAACTGATTTTATAAAACATAGTATCATCACAACATGAGTCAAACGTTGTTTCCTTGAAAATGTTTGATTAAAAATTTATCCTCTTTTTAAGTAGAAATCTAGCAAAACAGAATCATTGTTTTGTTTTGTGTGTAGTGTCTCTATTTTTTGAATAATTTTGGCGCGAAATTTTAAACACTTTGATTTCTCTGTTGCACACAACCTGTTTGATGAAACGTCTACTTAAAAAAAAAAACATGAAGAAGTCCAACCGATCAAAGGCGCGTAACAAAGCTGATCACATTAGCAACTTACCAGATCCGATTCTACACTCGATACTTTCGCGTATTAATTCAACTGAACAAGTCGTTCGATGCAGCATTTTGTCAACACGATGGAAGTATTTGTGGACTTCAGTTCCATCTTTAAACATAAATTTTACCCGCAAAGTAAAGGAGGAGGAGGAGCCATACACATTATTCCATGAGAATGAATTTAAGGAGTTTGTGGATCGGGTTTTAGCAAACAGAACACTTGATTTGGATAGTTTTACTTTAAAATGTCCGCTGGAGTATGATATGTCGACCGTTGGGCAGTGGATTGATCTCGTTGTTATGCAAAAAGTCAAACAAATTGACTTGGCAATTTCGGTCAAGGACGATGTCATGTTGCCACGTTGTTTGGTGGATTGTGATTCATTAGAAGTAATAAAGCTGGATTTGTCTGGAAGTTGGTTAAGTTTGGAAAGTTTCACAGGTAGCAAGGCACTTAAGATTTTTGAGTTGGATAATGTTCAGTTACTAGAACATGATTTAGTACACTCGTTTTTGGTAAACTGTCCGTCTCTTGAGGAGTTGAGTTTAATAGACTGCCCAACAGAAAACCTTGATTATCTAGATATTTCGTGTCCGAATCTCAAGACTCTGATAATTAATAATCACGGATTGGATGAAGAATCGAGTTTATGTAAAAGGCTAAAGCTCTTATGCCCAAAGCTTGTGTATTTGGAGTATAGAGGTTATATGGCTAATCACTTTTCATTTGACGCCAAATCCTTGAAGAAAGTTGTGATTGAAGGCGAACTCTGGGATCTCACACTTGATCCAAAGGATGATATTTTTTGCGCCACCATGAGTCAGTTGTTTGCTCAAGTTTCTCACGTGGAATATTTGTTGATCAACTTTGATTTCATTAAGGTAAATTCCTATCTCTTTCTTCATGATTCGTTGCCACCTATATATGTGGTTTAATCTTTGAAATTACTTGACAATTGTTCTTTTCTGTCCTAGATTAATTATGCCTATTAATAATTACTAAAACGTTCATCCAAGACTGTGTTGAGAATAAGATTAAGCAACCAACTAAATTAGTTATGCTTTAACTCATGTTATGCTATCGGCTATGCTTAATAATTATTGGTTTTACCATGAATAGTTATTCTAAAACTTTGTTTGCTGTCAATTGTCATAGGCAATTAATTATTTCCATCTTCGGGATGTTTTCCCGTCTCTTCCTAATTTGAAGACGTTGGAGATTGAACTGCCTTCCTTCGATACAGATGTACTCGTCTATGCTCTCCGGCGTTCACCGAATCTCGAGTCTCTCCATATGATCATTGCTAATGATGAGGTATTGTTTGTCATCTCAGATTTTAGATAATTTTCTGTAAAATATTTTTGAAGCTTCATGGATTACGTTTGTACTTTTGATTCTTTACATACACATATAAACAAGTATATAAAATATTAGATAGGCTAAAGATATATATTTCTAAAGCTAAAATATTTGGATGTGCCAAAATAGCCGGGGTCTGGTGGCCTATTAAAGCATTTTGTCTGACTTTAAAACTGCACAACTAATATTCTTGGGCTACATATTTGTTGTGTAACTAGAGGTGGAAGTTGAACTTGATTTGGTTTTATGAATTATGTAAGGGGTCAATTTGGTATAAGAAAATACATTAGCTTAAGTGGAAAGTGGAAACTCGTCAAATGGGTTGAACGTGTTGAAAGTTGCACTAAAGTATGTTCATGTGCTTATTGCTTAATACCTCCCAAATTATATTATCCAATAATTCGGATTGTTACTGGAGTGATCTTAAGATATTTATCTTCTGCAAGCTTCAACAACTTCATTTAGCATAATTAGATCAATATAATAACCTTTTCAAGAATGCCAAAAACATTATTTCAAGGATTAAAATCAAGCTGCTACCTGGTGTATTGTTTGTAGTGCTTGGATATGCTTGTTTTTTTGGATTTTGGTTGTTGCAGTAGTTGCTCTAGTTATGGAATTCGAGTTTAGTTGTATTGTAGAGACTTGGTTTGAGGTAGTGTTTCCTGTTTTTGTCATAGAATATAGTTGTATGATTTTGGAATTGTTTTTTCTTTGATTGCAGTCTTAAGGTTGTAACTTTTTATTTGTTGGTGATAATATATTAGTTAACCTTTCACCAAAAGAATGATTTAAATGAAGTTGACATAATTTATGATTTTTTTTATAATCTAGGATATTAATGGTCCTGACTTCGATGACTATGCTGACGGTTACATTAGGAATTTAGATAAAGTTGAAACAGGAACATTGGCACTTCACCTGAAAAGGGTCGAGTTATCACAATTTAATAGAGAAAAGGTGTCCTTAGCTATAGCCCGATTCTTACTTGATCATGGAAATGAATTGGAAGAAATGGTTTTCAGTTGGAGTAACAAAGACAAATACCACACACAGTCCATGATTACTATGAATGAAGTGTCAAATTTCTACAAGGCCTCTTTGTATGTCAAGGTAATTTCTCTTCTGAAGGACTCCTCTGAAAGTGATACAAGCAACTCTTCTGAAAGTTTATGATGAAACTGCAAGTAATATGTATTCGGTCCATTTGTCTTTTAAGTCCTACAAGCTTGTCTGTGCAAAACATATGCTTCGAAAGAAAAGAACTTGGACAACTCCTATCCAGTTGTCTACTGCTTAAGACCGTGAGTCTGGTAATTTCTTACTACAATAGAATATCGATCCTCGTTTGCTTTCATTACTTCTCTGACTAATATAAGTTGCAGTAGGGTGATTTATTTGTCACTGGTATTGGTGACCATCCAAACATCAGTAACCTTTTTAAGTGTCTATCAGTGACTTAAACGTTGTCTATTTCGCTTGAGATCATCGAGGTAATTTTCTTAACATGGTATATGATTGTTTAAGTTAGGGAAAATAGATAGCTTATACTCGCCCTTCTCTCTTAGGCATTCAAGTATAAGGTTGGGGTAGTAACATATTTCCATATTGCGTCTCCTATTAGTTTTGATTCTTATGCCAAACGAATATCTAATAACCATAATCCAGTGATTTTTTTTAGATATTTTCAAAGTGTCGCTAACTTTTATCAGGGGGTATTTTTTGCCAGTTTTCAAAAATGTTCAAAATGACGTCGTTTTGATTTTGTCGTTTTACTCTTTATTTTGGCAAGTGAATTTTCGTTTTGGGATTTTTTTTCACGCACAAATGTGGCGTCGTTTTGGACGAAATTTAAGATAATTTATAATTTTTGAATCAGACTATGAGAGATAATATTAGTAATTACTCGTAGTATTAATAATTAGTACAATCATCAACCCATATTTACTACTCATAATAAAATTACTAGCAGGGTATCCGCGCGATGCGGCGCGGGTATCCTGAAATAAAAATTTTCAATGAACCATGCTTTATAATCTGAAACGTTTTATGTGACGTTAAATTTGCAGATGCCAAAAGTTTCATGTCGCATATTTCAACTCTTTAGAATATTATAGTAGGGTACCCGCGCATTGCGACGGCGGGTATCAAGTAATAAACTTTTCAGCAAAAAATCTTTTCAATCTTATGTTTTCTCTTACAATAACTTTGCCAATAGCGAAAACATAATTAGTTTGAGTAACTTTAAAAAAAGTGATGGATAATATCAAACTAATTCATATAAAAACAATTGAAAGTGGTGTGATTTTGCGTTGCGGTAGTCAGTAATGTTATGGGGTTATGGTCAAATTAATTGATAGTGGTCCGTAGTCACAAATAAGTAAAAACATTTTTTTATGAAATATATATATAATAATCAACACCTCATAATAAGTAAATAAAATATATTTTTGAACATGTTTGTATCAATAATAATGTTTATTATACTTGTCCCATAGATATAAATAAAAAAGTGCTTATAATGTATACATCTTGTAAAGTATATATTTATGAAAATGTTTGAATTATTAATATTGTTTGTAACACTTGTCCCACATAGATAGAAGATATATATAAAAGAATGTTTATAATGTAAAGAAAACTTACATGTTTAAGCAATCATTTAGAGTTATTCATGAAAAGTATAATAATTAATATACTAATATATTAATCATTTGTCTTAAAAAAATTGTCCCGACTTTTACAAAAAACCGTTTTTTACTTTTGTGATTAATTTTATTTAAAGTAATTCAAAATTTATTTATATTGGTTCTCGAAACACTCTTACGATATGATAATAGTTTTGGAACTTTTTAGTTTTGCATGCATTTTAAAATCATATTCATTTATATGTGCATTTTTGCATTAAAACTAAACTAATTCAAAAAGAAATAATAAATGAAGCATTAAAATGTTGTGAAAAATATATTAGTAAAAGCTATGTATTGTGTACATTATGCATTAAAAATTGTAATGCTTAAAAAACACATTAATGACATCTTAAAAAAAATTAGGAGAAAAGGTGTTAAATCTATACTACTTATAAAGCATTTAGACACTTCCATCTTATTTAATTTTTAAGATTTTAAGCAAATACAAGTCAAAAAACATAATTTACAAATATGTAAAGCACAAATCAAACTAAAAAAAACTACTATTTCTTACATACAATTAATACATAAATTAAAACACCTCATCATCAATATATACAACTACCTAAGCACAATGTACAAAACTATACTACCCATCCAATATAATTAATACACTATTAAAAATACCCCTTCACAAAAAAAATATAACTCTTTAACCATTATGTACAATATAATTAAGCATCCAAAACAAAAATTCGATATGCCAAATTGCTTTCCAGTGATGTCTAGAATTTGATGTTAAAAGGTATAAAGTTTAAGTGGTTAACACTTTGATGAAATGATTGAAAATTAAAAGGTATAAAGTTCCTACTACTTGAGTTCAAGATGAACGAGGAAGAACAATGGAGTACTCATCAAAGAAAACTGCATAGGTTTGAACACACAGATAAAAATCCTTTTCAACAGAAAAAAAAAATGAACTCACACAAGACTCGACTCGAAACAAAATAAAAGATAACCTAGATCTCAATTTATCTCTTTTTGTAATCAAAGATCCATCCTAAGACAAAACCAAAAGAGAATAATCTTCATAGATCTATTTAGAAGCATACACTTCTCTTTAAATATCTGAAATCTTTTAAGAAAGAACAAAACAACTTGTGTTTCATTCTTGCTTCGTGTTCGGTTAAAACAAAACAAAAATGAAAATAATAGACCTACTCAAGCCTTATCAAAAGATCTTGAAACCGATAGTGGGTAGTCCTTGTGAGCTTGGAGTAAACTAAAGAAGACACAGAGGTCTTTGGTTCGGTTCTTAGCAGCAGAAAACCAAAAAGGGGTGTTTGCTTGATGTTTGGGTTGTGATAAAAAGGAACAAGGAGACGATTGTTGTTGCGTTTCTGGTTGTGTATGAGGAATGAATAGAATAAGGAAGATGTATTTGGTGGCTTCTAATGAAGAGGCGAGTGTGTGTGATAGCAAAGAAGTTAGGGATACGTATGAGATAAATTTTAGGTTGTAACAAAAGATGGCTTGGAGTGAAATTGGGTTATTCGAATTTTAGGCCTGGTAATTAGTTAACCTGAAAATTGTCATAAAATTGTGTTACATTTGAGCTTTAAAATGAAAAAGTGACCAATCTTTTTTTTTTGTTGTCTTTTATTGACGAGATCGGGATTAATCATTATCAAGATTCATTTAACCAGCAACATCAAATCCATATCTATCCTAATCTCTTCACCACCTCACGTCAACAACTAACAACTGCAAAAAACTCACCTCATCCTCAATACAACCAAGATTTGACTCGAAATTTAGCCACAGGATACCTGCCACCGCATTGCGCGGGTACCCTACTAGTGCTTTATAAGTAGTATAGATTAGGAAAAAAGTACTAAGAGCGGTGGGTATGGTAACGTGGGAGGCGAGGTTAAGCCTTAACGCCACCATGTTAACACACGTTAACCACACCGTGGGTAGCGTTAACGGCTGCGTTAACGTGGCACGTTAACGGCTTAACGTGCGTTAACATTCTTCCAAAAAAAATTCATTTCACCCCCTCAACCATTTAAAATAAATTTTCACTTACACCCCCTCAACCTACTCAAATTTAAATTTAACTGGTTAAGTCTGAGCGGGATAACCAGATTCAAATTTAAAATTCAAATATGAGCGGGATTTATTCAAAATCAAAATCAAATATGCCTATATATACAACTCTACCAGAGTTGGGTATCACACACAACTCACACACACAAAAATGTCTCGTAAAGATTTCTCTCAACAATTCCAAAGTCCACCACAATTGCCAGAAACTACAACACAATTCTCAAGTCCACCACAACTGCCGGAAACAACCTTTCCACAAGAAGTTGAAGTTTATTCAACTCCACCAGAAGATATCTTTCCGGTTTTCCAACCGGAAAATGTATTTGTAAACACTCCACCTCTTAACAATCCACCTGCTAACACTCCACCTGTTAACACTCCACAGGTGGACCTCCAAAACAATTCGTTTGGATTTAGTGAGGCTTATCTTTGTGAACTGAAGCAGGACGAGGAAACTCTTAGAGAGATTAGAGAAAACGAGGCACGCGAGGAAGCTGCTCGTTTGAAACAGGAAGCCAGGGAGGCTGAATATCTTAGGCAGAACTGGTTTGACATCATGGAAGGAAAGCATTATGGAGGAGAGTTTAGATCCTCTTCGAGTGAGGAGGGTTATAACTCAGATGATTCATATTCTTAATTTGTAGTTTTATTTTCATCAATTTCGTGGTACTTTGTATTAATCGTACTATGTAATGCGTGTTTAACTTTAATGTTTAACGTAATTCGTGTTTTAAATGTTATGTTTTTCAATAAATGAAGTGTTTGTTTTAGTTTAGGGGTTGAATTTGAAAATATTTGAGTTAAGGTTTAACTTGGGAGTGTTATGATAAGGGGTGTTTTTTTGTTGAGTTAAGGTGAAATGTTAAATCTAATGTGGTGCTGACGTAGCATGGTGTTAAGGTTTAACCTAGGTTATGATAAGGAGTGATCTAATTGTGTATTTTGTAATATAAACAAAGCTAAATTTATTACAAAGTTGATTGTTGTAGTGGCGTATACTACATTATAAAGTGTTTGAGTACTTTTCAAAATACAAGTCTTAAAATATTAAGCCAACACACTTGCATATTTATGATAAATTTTAATAAGTATAGCTATAATGGCATCAGTCACAACACTTTAGAGCACTTTTTTGTAAACATGTTAAAAAATAATTTAAATGTACAATGTAATTTAATATAAGAATATAAATATTTATAATCATAACTACTACTTAATAAATGTTATTTTAAAATACCCTTAAAATAAAGTCTACATATTATTGTACATATTATACAAGCTAATAAAACACACAAATATGGTTTTAAAGACCGGAACAAACCAATGGGTTCAACCAGGAAACAGGTTTGTCACTGGTTCAGTTAGCCAATAAAAGTCGTCTGAAAACGAGCTTGAGATAACCGTCAAAACCGGTAAAACGGGTGAACCGGGCCAAACTGGGATTATTTTCTTCTTGTCTTTCTCAGATTAATTAAGTCGTCATTGTTATTTTGTTGGTGTATAGACTCTACCCGTCGTCGCAATGCGTGTGTATCCTGCTATATAACACAAATGTATTCTCATTTTCAATGTAAAGATATTATTAAAGCAACAGAGTTTCAAAATGCAGACTATATTACAAATGTTCGAAAAATATTATTAAGTCGTAAGAGTGCCTCGATAACCAATGTATACACCTTTTAGAATTGCTTGATAAAACTTACCGTAAAAACCCAAAACCGTGATTTATACAATCGAACAATTTTTTTCAAAGTAAAAAAGCAAAAATGAAAAGTGCTAATTATATGATTTTATATTTATTACACATATTTATATAATAATTATTATACTATTTATAGTTACCCCATATGATTTCCAGAATATTATAGTTTTCTTTATCTTTATAAATAACCTTTTACTTTTATCTTTTATCTATGTCGGATAAATGTAATAAACATTGTTAATAATTCAAACACGCGTTAAAATAATAATAATAATAATAATAATAATAATAAAAACTTATAAGGTGTATTTTTTTAGAACCAAATTTTCTTGAAGAGAGTTATTTTACAAATTAAACTTTTCTCACATACCAAGGGACTCAACCCCACTTTCCATAAAAAAAATCAATGGTTAAGATTAAAAACATTTTATTATTTCACATATTTTTTATAATTTAAATATCTCTTAAACCGTTAATCGTTAAGCGAAAATAATTACACCATCGCAACGAGCATTTAATTATCTTTCTATAGACGGACACTTTGATAGACTTTCGAAAAAAGAAAAAAAAAACGTTTTTTCACGTTTTTTACTCTTTTCTCGTTTTTTTTTTCGAATATGAGATTTGCATGAAAAAATCACATGTGATTAAACATTAATTTGAATATCACATATGATATTAGTGTTAAATCACATATAATATGTAATATCACATATGATATTAGTATTAAATCACATATGATATTCACATGTGATATTAGTGTAATATCAAATGTGATTTAACACTAATATCACATGTGATATTCAAATTAGTATTTAATCACATGTGATTTTTTTTTCATGCAAATTTCAGTAACGAAAAATACGAAAAAAATGTAAAAAAAAACGTGAAAAACACGAATTGTTTTTTTTTGTCGAATGTATATCAAAGTGACTATCTATAGAAAGATAATTAAATGCTTGTCGTAATGGTATATATTTTTTTCGTTTAACGATTAACGGTATGAAAGATAATAATATTTGTAAAAAATGATGAAAGTATGTTTTTAAAATGTTGGGATTAATCTCATCCACTAGATCAAATAAAATAAAGGGAAGATGAATTGTGGAGATTGATCCTTTAGTATGTAAAGAATGTTTTGTCCTTAAATGATCTTAAATCAATTTTCTTAAAATGATGTAAATGATTTTTAAAATTCGATATGGTGTTTTAACTTAAAAATAACTTGCGATTACGAGCCGTTGTAAGTTACTTTTACCTCATACCTCTATAATGTATCAGCTACCATCTATGTATTGACATAACATTACGTGGATAATCTACAACTTTTATATGAGTTAACTTGTTAATTCTTAAAGTTATTTAAAACTAAAATTGTAGTCATCCGTAAAGTTATTGTATTAGAAAGTACTGAACTTTAAAAACATTTCTCGCTGAAAAATTTAATTGCATGATAACCGTCGCCGCAACGCGGGTACCATGCTAGTTTATTTTTATAGATGGGTGGTATTATGAGTACATCCTTTATCTTTCTTTCCCTTTCTACCATCCCCCCTTTTTCCCACTTTTTTCTTTTACTACGATTAACTTGTTAAACTTTATATTTTATGTTACATATATTTTTTGGCAGTTTTGCTCACTTTATTAACATGACAAGACAATTTTTAATATTTTTTGCTATGTGTTTTTTGTGTTTTACAACGTTTAACTTATCAAACTTTATATTTTATGTTTCATATTTTTTATTTTCGAGTTCTATAATAAAAATAATAATTATAAAAGTAAATACATAAAATTAAAATAGATATTACGATCATTTTAGAAGGTATTGATAGCCAATTCCTTCAGGCCATCTCCATTGCATCAGGCTATTTTGGGTGCAATAAACTACCCAATCATAATGCATTCAACATTTACAAAGTTTAATAAATTTCAACGTAACTTATATCTTATTAACTTATAAGTAATATATTGTAATAATTAAATAAAGGCACAACCTTAAATATATCATTACCGCAATAATACAAAGATTAGTGGACTTCCTACATTTAACAAGTATTATTTATTTCAATGTCGGTGTATATTACTTGTATGTTTAGAAATGAACGAGAATTTAACATGCGTATGACATGGCAACTTTGCAATGGATTGAACGTCGAATAGGCTCGTACAACAATAACGACAAACCCAATCCCGTCGAGACAGGGTATGGGTGGCTCCTATATATGTCATCTGGCTTATTATGGATGCCCATATTGGCTTGTAAAGAGAGTATAAATATTAGATTCTTCCTAGCACTCACTTAACTTTTTGATATAACTTCTTACTTATATTAACAACCTATGACTAGAAAGTATATAATGTAGTCAAAGTTACTTATTTTCATGTGCTTCTTCCTTATATAGGTTCAAATCTTACAAAATAGATATTCTCTCGAGTCTCGCCTATTAGCATTATATTGTTTCCGTTACTTTGGAATGAAAATGTTTATTCTTCCTAAAAAGAGCTTTTTGTGTTTTAGAAAGACTGAAGTGTGAATTAGGTAACATTTATACCTAAAAGTTCAAATTCATAGTTTTTGCGTTTTTGCTTTTTTGCTTACATTAATTAACAAAGGAAATAGTAACTAACTTTAACTATTTAACAAATGCCAGCATATGAAACACATATCACAAATAAATTAAATTGTCTAAAAAAATATGTTTGAAATCGCAGCAAAGTGCGATCCAAATAACTTCGTTTACATAAAATGCATGATAACACACCATTTGCTATTTGGGGCAGTTTGTGTCTAAACCAAACTTCCAATCAATAGTTAGGCATTTTAGTTTTCTAAAGGTATGTTTGGTACGGAGCTGTGGGGAGCTTTTTGAAGCGATGAGCGGTGAATAATGAGCATTTTGGTTTTAGTAATCGTTTGGCAAAAGAGCGGTAAGTTTTGCTATTTTTTAGGAACGCTTATTTTTCTAATGCTTCTTTAAGAAGATGTGAGCGGTGAGCTGTGGCCAGTGCTCACAGCTCACGGTTATTGCTCACAGCTCACGATTACTGCTACTCACTGCTACTTTTGACAAACCCACCCTAAAACCAATCCCTGACTTTATTTATTTGTTTATTTTTTCGGTTTGTACATCCGCGAGGTGAAAATTTCTAATAGTATAAATTCACTTTCATAAATTAAAGTTTAATTTTATATATAAAAAAAACAATAAATTTGATTAGACATATGTATACAACGATAAAAGACATTATTTTGGTGTGAGAATTAGTGTGAGATAAAGAAAAAATAAATCTTAAGATATTGTACAATGTTAGCAAAACAAGTATGTCTTACATAAAATCATCTCCTCTCTCTGGTGAAACTAGGCGACCGCTAAACCTGATCGTTTCCTTCCTTAATTCTATAGCCGATTGCAAAATTTTAAAATGTTCTCTTGAATCTATCGTATGTGTAATTAATTCTAGGATTAGTTACTAGCCGATCGATTCATTGGGTTTGGTTTCTAGGTTTTGCTGATCATGGTTGCTGGAGCTGGTCAATATGAGGTCCCATAATCGGGTATGGGGATAGCTGGGCAACCGTTTAGTGGTACTACTTCGTATGCTAATGTGGTCAATTCTACAACTCCTCAAGCTACACTACATGCGCAACCATCTAATTCAGTGCATGATGTAGTTGATTATTCTAATGATCAAGCTACACGAAGCTTGTGACAGTTTTCACTAAGGTTATGAAGGCTACTGATCAATTTGCCAACAGTGAGAAAGCAACATCTAATTTTAAAGTTGTCCATGATAAGGATTCATGTGCAACTGGAAAGGTTAGTAGCATTGATAAGGAGGTTCTAAACATGGTTGAGGATTCTACTAAGTTGAACATGCCTAATATTTTCTTTATTGGTCCCACAAACGTCTCTTCACCTTCTAATCAGCATATGGAGCCGGTTTCGTATGCTAATATGCTTAATGTTACTTCTGCTAGTCCAATGGTTAATTTTCGTGTGTTGGAATCTAGTGTTCCTAACGATGATGATTTTGATGTTGGTATTCCTATTGCTTCAGTGGAGGAGGTCAACAATAGGTTAAAGAACTCATTATTTGGATATTTCACTGGCAAAAGGTTAGCGTTCCCGGTTGTTGTTAAACTATCTATATTACTTTTAATGTACGAAGGCACCTCATTCTTAATTTTAAAACGTACAAGAAATTAAGCATGGTTTACAACACTTTAATGCACCTAATTTTCAGAATTACAACAAAGTAAGCATATTGTACAACAAAATAAAGCGTGGTGTCATTTTAAGACCAAAATTATATCAAACAACATTAATGCTATTAAAAACACTCCTTCACCAAAAATTACAACCATTTAAGCATAATGTACAATAACTGCAACCAATTTTCAGATTTACAACAAAATAAGCATAGTGTACAACAAAATAAGCATGATGTAATTTTCAGACTTACAACATTAATGCTATTAAAGTGGTGAATGTTATTAATGACTATAATTACTACTACTTACAAGAAAAGAAATATAGTGTACAACATTTTAATGCACATAATTTTCAGACATACAAGACAAGGAGCATAGTGTACAACAAAACACCACACTAATGCTATTTAATGTAGTCAATTATTTAACTGGTCAATAATTACAATTAATGTTATTAAAACACCCCTTACATAAGAAATACAAATTATCAAACATATTGTACAACCAAATTAAACACAATTCCTGCATTAAATTTCACTACTACAAATAATAAAGCACATTATACAAATATTCAAGCCCGAACGGGCAACGGGCCAAATGGGCTTGAGCCCGAACCGGCGCGGACTAAACGGGCTCGAGCCCAAGCAGACACGGGCCAACAGGTTCGAGCCCGAACGGCAACGGCTAGACGAAATTCTTGATATCCATAAATTTATTGTTAAAAAGAACATAATAAACTTAAATACATTATTCATCGAAAAAATTTATTTCAGGGTACCCGCCACTGCAACGCGCGAGTACCCTGCCAGTATATTAGTAATGCTTGGAGTAAGTTTGGCATCCAAGAAGCATCAATCAATGCAAATTGGTTCTTTTTTTTTCTTTTTCTTTTTTTTTTCTTAATTCTAGTAAAGGGTCTGAAAATGTACTACAAAATGGATATTGGATCGTTGTCTATTGTCATGAAACAATTACGACGCAAACTAACCCCTAGTCGACTTCTCTCTGGCGACTTTGTAACCCTTACATCCTTAATCGATTTTCATCCAATTCGACCACAGCTTTCGATCTCTAGCATCTTCCTGTTATTAATTAACATCTTTGTTAATTGATTCTTGGTAGGACTAGTTTCGACTTGCTTTGTTTCTGATTTGGTGATTCGTTTTTTCTAGGGTTTACAAAATTGTTTTTGGGTTTAACCTTATTCGGATTGTCTGTGTGTTCTTATTTTAATCGAATTGGTTTTTACTCCTTCATTGGTCTTGGTTTTCATTATTTTTATGCTATTAAACCATGGGAGCAGGTTAGACGCTTTATGTTTTGTGTTAAACCCTAACGATTGAGTTAGGGTTTGGTTTGTTTCGTAAGCTGCTGCGTTTTTTGTGTCGTGTTATTTGATTGTTTTTGGGGGTTTAAAGAGATGGAGAAAGGATTCTTTAACAAGGATTCGTCATTGAAAGTTGCTAAACGCTAATAACTTGGCCGATCAAGTTGGTACGAATCGGACACCTGACCCGATGGAACGTGGCTACCGAACCTAATCCGCTGAATCACGACGGCTGGCTCAAAAGTCTTAGAGGAGTGTATGGTATTGATTCGGCTGCTGGTACTCGTGATGGTCCTTTGATATCTGATTCGGGTACGTTAATGCTTCTACTTCTGGTCCTAATTGAGGTAGTGAAAATAATGAGTGAGGTCATTTGCTAGTGTTTTAAACCCGGAACGTGTCTCTCGGAAAGTTAATTTTCGTGCCTTGGTGAATGAGACGCGCATCGATAATCATGATACTGGTGCTTCCTAGGCTGCTATGGAGGGTGTATTCAACCGGTATGACAATACACTTGTTGGCTTTTTTGTTGGTAAGAATGTTTGCTTTTCATTTGTTAAGAACTACGTCTCCAACACGTGGGGTAAGTTTGGTTTTCAGAAACTAATGAAGAATGATGATGGTGTTTTCCTCTTTAAATTTGATTCTAAAGAGGGTGTTGAGAATGTTCTTCAACGGGTCCCTTGGATTATTCGCATTCTCCTCTTATTCTCACTAAATGGACTCGATGTCCTATGTCTAAAAGTGAGGTAACTAGAGTTCCCGTTTGGATTAAATTGCATAATGTTCCATTACTTGCATATTCGAAGAGGGTTGAGCTTAATTGCTACTCAAGTGGGTAAACCGATTATGTTAGATGCTTTTACAAGTTCCATGTGTGTTGATTCATGGGGTCGTATTAGTTTTGCACGTGCTCTTGTGAAATTATCATCTGATTTTGAGCTTAAACATGTGGTGACTATGGCGATCCCTAACAAGGATGATAGTGGTTTTACTACGGCAAGTATAAAGGTGGAATATGAATGGAAGCCGCCACCTGTACGGAATGTAAAGTGTTTGGGCATGATACTGCTTGTTGTCCTAAGAGTATTAAGGAGAATTATGATGTTCCTCCCACTGCTAATGTGGATGAACCTGATGAGGGTTTTAAGGTGGTGCGAATCGAAAGCCAAACCTAAAGGTACGAAGATGACTGGTGGTATTAATATGGGTAAGGGTCCTCGATTTGCACCTAGGAAGCAGGTATATGTTGCAAAGACGAAGACACCGACAACTGCTAGTGGTATTGCTAATGATACACCAATTACTACGTCAAACTCTTTTGGGACTCTTGAGGTGGAAGATGACTCGGACATCCCATGTATTGTTATTCTTCTCTATGGAACGTGAAGACTGGAAAGTCTTCTGGTAATACTAAGGAAGCAGGTATTGATGGCTCTAGGGGGGAGGACCTTGGTGAGGCGTCTAAGTCTCCGGAGAATGGGACTTCTTCTGTTGCCAAGCTTGTGAGTGATTCAATGGGATCAATGGATGTTGGTTCTACTCCCATAGTTGAGAAAATTGGTAAGCTTGAACAGCTAATTATTGATGGGAAAGCTACTCTTGTGGATGATGATGGTCAACCTATTCGGGCTACCTCTTCTACTAAGAGAGCCAACCCTTTTTCAAAAGTGGGAGAGATTGTGGTGTCTGATTCTGAAGATGAGGTTGTTGCTAACCCATTTGATGAGTCTGTTAATATTTTGGTGTGGACACGAGTTTGAAGATGAGTATATGATATGACTTCGACGACTATGCGAAACAGTTCGTGTCTTCCGGGAACTTGGATACCTTTAATGCCATGTATGGCACAACGTCTCAAGGTCCTAGGAAGTAATTTTATTTTGTTATGTCATATGGTAGTATTTGAGTAGTGGTTTTATTTTCTTGTTTAAGAGAATTGGAGTGTCTTGTTATGTAAGCTTTATGCCTATGTAACGGGCTGAGATATGGGACTTCACTCATATCCATTGTACTTAAACGTTTATTTGGTTAATATATTTAACAGGGTGCAGGATTACTCCCCTTTACCCAAAAAAAAAATGGATATTGGATAATTCGTGGTACACCTATTTTCCTTAATAAGTGGTCACCTTCAGTTAGCTTTACTAAAGAAGACTTATCTAAGATGCAAGTGTGGGTTAAAATGCATGATGTCCCGTTAGATGCTTATACTTTGGATTGATTAAGCACGATAGCTACTAAACTGGGCAAGCCTATAATGTTGGATTCGTATACTAGTAATATGTGTTTCGAGTCATGGGGGCATAGTAGCTATGCTAGAGCTATGATTGAAGTCAATGCAACTATGGAGCTGGTTGAAAAAATGGTAGTGGTTTTTCCAAAATTAGAGGGCAATGGTTACACGAAAGAAACAATCGGTATTGAGTATGAATGGAAGCCTCTTGGGTGTGGTAGTTGTTCTGTTTTTTGGGTACACGACAAATACATGTGCTAAGGCTGCTAAGGAAATTCCTGTTAGGAATCATAATGTTGATGGAGAGGGATTTTGTGTGGTTAAAAAAGTGGGTAAAGGGGGTGATAATAGAGCATTTATGAGACCTAAGTCTCGATATGAATATAGACCAATTTCTAGGCCTAAGGATGGTGCTAAAGTGTCTACATCAAAGAGTTCGAATGTTGATTCTAGGGCTAATAGGGCCTCGACTTCAAAAACACAAAAACTAATATCACCACGTCTCCCATCAATAAAGGACCTATAAGTTCTAATGATATAAATCTGGTTACTCGTAGAAATTCGTTTGCAGCTTTGAACGAAGATGACAAGGTTTTCGAGAAAGTGGACACTTCAAATGCGGGAAATGTTTGTATTATTGTTAAGGATGCGACAAATCCTGGAAATGTGATAGTGATGTTGAGGACATATACGACGAGACCACTCAGTTTATTGCTTTTTCTTCTAAATGGCCTAGTGATAGTGGTGGTGCAAATAAGGCTATTTTTCGTGAGGATTAGGAGTACGACATGTATGATGGTTATGAAGATTATGCATATGACTTAACTAATACCAAATGGCATTTTGTAATGCGTGCGATATTAATCTTCGTGGTCAATTTAGATGTTAGTTTATGTTTGGTGTCATTTCTTAGTCGAATATATTCTAGTGATTAATTGTTTTCTTCTTAGTTAAAAATAGAATTGTCTATTATGTCAGTTTTACCACTTATGTGATGGGCTAAAATGTGGGATTTAATTTATTCACATCCTATGTACATAAATGATTTTTGAAATAATAAATTTACCGGTTGTAAAAACTTTTTACCAAAAAAAATGTCTTACAAATATAGCATGTGTAATTTTATTTTGGACACTTTTATGTTTAATTAATTAGCTTTTTTTTTTTTTTTTTTTAAGTTTATTTGGCAATAATATCGACGTTGCGGTTTTTTCAGTTTGGATTTTCATATATAACGAAAACAAAACATTCGGTTTTTAATATTATTAGTTCGGAGAAATTCACTTATGCTGAATAGCAGTGAACTAATAGTTCTAGTATAATGCAATTTATATGCTACAGTATTACGTATATATAGCTATACCCCGAATACATGTTGAATATTTATTCATATGAATCATAAGTCATGATATGCAGAGCCTTTACATGAACATGTTAGGTGATTCCAATATATATTTACGACACATTTTGATAATAATCCAAAACACAAGACTCTACTTCATCAAGTGAAATTATTATTTATTGTTCCGAAAGATACATAAAGATGTGAAGAAGAATGCAACAATTTATTCATTTAACATCCTATCAGTGTCGAGGCATATTTATCATCAAGGTCTGAGTTTTATGAACACCACACATAGGGCATGTCTTGACCCTCCTTTCACACATCAAACACACACACAAATGTCTGCACGGCAGCCACAACATAGTCGCTTGTCGAGTTTGACAATTCCAACATGTCGTATCCATTCTATGCGCAGCACCGTTGGTATCAACCAAACATGACTCGACTTCTTCCTCCCGAATGCTAACTCTTTCTCCTTCAATCCTACGTCGCAATTTTTCCTCTACGCGAAACGCTTTTTTTTCGGAGTCATAATACATTTCTCTAAACGTACCCACTTGTCGTTCTTTCTCTTGTAGCGCTGCTTCCAAATCTTTCAATTTTTTAAGTTCGTTGGTAAGGTTTCGACGCCATAATTCCTCCACATGTTGTAGCATCTGAGTCATCTGCATCACATGAAAACCTCATTAATCTTAAAATATTTTTCTACTGGTAATTTTGAGATGACATAAATTACTAGCGGTAAAAAAACTATCATATTGGTAATTTAACAAAGAGAAACGTTTTTTTTTACACAAATAGCTAGAAACAATCTTTTCACATAAAAATGCTAACTAAAAACACAATCTTTTTTTAACATTTTTAGTAAAAAGTAAATTTTTGGCTTACAAAATTTCAGGTAAAAATAAAATTTAATGGTCATATCATAAACAAGATTCACATTAAGTTGACTGTTAAAATTCTCAAAAAATAAAACTTGATGACAGGCAAATTATATGTAGGAGATAAAAAGATACATACATGATATCCCATAATGAAGTTTTGTTGCGGTATCAAAGACGATAGAAGTCCGTCATCAGTTTGTTCTTCATCTTGATGCAGCCCCGCGCCTGTAGTTTGCGTTGGAGGCGGTTGATTAAGGAGATGAGACGACATGGGAAAATTCGTAGCAATAGGGTCCGAAAACTCAATTCTTCTCCTCTTGCTTGCCGCAGCGGAGCCTTCACCACCCACCTGTTTTGTTTTCTTGACGATATTCCTTGGCGCCATTTTTATATAAAAGATTAATATTATATGTGTGGTGACGGTTATTACTGGGATTGTGGGTTATATAGGGTGTGAAATGGTGTGAAGAGACGCGTAGGATTATTGAGTCACGATGGTTCTTTAAAGTTTGTGTCGTTTACATGTTATGTTTGGTGTTTTTGGCGGGAGTTTTATGCTTACGTGGCGTTGACTTTTGGGAATGGCAAAAGGTAATTTTGACGAGAATGTTGATCGAGACTCGAGAGAATACTGAAATAACCGTTTTACTGTAATTTTGACTTTATTTATAAATGAAAAAAAGACATACATGGTTTTGTTATTACATAGGATGACATTTCCCAAAAATGTGAATATGTTCTTTAAAAATTTGGATATACGATAAATATTCTTTCCGTCTCAAAATATAAGTTTATTTTAACTTTGTTAATCAAACTTTGACCTTAAATATTTGTATTTTTATTATGTAATATATTTAATAAAAATTATACCAATAAAAATAAATTTAAAAGCAATTCATTTATATATTTTGGTCAAGTATTGTACACAAAAACATTTTAATTTAAGATCAAAGTTGGATTCTAAAAGTCAAAGCAAGACTTATATTTGAGACGGAAGGACTACTTTATTAACTATTTTTTTTTAAACGATAACTTTTTCACACAATATACCACCTATCTCACATTATATTTTACAAATTGCTCAAATAATAAGCTAATTCTTGTTTATTGGTCTTCTGATGTAGCTTTAGCTTAACTACAGGGACTAACAGGTAACAGAAGGTAAACATAGTTTTTATACTGTGGTATCTCATTGTTATTTTGTTATACTTGCAGTGACCGAAGTTGCTATGTAGTAGAAGTTTGGGAGCTTAGTGTACAAGCTTAGAAGTTGGAGTGATGCCCTAGCTTTGACCATATATAGATAGCTTTAGTCTTTCATTTGATTTTACCTTTTGTCATTCTGTATTCGTTTTCTCTCTATAAGTTGAGATATAGTTTTTGTATTCAGTTTATTTGACTTCTTGTATTGTAATCTTGAACTCAAAACCTGCTATTGTATTTGAAGTAATAGGCATATGTTGTGAATAAAAACAGTTGGGGACGTTGTTTGTATGTAAATTAAAGTGTTTCTAAACGATTTATTTTGATCTTTTTATTAATTTCCACATGGTATCAAAGACAGAGCTATAATACAAAGATTGATCGATTTTCAAAATATTTTGAAATTAGGGTTTCCAAATTTTTTAGGGGTTTTTAGAATTGAGTTCAGATCTGAGTAGATCTTAGTGTTAATTGGATTCTGAGTGGTTGAATTACTCTATTTGGGGATCAATTGGTGGGTAATCGAATATTTCAATTTTTTGGGTTTCTGAAAATTGGGGTTTTTTTATTCTTGGCATTCTTGTGTGATTAACGTGTTTTAATCAGTTAGTTCTTGGTTAGATATGATTGATCTAAGTTATTTAGGAGAATTATTCAAAATTAGGGTTTTTTTGTATCAAACCCTAATTTAGGTGTTTTTTGTATTTTGTTTTTGAATATTTGTTATCATTAATTGTTTTAGTTGTCTGTTGGTTGTTTTAAACACATAGTTGATATTAATCAGTTTCTTGTTTATTTTTCAGGTTTTTGTGACTATTCCGCTGTGCTGTTGGTTTCTTGATCTTCTTGATTAAGTTTTTTGTACTTGGAGTTGCGTGCTCTATAACAACTCTCACACTTTATCTCTTAGGATTTTTTATTTTTTATTAATTTTTTTATTTTTTTTTTGTGGTAGTGGTTCTAGAATTGAATCGGTGGTTGTGTAGGTTAAGGGATTTGTGTGCTGATTGGAGTTGTTGTCTAATTGATGGTTATCTGTGACTGAAGGAGTAATAAGGTGTATTTGTTTGATTTTTTGTTTTTCTGGTTTGTTTCATAATGGTTGGGAAAAATGATGAGGAGGCTGGTGGATCAGGTGAAAATAACCTTGGTCAGTTTGACCCCTTGTTCTTGCATAGTAGTGATACTAGTGGCATACTTTTAATTACTTTTAAACTAGAAGGTCCTGAAAAATATATTTTGGTCCGGTGCTATTAAGCTAGCAATTCACACTAAAAATAAACTTGGTTTCATAAATGGAAAAATTACTAGGCATGTTGAGGTTGGTTTTATGCAAGAACAATGGGATAGGTGTAATTTTGTGGTTTTGTCTTGGATTCTTGGTTGTGTTTCTCAAGATGTGTTTATGAGACGAGTGTTTTCTAAAAATGCTAAAACTGTTTGGGATGAATTGGAAGAAAAATATAATAAAGAAGATGGTTCCGTAATATTCAATATGCATTATCAAATTCATTCATTCACTCAATATGGCATTTCATTCTCTGAATACTATCTCAAGTTTAATGCATTATGGAGGAAATATGACTCCCTTGAGATAGTATTCAGAAAAACTTAAGAAACATAATCAGTTGATTAAGTTGGTGCAGTTTCTAATAGGTCTGGATGAGGTCTATGCTCCCATTAGGAGTATTATCCTTACCACTGATCCTATTCCAGATATCAAGAAAGCTTTTGATGCTCTGTCTAAAGATGAGTCTCACAGGAGTACTCCATCTCATTTTGTTTCTAAAAGTGGTAAACTCTGCATTTGCATCCAAACCTAATCAAAAACCTAATGAGTGGTTTATGAATAAAAGTGCTAATAATAATAATAATCAATCTAATTTATTTGTGTATAAACTGGCTTTGTATTCGAATTTTCGTGACTTGTCTTAACACTGTTGTTCATACACAGACCGTTGCATGTAGACTAAACTATTAAATACATTTTTTGTCATTATAGGAAATGCCTTGGATGAAAGTATACTTTGTCTTGGATGTAAATAACTTTAAATTACATTAGAGGGGTGGGTGTAGTGATACACCATAAACTCTTCATCACTGCCACGTCACTGCCACATCAGCATAACAAACCTTCACAACTAAGAGCAGAGGGTGTGGCTCGCCGTGGGCTTCCGTGGCAGCTCGTCGTCGGCCGCCACCACACCGCCCTTGTTCGTCGTGGCTCGCCGTGGGGGAGCTCGCCAATCTGACGACGAGGCTTAAATTCTGACAAAGCACTAGCAACGGATATATATCCGTTATTAAACGGATATAAAACTTTTTTATTATTATTTTTTTTAAAACCCGCCACCCCTATAAATAACATATCATATCCACCATTTTTATCATCTTCATCTCCTACATCTTCCTCAACTCTCTATACCTTTATTCAAAAAAAAATCTCACAATGTCTCAAAACCCAAATGACGGAGGGTACTTCACAAACTTACTTAACTCAAACCCACCACAATACGGGGGTTCTTTAAACACGTCTACCCCCTCCTCGCAAAATTCCAACCCGTCTCCACAAGAAATTTTTCTTAACCAACAATATGCGTTTCAACAAGGATTCGCAAATTACCCCGGCCGATTTCCATCACCTCAGTTTTTTAACCCTCACAACCTCCACAATTTTTTAACCCGTCACAGCCTCCACAGTTTCCCCAAATTGAATCACAACCGTCCGGTTCACAATTCAAAGTTCCAAAATCACGTGAACCGGCCAAAGGTAAGGGGAAAAAGACGAAGGCAAAAAAACAAGTTGTGGATTTGGACGCAGACGACGACGAAGATGTGGAAGTCATAGCCCAGGCAGACAGGAGGAAGTGGAGCAAGTCTGAAAAAAGGTTGCTTGCGCAGTGTTGGATAAAAATTTCCCAAGATCGAGATATGGGAAATGACCATTCCGAAGATTTCTTTTGGAACGACATTCTCGACTTGTTCAATACTCAGACCACCGATAACCAGCGTGGCAAGAATATGATAACTGGTAAATGGTCGAGGATTAACGGTGATTGCCAGAAGTTCAACGTGATTTACAAACATCTGCAGCGTCGAAGTGGTGAAAATGACCACGATCATATCGAGAATGCGAAAGTTAGCTTTGCGCAACGTTATGGTAGAAAGGAGTTCGTGTATGAAAGATGTTGGGAGGTTTTGAAAAATTACCCGAAGTGGGATGCCGAAGATCCCATTGACATTACATGTCTCGAGGATATATTCGGCCCGGACAGACGAGCTTGTCCTGAAAGAGATGGCGGCAAACGAGCCGCAAAGAAACAAAAGTCGACTTCAACGTCGAGCGCTGCGAGCTCCGGTAAGAGTCAATCGAGTACTTTTTCGGGACATATATCCGAAATATACGCTCAAAAATCGGACGCTCAAAGGGCTTGTTACGAGGCGAGGCGGGAGAAGGAAAAAGCTGTCCAAGAGAAGATCGAGATGGATTTTCTTATGATAGATCCGAATTTGAATCCTGACCCGGAAAAAGTAGAGATCATCCGCAAGAGGCAAGAACGACTAGTCAAGAAATATCACGAAAGAGATGACTAGGTTTCTTATTATTAGTATGTGTTGTATTTTTTTTTACCCGTGTCGTTTTTTTCGTATCGTTTTTATTAGTATGTGTTGTTTTGTTTTCTTATTATTAAGTTATGTATTGTATTTTTATTTTGAATAAAATGAATTTAGTTTATTTGGAAAATTGAATAAAAAAAATAAAGTGGTAGTGGTGAGCCCCAAATGAAGAGGTTGAGGTTTGTTATGATGGAGGGAGGGTTTGTTGTGGTTAGTTGTGGAGAAGTGGGATGCTGATGTGGCGCTAAGGTGGCAGTGATGAAGAGCTTGAGCTCCATCACCACACCTTCCACTCTAACCACAACAAACCCCCCCTCTCCCTCATAACAAACCTCAACCTCTTCATTTGGGGCCCACCACTACCACTTTATTTTTTTTATTCAAATTTTCAAATAAACTAAATTCATTTCATTAAAAATAAAAATACAATACATAACACAATAATAATAAAAATAAACACGATACGAAAAAAAAAACGACACGGGTAAAAAAATTACAACACATACTAATGGATCGGATTTTCGACATCCCACTTTGGGTAATTTTTCAAAATCTCCCAAACGTGAACATACTTGAACTCCTTTCCACCAGATTGTTGCTCAAAGTTTAGTTTCGCATTCTCGAGATGAGTGTGGTCATTTTGACCACTTCGACACTGCAAATGTTTGTAAATAGCGTTGAATTTTTTGCAATCAACGTTAATCCTCGTCCATTTTCCCGTGATTGAATTTTTGGCACGATGGTCATCGGTAGTCTGATCATTGAACATCTCCATAACGTTGTTCCAAAAAAAAAAATTCGGAACGGTTATTTTTCATATCTAGAGCTTGCGAAATTTCTATCCAAACTTGCGCAAGCAACATTTCTTCAGACTTGTTTCACTTCGGATTTTGAGACATTGTATTTTTTTTTGGAGCTACAGAGATAGAAAGTTTGAATTGATGCAGATGTGAAAAAATGGTGGTTATAGTTTGTTATTTAAAGGGGTGGTTTTCAAATTCAAATTCAAAAATCAGATTCAAAATTCAAATTCAATTTTCAAATTCAAAATTCAAATAGGAGCGGGATTATTTAAAATTTAAGTTCAAATTTAACGGTATACTTTTGATCGGGGTTATTTAAATTCAAAATAAAAATTCAAATTCAAAATCAGATTCAAATAGGAGCGGGATTATTTAAAATTCAAATTCAAATTTTAAATTCAAACGGTATACTTTTGAGCGGGATTATATGTGCCTATATATTCAACCCTACCAGTCACAAGTTAGACACACAACTCACAAACACAAAAATGTCTCGCAAAGATTTTTCTCAGCAATTCCCAAGTCCACAACAGTCGCCGGAAACAAGCTTTCCAACTCCACCACAGTTTCCTGCAACTAGCTTTCCAACTTCAGAAGAAGTTGAAGTTTACTCAACACCACCAGAAAATGTCTTTCTGGTTTTCCAACCGGAAAACGTATTTTTAAACACTCCACCTGTGAACAATCCAATTGTTCCAACTCCACCTGTGAACAGTCCACAGGTGGATCTTGAAAACAACCCATTCGGGTTAAGTGAGGCTTCCCTTCGTCAACTTGAACAGGACGAAGAAAACTATAGGGAGATTATGGAAGAGCAGGCACGCGAGGAAGCTGCTCGTCGTGAACAAGAAGCAAGGGAAGCTCAGTATCTTCAAGATAACTACTTTGACATAATGGAGACTCGGCTCGTTAATGGCGAGTTTTATTCTTCTCTAAGTTCTGAGGGTTGGGACTCAGATGATTCGTTTTATTAAGTTTTAGTAGTTTTATTTTCATCAGTATGCGTTGTAGTTTTTTATGTTTAAGCGTATTATGTATTTCATGTTTTCAGTTAATTGTTCAATGTAATTTGTGTTTTTCATCAGTATGCGTTTATGTTTGCATTCTTTTTTCCTCCACGAACCTTTCAATCTTTATAAAAAAAACACTTCACCTTCAAAAATGTTTATCCTCTTCCACAAATAAAACTCAAAAAAAAAAAAAAAAAAACTTCACCTCGTCATGCAGACGGCGAAGCACCCAACGGGCCACGGCGAGGCACGATGAAGGGGGACGGTGTGGTGACGAGGCACGGCGAGGCGCGATGAAGCCACACCCTCCGCTCTTATACTCTTGTCGTTTAGTATTTAGGTAATTTTGGATGTATTGTTGTTCGACTTTATGATATATAGTTGTTATTTCCTTAAAGTTTGGGGGTTGAAAAGGATAAAATTGTTAAATATTCATAAAAACCATAGCTGTCAAGATCGCGAGTTTACACGTAAGATCGTACGATCTTACGTGCCCACCAGTCAAAATCGTGTAGGATCGTGGTAGGATCGCATCTGAGGTAGGATCGTAAGTAAGATCGTAGGATCGCACGTAGGATCGTAAGATCGACACGCGATCCGAGTTCATTTTTTTTTTTTTTTTTTAATCTTTTAAGTCCATCTCACTTGCTTAGGCACAAAAAAATACATGTGTTTTACTAATGTCTAATAAGTAAACCATTATTGTCTCATTTTCTAAATAGATTATAGTTTATACATAGTTTTTACTTTTCTAAATAGATTATAGTTTAAAAGTGTTCAATAGTTTAATTTATTTACTTCACTGTGATTAAACTAATCAAATGGTATGTTTTGAAATTCCACTTACGAAACGTTTGTTTTCTTGAAATCATGTAGATGGCTAGTATGTTTTGAGAAATTTAGGACTTATGTTATGTAATATTATTTCCACTAAAGCGTTAATGTAACGATGGAAACTTTACTTTTTTGTGTTTTACTATTACTTTGGTGTTTGAAATTTGAACTTTGTCATTTTCAAGAGGATATTATATAAATTTACCTTTGATGTTGAGTAGAAATGTAAAACAGTCTGACTTGGATATCATTTGTTTACAAAATATGACTAATTGGTAGGATCGTAGGATCGCGATCCGATCCTACGATCTCGATCTTGCAAAGACAAAAACGATCCTGCGCGGGATCGCGATCTTGACAGCCTTGATAAAAACTATAACGTCATTAGCACGTGTTCTTTTATAAACTATTTTAAATTACCATTTTACCCCTGATAACCACTTTTAATATCTATTTGTCACATACCCTGAAAATAAAATCATAAATTGATGGAATCGACACAAATATTTAAGAACCGTCGTGACTTCACAATCCGACATATCACCACCATACTTTGCCACCGTTTCACACTCTTTATAATCCAAAATTCCGTTCTAAAAATGTTACTGTACATTATATTGCCCCTCCCAAAATGGCGACCCGAAGCAACAAAAACAAGATGGTCGACATCCCTGAAAGTTCCAATACTGCAAACAAACGTAGGAGGGTCGAGATAATGAACCAAACGAGTGGTGTCCCATTTACGAATCCCATCACACAATTTCCATCAATGCATCTCCTCGGCCAACAACAAAAACGAAATGTGACACGACTTTTTGGCACCGATTTGGGAGTCTCTCCACCATCAACAAGTGTTCTGGACAACGAACAGGCCGCAGAGATTGATCTTATTTCTTCCTTGATACCACAACAAAACTTCGTAGTCGGCTATCATGTAAATAACGGTTTTCTCTCTTTCATTTTATTTGTAGTAACTTGAACGTTGTTTATAATTTGTGGTGCATGGACCGAAAAATTTATGTTAGTAAATGTTACAAGCCTTCGTTCAAAATTTTGATAAAAATTACTAACATATAGATGAAAATAGGTTTAGTAAATGATTTATATTGTTGTTATATATAAGTATTTGTGATTCAGAGAACCATTACTTAATTACTAAAACTTCATGTTGATGCCAGATGAACCAAATGCTACAAAGTGTCGAAGACTTCTGGCGGAGAAACCTTTCCGAAGAACTCAAAAAGATCAAAGAAGTAGAGACAAAGTTAAAAGAGAAGGATCAACAGTTGGATTTGTTTAAACAAATGTATGAATACTATGAACAAAAAACGTCTAATTTAGAGGAAACGCTGTGGCATAGGACCAAGGGCGAAGGATGCAGCACGCCTGCTCCCACGGTTGTTCGCCGTGAAGAAGTGCAATCGTGTCTAGTTGATTTGAACAACGCACAAAGAACGGATATGGCATGCAAAAAATGTGGCAGTCGGCCTGCGACTATGCTGTGGCTGCCTTGCAGGCATGTGTGTGTGTGTTTCGCGTGTGATAAGAGGATCAAGGTCTGCCCGATTTGTAGTGTGAAGAAAACTGAAAGTTTCATGATTAATCTGCCTTAAGAATGAGAGGCGATCGGAGTAATAAATTGAACGATTTCTTTATTGTAAAGTATAAAAATGTTCGAATGTATTCAATGGTTTATTATTGATGACGGATTTGTTTGAAATTTAGCAAGTTTTTCGTTTTCTTTTTTGGAATGACATTTTTATAGACCCTAGCGAGACGCTAGAGAAAAGAGGAGTAAGTTACAATAAAAGTTCACAAACCATTCTTGGATTTTGATTACAATCAATCCATAATTGAATTGATTTCTTCTTCTAAGAAGAAATTAATGTAGTAACTGATTTACTGCTTGCGGATATTCGGGTTAAATGTATAAATAAAAAGGTTTAAATTTGGTTTAATTTAATGCGAAGTAAAGATTTAAGGCCAAATGACTTAACTAAGCCAAGTTTCACGTACGAGATTCAAGTCAAGTATTATGAAGTGATCAATGCTAGAACAAGTTCTAAAGAGGAAACTGAAGTCAAGTGAAATTTCGAAAACAACTTTTATTAATTCAATTTAAACATTCGATTGGATTCTTCAATCTTCATAGATAGTTTCATTGGCAAATGGTTTGTTTGTTGTAATAGGATCAATTCAAATTGTCTTAATTAATCTCCTAATCAATACATAGGATCCTCTTTTAACCATAAAAATAGATAATAACTATTGCAAAGTTAATATAAAAAAATGTGTATCCTTGTTCAAAGATAATAATTATGTCAAACAAATCTTTGTGTCAAAGGAATAAAAGGCTGTTTTCTAAGGAGAAAAGACCTGTTGGTGTCCTTCTTGAAACTATTTTGGAAGTGTTAAGTTGAGAATACTGAGCATTAAAGTCATCAAATCTTCTCAAGTTTTAAAAATGGCTAAACATTGGGTTATCAAATAATTTACGTATGTTTCTGCTAAAATTTGATTAGAATTGATAAGAATTGGTTTGACTGGTATTGGGTCAGTTGGTGATGATGTTTGGTTGAGGTTTTGAACAGATTTTTTTTAGAACGAAAACTGTTTATCTCGCACAATATACAACACAATTTATCTCACACTTCCTATGCAAGTCTTGAACCCACAACCATTTGGTTGAGGAGCTCTTTACACAACATGGGTTACCATTAGGAGACACGCCCTTTGGTGAGGTTTTGAACCGATGGATTTATGGAATATGTGAAGTCTTGTGTTCCCTTTTGCTTTGGGAATTATAGCAGTGATAGAATATTATCATGAACATACCCTGCTTGATTAATATTTCTAGTCTTCATAGCAACTTATAAAGGGGTGTTAGGAATAAGAATGGTCAGATAGCTCTGTACATTGTAGATGGAAAGTGACTCTTCAAGCTATCATTTCTTTGATCTACTATAGTAGAGGTAGCTAAATGGAATGGTGATGCTATGATAAGCTGGTTAGTATTCTACATAAGGTGAGTTTCCTGCCTGAGGTCCAGTTGTAAAGTCTACATGATCCTGTTCTATTGGACTGAATATCTGAGAATATGTCTGTTTTGACTCTCATGGGTATGTTGAAATTGAAGTGTGAATGAGGATGAAGGTTTTATGGCTGTATAAGTAAGAGCAAGTAGCTAGGAATGGCGAGTCATGAACTGTCTCAATGCAGACTTGACTGTTACTTTTTCTAATTCCTACTGTGAGGCTGGAGCTGCTGTTTGGATATTAGATTTGAGTAATGGTTGAGGAAATGTAGTTGATTCAGTTGTGGATTTAAGTAGTGGTTAGACTAGTGTTTTTCTAACTTCATTGATGCCAAAAAAAATCCTAGCAAGAAGCGAAGTGTTTCTGTCTGTATTAAATCGGTATTGTTTTCTTGAAACGTATCCTACGTATGCTATTTACACCTGAACAAATAACAGTCAAATAAAAAGCTCAAACATAGCGTTACTAACGTCCAATCTTTTGTATCATTATATGCTATGCGAAGCTTATGAGCCAACTATTCAATTGGCTTGTATACTATGCTAAGCTAAACTGTTACATGCATCTTTCATCATCTTATAAGAAATGCCTTTGACGAAAGGATACTTTGTCTCTTTGCTGGTGGTGCTGGCCCGAAAATCTCCCAAAACCTAATAGTTTGATCAGCACCAACCGATACCAATATCAATCCATCGGGGTTCTGAGACAGATGCAAGATTCGCATCGCATGGCCCCTCATCTCACCCACTTTAACCATAGAAGGGTACTTCCATAAAGACAGATTATTCTTACGGTCAACGTTTGTGCTATGCCCATGCCCACTTACTATCTCCTTATAGTTCTTGTTCCATTCTAGCCCACAAATCTGCAAAATATACAGATGTTACTGCACTAGTTACGACTAGACAACGCAATGAATTTGAACTTAGTTTAGAAAGACTAATTACCTGTGCTTCTGTCTCGACAGTATTAATACAGGTCCCATATTGAGTGTTCCATAACTTAATGCACCCATCATACTGACCACCACCGGAGGCCAACACATCAAAGTTATGAGGGCACCAAGCTAAAGCTTTGACTGCAGCCACATGGTTTGTGAACCGATGCACAAACTTGGTTGAGTTCATTCTCGATGCGTCCCATATGTACACAACATTATCGTCGCCTCCACTAGCTAGTAAGTTGCCAGTCGTTGACCATTTCAGCCCACAAACTCGTTTGCTGTGTGCATCTACACGTGACACCAAACTGTTGCTAGCTCTCACTGCCAACCATTAAAAAAAATACTTTTTTGTTAATTTCATAAGTCTAAAGTTCTCATTATGACGGGGAACTGTTGAAGGACACACAATTAAACGTACCGTCATGATTTAAAATGGATTTGTTACTGCCTGATGTTAAAATGTGGCCATTCCATGAGGCTGCTGCTACCTTTGCATCATGATCAGCTTTTAGTCTTCTGGTCTGAGCAATGTAACGTAACAAACTTTTATACAGACTTACAACATTATGGTAACAATTTTATATTTTATCTTTCTTAAAATAGAAACTTACAAGTTTGCAGGTGTCCGCATCGAAGATCTGAATATCTGAGCTGAAATTACCAACAGCAATTGTTTTTCCGTTTTGAGACCAAGAAACACTTGAAGGATGGTCATCCATATTATCGGAGCTTACTAAACAATCTATCCTTGCATTTTCAGCGTTCCAAAGGTGCACTGCTTGTCCTATAGCAACCGCAAGAATATTGTTCTTCCCCCAATCCATTACACTTGAGTAGAAATCATCAATAATTGTTGGCGCATCAAGTACTTTTGTTTCTTTCTGAATTTAAGAAAAAAAACAAAAAAAAAACAAAAACAAACAAACAAGAAAATCAGTACTAAAAGAGAACTTGGAAACATTTTTACAGAAAAACAAAATTATAAGCTGAAGATGGAGAATAACCATTGAAATTTTTCTTTCTTGGATTGGGTGGTTAATGCAGTTCAATTCTTCTTCATCATTACGACGGAGTTCATCTATATATCGAATTGATTTTCTACTCGATTTCGGGCTTCCTCTAAAAACAAGCAATCTAAAGGGTCTTCCTTCGCTATCCAAAGTCAGATTTCCATCAATTATTCTTCGGTATTCTGGCTGTTACACAGAGAAGATTAACATGACTCAACCACTAAGAACACTCATATCCGAAATAGTTTTTCAATTTCAAAACAAACTGCACAAATTTGGAACAAAAATCAAGACTAATCTACAACCAAAAGTGGAAACACAAAAAAGATGCATCTTGTGATAAAAAAACACTACAAGAACTTCGAAATTTATATAACTCAGAACACCCAAAACACCCAAAATCCATAAAACACATTATCAAATTTTAATCAAATTGCATAATCTACAAGCAAGAACCAAGAAACAAATAGGATAACAACGACAAAAAACCGAAAGACAAAAAACCCTATAAATTTTTTACAACGATTTGCAAGATCCTAACACCGAAAACAGTCAAAATCCAGAATACCCATAATCAAACATGAATCAAATTGCCTAAAATTTACGGATATAATACTTTTACAAAAATTGATAACAAAAAATCCAGAATTACCCATAACACATTTGGATCAAATTCAAGAAACAATAAAGATGAAAACTTTAATCAAGATTAAGAAAAATCCAGAATACCCATAAAAAAAATCAACATAAATTGCAGAAATTACGACAACGAAAGAAGACTAACACTGAAACTGCTTTTGGCGGGATAATTAAATCTGCTAGTCAACAGGGTGTAAGCTTGATCAAGATTCATCAAACTCCTGTTCGGTATGAAACGATCACCCTAAATAAACAAAAAACATACAAAAAGATCAGTCATATCATCAAGAAATGATCAGATTAATGGAGTTAAGGGTTGTTATGTGGAAGTTACAGGAAAATCGTATGCCACGGGGCTGTCGTGAAGGCGCGTTGGCGAGTACCAATCTGAATGCAGTTTCCATTCTCTTAATGGGTCAGTATTCAATTCCAGTTTCATGGTTTTTGGAAGAAGATGAAATGGGGAAGAAATATTCCGTTTGTTGTTCATGAAATTTGGCGCCAAAACTGGTTTTTGTAAACAGAATGTTTCTAACAGAAAAAGTCAGTTTCATGGTTTTTTTTACTTTATAAGCGCCAATGTAAAAAATCTTGATAGTGGCTTTATTTATTTATTTATTTATTTTTATTTTTATTTTTGGCATAAAACTATTGTTTTGATAATATTTTATTTTATAAAGTTTATGGGAAATGTTTGGTAAAAATATAAGGGTTAATTGTCAAGAGAATGAATCTAACTTATCATCTTTTATAGTTTCGTGTAATAATTTTTTTTTCTAACTAAAACACAAAACTATTGAATTCGTAACCTTTTTACCCCTAGGTATTAGTAGTTGTTAACAAATATATTGATACCGAGAGGTAAAATAGCTATAGGATGCACTAAAAATCACATATTCAAAAGTTTTGTGATTTAATAAGGAAAAAAAATCCACTACACGGAGCTATAAAAAATGATAAGTTATATACATTCTCAAGCAATTAACCCAAAATATAACTAATGAGAGGGTACTTGTGTCCAAGTGAGTTTTCCCCACAGGCCCAGGTTCGAAACCCACCAAAGTGTGGGGAACGGCCTGGATTAAATCCCATCCTTTAGGGGGTGATATGGGGTGCCTGTAGTGACGTTAAGTCGTGGTTTCTTCCTGGCAGCTGGCCAGAGTGATTGTGGCGGGATCCGGTTCAGACAACCGACCACCGCTCTGGGTTGGCCCCCTCCATGTCATGGGGGTGGGTTGATTCAGCATTATGAAAGATGTTCAACTGCCAAAAAAAAAGTAAATGGGTCAAAATTGACACCTAATTGGATCATCAAATGGTGATTTTTGACAACATTTAACTTTGAAGCTCGAAGTGAAATCATTTTTTAAATCATGCTTCAGCCATTTACTATGCATTTGTGATTGGAAAAACAACATCTGTTACTGAAAAAACAATAAGAATATCTCACAAAAATAACAATGAAATCAATACGCAACATCTAAGTACCAACACGCTATACCAAAAACATGCCGCCCTACATTGTACAATACAATACCCACAATATGCAGTCTATACTCATCATATGAAATATCAAAATAGCAACAAAAGTTACATAACAAGAGTTCTGTGCAGCAGCCATTCTCAAAAGGGTTCCACTTGTCATGCAGCAATGAATTTACATGTGCCAGAAGCGTTAGGCACTGCAAAAAGATCGATCATTCCATGTTTTTAGTGCAAGGTATATTTTTGCAATAAAACTAAACAATGTGAACAAGCTTAGAACCAATGTTCACCTGCATAGGGGAAGGTAGAATGTATAATTTACAATTCTGATACTTTGATTCTCGTTTAATGATGACGAATCTTGGTCTCATTCGTCTTGTTGCCCCTAAACGCTGAAAGAGAGAAGAATGACCTTGTTGCTGAAAAACAAAAAATAAAAGAGAATATTGGAATTTACAAGGGACATTTAAACTAGGATTTGGTATTCGAGGCAAGAAAAGTAAACAGATAAAGAAGTGTTCCAAAATGTTCGTCTTCATGCCAATTAAGTGACGTAGTTCCTTAAGTTAAGTGTTTCCGTTTTTACCCTTGCACATGGCAGAGATTACAGTAGACTCTACCTTTGGTTGTATTCATGGACGCTGAGACATGGCCCTCGGGTATGCTTTGATGATTCTGCACATTAAATCTACTTGAATGACCTGCATTTATAATACTTGTAATGAGCATAATCACGGGTTCCTGGAATCTTTTCAAAAATCAAGTTTAAATTCTGCAGGCACTACAGTATACTTGATGGTAATTTGTACCTTTAGATTCCTCTGCATCATCATCTCCTTCTGAAAATGCTGACGTACTGGACCAACCAGTTAGATGTGAATCAGCTTTAGCTTTTCGTGCAAACTTCAGGAGTCGTTTTAATCCTTTTGGCGCATCTTTTTGGTAGATCATGGTGGGAGGGTGCTCAGCATTTCCCCACTCATCCATATCAGCTTCATTTCTGTCCTCAAGAAGCATTGATAAAGAGTGACGAACACGTGGATGTGAATATCCGACAGGTGAAGTGACATTGGCTGGAGATGCAAGCTGAATGGTACTTTCCTTAAAAGGGACAATCTCATCCTCGTTAGGCTCCTCATTTACAACCCATGCAGTTGGCGAAATTTCTAACTCTTCTTCACCCATAGTGTTAATTTCTGGTGGTTCTGCCCTTGGTTCCTCATATTTGGCGTGGCTAACCACCTCGGGTTCAATGTCTAAGCTAGCACGGTTTTCAGGGGTTTCATTTTCATTTTCCTGATTTCGACTAGTTATATCAATCGTGTTGGCCAACTTATTCTCCTCGGGTTGGATCAGATTGTCAGAACGTATAAGAGTTTCCTCAGGCTGGGCCACAGCTTTTGACTTGATAACAACTGGGCCAACACCAGGGCCGATCCCAGAGCCCTTACGAAGAAAAGGCTTTGTTTCTAATGGAACCACACTGCTCTTCTTCGTAACCTTGTTATAAAAACTTGGTTTAGCAGCATCAGTAGTGTCTGACTTAGGAGCCTGAACTTTGGTTTTAGTCCCCTTCCTATTTTCAGTCACTGTGGGCTGCTTCTCATTAATGGTTTTAATTCTCTTCTTAGCATCTGGTTTTGTTGGTGTCAGAGACTTGGATCGGGGTTGTAAATTCTCAACTTTCGCACCAGAATGACTAACAGGTGCAGCAGACTGGGGTTTTCGATTTGTGGGTGTCGAATTAGTAGAACTGGGATGCGTCGGAGTCCTAACAGGTGATGCTACTGAAGCTTGCGGTGAGGGCATTGAGGGCCATGACTTGCGTGTAGGAGGCGAAGGAGATAACTTTTTTGAAGTAGATTTCTTCACAGGAGAAGGTTTTGTGGTTCGGGAATTTATCGACTGGGTTGACTTCTTTGGAGTCTTTTGCGGTTCATTAGCAGAAGCTTGTCTTCTGTTAGTACCACTCACTATGGTTGTAGCTGTCTTCGCTTTTTTATGGTCATCTTTTGCAACCTTCTTTCCCGTAGCTTCCCCTTGGAGCTTTTCTTCCCTCTTTTTCTTATAAAGATCATAAAATCCACCTCTTTGCTCCTTGTGATTCTGGATTTTGCTACCATCACTGGTTACAGTTTCACGACTATCAGGTCTGCTTTCCATCAGTTCCGTGAACATCTCGTTCAGTTCAGCTCCCTTTTGTTGAATCCATTCAGTAGAGACGCGAGTCTTTTCACAAGTTTCATCTCTTTCAGGTTCAACTGTATTGACTTCCACCCCTAATTGCTCAGATGCTTGTTTTTGGGGCACGGATGAGATGTTCTCAGAGGTCTCAGCACAAGTTTCAGTTTTATTTATATAATTATCAGGTTCTGTTTTGCTATTTTGTGCTTCATTTTTGGGACTGCTTGGAGAAGAAACATCAGCCTTATCACCCAGTGAGGAACTCCATCTTCTAAGTACGCTTTTGTTTGCACCTACAGTAACACTTGACGTTTTCGTCTTCTGAATTTCTACACCTTGTTCTCTCTGTTTGCTTTCAAACAGACTGATTTTATCTTGCACGCTCATTTTCAATACATTGTTCTTAGGAGGTCTTTGTGAATCTTCCTCTTCACTACTGTTACCAGCTGCATCTCTCTGAGATGCCATCTTATTTGCGGGAAAATAGTTGAGGCTCTTAATACTAAGTGCAGCCGCTCTTCGAGAACCAGATCGTCCAATCTGAATTCTTCTCATCGGCGATGCTGACCTTCTCGGCATTGCAGATCTTGAAATAGTCCGGCTTCTTTCGACAGATGGTTGGTCTTCCTCACTTGAATTGGCTGAATCTTCATCTTCCGTTGTCAATTCAACAGACCTCTGCAGCGAGTCCCTAAAACAGGTGCATAAATAGTAATCTTGATGTCATGGCACAAGTTATAATATAAAGGTGAAATAAATGTCAAATTTATCGAACATAAAAAGGATACCTTAGATTCTTAGATCCCAAATGAAGAGCAAAGTTACTCAAGTCATACATATCCTCAGCCGAGCATTTGGAACCAATAGCTCGGTTAAGCGCTGCAGCTAGTTCCTCTTTCAATGCTGTTAATCTCAAATCAACTGCTGCCAGTAGTTCATTCCTAATAGAAACCACAACATTATGTTGGTGATAAAACGCATCATATGAGACATTAAATAAAAACAAAAGAGAAACATACTTTGACTCGGTTGACGTTGTTATATCAGCTTCAACCTAATAAAAAAGTATTCAGTAGTCATTACACTTTGGGCATTAAAGACGAGTAACGATACAAACGGTCAAATTCAAAAACAGGGGAAAATTCAGTGCATACCTTATTAGATAATGAAAGTTGAAATTCCCTCGTTTCCTCTAACTGAGAAATTTCTTTTCCAATGCTAATTATGTCAGGCAAACCAACAATCTCCAAAAATCTATCATATCAAAACATACTAATGTGAGCAAAAAGAGAACGACAGCAATATAAACCATGAAACTAAGGAAACATGGATACTGAAATTGAGCTAATTCTATGCACCTTGTCAGTGTGGCTGTCGTAAACCAGCCGGCATCGTCTACATTTTCAGGTGGTAAAACCTTGAACTTCGTGTCAAAGCCTTTGGACGACAAGTTTTTTATTTCAGGTATGTGCAACGACAGTTGTTCCAAGGATCCGGATGCTACATTCTCTTCTTTGTTACTACTTAATACAATTGCCTCATATCTATACAAGTTAAACAACAATAACACTTAATTAGTCTATAAATTATAAATTGAACCCAGCTACTACTATTTACTGATCTTCGTCACCATAATTGTACTCCGTTATTTTAGATTAAATGTGCATTCGTTTTTATGATATTGTTCTTTTTTTCTTTGAATATTCAACCGAATTCCTAAGAAGAATGCACATAACGCGTTTACATTAGCTCTACGGACATTTTACAGAATTCGCTTTGTCAAACACAAGAATATCATGGCACATAAAGTTCATAAATATCCCTATGCAAGTTTTTATTATTTTTTATTCTTTTAGAACGGCAACTACCTATATCACACGATATACAACCACAAACTATCTCACATGTCCTAAGCAGGACTTGAACCCACGACCATTTGATTGGGGAGCTTCTCACACAGCATGGGGTACCATTGGGACACAAGCCCTTTGGTATCCGTATGCAAGTGATGTGTCATTTTAGTGTATTACACCGAACTCAAATTGCTGATATTTTTAGCATTACTCATCAGAAAGTAAATATTTTGAGATCAGACAGAAACAAAAACTCATACAACAGAAAACAATCATAATTTCGACAAGTAAAAATATTGAAATAACCTGTTGTGGCTAGGAAATAAGTGAAATTCGACACGATTAAGTATCGCATTATCAGTAGTATTTCCTCCCTCCATCATCACACTCAACCTGAAACAAACTAACAACAAGCCTTAAAATTCAGCTCAAGTTCATCCTTCATTTCATCTTAATACCTAACAACACATTACTTTCAAATAACACACGTCACTATGACGTCATCCATCCAACCACAACTTACCAACTACTAGTACTACATAATTCATAAAGAAAGATGATGAAAAAACATTTGAACAGATAAATATGAAAATGACCTTAACATTTCATAATTCAACTTTTTAAGATGTAGCTGCTAGCTAGTCAAACAAAAACTGAAAACGAAATCTCACCACAAGTTACTAACAGCAAAGTAAAGAAATGTACTATCAGAAGAAAAAGAAACAGCTAGTGAATAATGTGTTTTTGATGATTAAAAAATGTGGAAGCAGTTGTTATCAGATTATAAATACTATGTGTGTGTGTGAAAATGGTTGTCTACTGTCTGCAATGCAAATTTAAGACAAACACAAAGACACGTATTCTGCTGACGTGGCAGTCTTATTCAACAATTTTATTTATTTATTTATTTTTTCCTATATGCTAGACCTACTCACAAAATTATGATGATTGTTTAATAAGAAGGGGAGAAAGAAATTGTCATAAAATGCATTAATCACCCACTGATACGTTAATGAATAATTTTTTGTGTGAATTTTTGTGAGTGAGTCTAGCATTTTTTTTTTGAAAATGATTGAGATGCCTAATTCATGTGACTAATTTTATGCCTAATCTATTCATTTAGTGACACATGTATTCCACTTATTCTCACTCCTCTTATTTACCATTGATTTTGCCATGTGTTTCAAGATTTTGTTAGGCATCAAATTAAACACATGAATTAGTCATGTCAATCACTACTTTTTTTTTTTTTTTTTTTTCACCCTACAGATGTCACTTTCTTTTCTATTTATTTATTAATTTCTTACTTCTGAAATTATTGTCTTTAAAAAAAATACATAGTTTAGGAAAATTTAAATTATTATATTTTTCAACCGATCAAATATTATATTCGCTCATAAAGCTCTTTTTTAATTGATTGACACAAGAAAAAGAAAAGATTATAAGACAACTTAAAAGAAAAATATGAGTAATAATTTTAGGACGGGATGAGTAATAGAAATTAAGCTTATCTAATAGTTTACTTAATCCGTAATTTATGTAATCTTTCTATTTCTTGTTTGTTTTATTCTCATATTTTTCATTTATAATCTTATCAAAAGATTTGACTAATTGGCTATAAGAATGTTTTTATTATAAATAGATAATAACTAGGAGTTTGTTGTTGTTCAAATTTTCTCGAGAAGATAAAGTTTTTAACATTAACATATGCGGTATAACCGGATTATCACCATGACTGTTTTTAGCGTTTTCACTAATGACTTAAACTTAAACTTCATGTAAAAAAGTCAATTGATCGGTGAAATATTATGTCCTAATTAATATATTGCTAAAAAGATGTCTCATTAGGATTTTTTTTTCTTAGACGGCAATTGTTTATAACTTATACCACATGTCTTACATATGTCTCTAACAAGACTTGAATGCACAACCTTTAGGTTATTGGGTCACTCACATACCGCTAGGCCTAGAGGCCTTTAGCAGTGTGAAGCATTAGTTCTATTAGAACAACTTCTTTCAATTTTATTGTTGTTGAAAAACTTTTGATTAATTAATCATCACTGAGAAGATAATATGTAATTTATCAAATATACTTTCCTATTAAGACTGCATATAATGGAGGGTGAACTATCACCCTCACTCTCACCTGTCACGCGCCATTTCCACTAAAACACTTCTTGGGTCACGCGTGAAGCAAGAAAAAAGAAAAGAGTGGTGAGCACCCTCACCATTTCTTTTTCTTTTGTTTGTGAGTGTGTGTAAAGTATTTTTGTGTGATATGTTTATATAAAGTGGAGTATTTTTTTTAAAGGGTGGGAGAGTGGCGGTCATTGTGTCTGAAAGATGAAGAGAGTGATGATGTCTTTGAATAGTGATGTAGCTCTGATTTGACGGTTAAGTGAGTGATGACCGCTGTGTCTAGCCTAAGACCGGTAGTAATAGTGACCAAATAACCCTGTCACCTCAGCACCTAATCAGCTTCTCTCTTTAAAATCAAATGTCCGTAATAAGTCAACTTGAGTCACCACCAAAAATATAAAATCACACAGAAACATATGAAAAGCATTTGGTCGCCCAACCAAGCCAAAAAAGAGAGGGGATGCGTTCAGTTCATTCGACGTGGGGTGGGGGGGGGGCGTTTGGAAGGCTCAACCGACTGAATGGTCGACAATTCATCACGACTAGCCTAAGAGATTCAAAGAAAGTCCAGAAATGCAATGTGAAATACAGCTTTTATATTTGTCTTTTATCTAAACATATATTAATGGCCTTTAAGTCATAGCAATAAATCTTGGTGGTTGTGAAGATTTATTGATTTCACAAAAAGCATTAGTTTCCAGTGGAATCAATGCTGAGACTAGTACAAGTAACATGAGTGCACAATAACTCAATTAAACTAGATCATTGCTTGTATGAAATTGTTTGATGTACATGTTATCATAGTTAAAATAACAAATTTATTCAACATTACATGTTTTTCAAAATAGAATAGGAACTAAAATAATCTAAAAAACATTTGAATAGAATTAAAATAATATAAAAAAAAAATTATTTAATTTAAAACATTTTTTTATTTGAATCATGCAAATATTACAAGTCAAAGAAATAGACATTCAACGGTAATCATGGATGCCAAAATTCTACTAAATTGAAAGCTTGTGACAACGATTTTTAGATGCTTGTTTTGACACACAAAAGAGAATAATCTAGAAATGCAACATTAAATCACATTTATTAATTATTCCTTATGGTTTTCAAGTAGTACACAACAAACCAATAAAACTTGTCGTACCGAGTTATCTCTACCTTCGATAATTATTGCATATAGCATTTAGCTTTTCAGTGTTTGCATACCTTTAAGTAAATGAGGTCACATAACTTTAAAAGTGAAAGATGAACATGGGTAGTTGCTTAGTAATATAGGCAAAGGGTTAATAAAGTAGTCCACATGCGTTCATAGCACCATAAAACTTGTTGTACAATACTACAAACCATTAAAAGTTATCGTGCCGACCCTTCTCTACACCTTAAATGATTATTGTACATGGCATCAAAATGATGTACTCGCAAGATATCTAAAGCGCAAACTTCACTAGGTACACATTTGGGTGGAACTAGTCAGATACGGTAATGGGATAACTCTATCTCAGTAAATTTCTTAAAAAACCCGAACAAAGAAACCTCGTCTATTTTAACCATCAAACTTAGAGTTTAATTCATTAAATAGCTACGTACTTTTTCAAATGTATCAATATGGTACATGTACTAAAAAAACTACCCATATATTAGTGAACTTTCATAAACATGCTAATATGGTACATGAAAACTTGTTTACCTGCTAATACGTGACAACCACCAAATACCCAATTTTTACCCACTAACCACCACCACCGCCATCAAACTACCTGGTGGTGGTTTGACGGTGGTGGTGGGTGGTGGGGGTGGCGGGTGGTGGTGGGGTGTGTAGAGGCTGTTTGTGAGGTGGAAGGGTGGGTGGTGGTGGTGGGTAATGCTGGTGATGGGTGGTGGCGGCCGATGGGCCGCGGTGGTGGTGGGTAATGTTGGTGATGGGTAGTGGTGGGTAATGCTGGTGATGGGTGGTGGCGCGCGACGACCGGCGACGGTGGTGGGTGGTGGTGGCGGGTTGCGGGCGGTGGGTGGTTGCGGTTAGTGGTAGTGGGTGGTGGTGGGTGATAGTGGTGGTGGCGGGTGGTGGGTGATGTTGGGGTGTGTAGAGGTTGTTAGTGGGTGGGAAGTGGATGGGGGTGGCTGGTGATGGGTGGTGGCGGGCGATGGTGGTGGTGGGTGGTGGTTGCGGGTGGTGGTGGGTGTGTAGAGGCTGTATGTGAGGTGGCGGGGCTGTTTGGATTTGAGTTCTAAGTGATGTGTCTCACAAAACACGAAAATGTAAGTTTTTTGCAGGTTACCAACAAGCATCTGGTAAAAAGATAGCCATATGCCTATATTAGTACAAGTTTGAAAGTTCACGATTCATATTGTTAGTTTTTTAATACACGTACCATATTACTACATTTGAAAAAATACATAGATATGACTTAACCCATCAAACTTATCCATGTTTACACCTCTAAAAAAAGAAAATGAGGTAACACAAGATGTGAAATGTAAAAAATGAACATGGGTAGTTGGGTGGAAGCATTGGCAAGGGTCAAGTCAGTTTGGGCCACCAGGCCACTCACCATTAGCATCAGCTTAGGCCACACACTTCCAAACCCCCCATGTTGCTGATGTGCTGTAAATCTGACATTTCCTTATTGGTACACTTTTTGTAGTAGCACAGTAAGGAAAGCTACCCAACTTTATTGTGTTTTACCAATCTTAACTTACAAGCCCATCACCACCATCACCTAATAACCCCACCTGCAAAGGTGCTTGTGGGTCAATCTTTAACTAATTCATATCACATAGGCATAAAGAATCCTTCAATTTTACATCTTGAATTAGCTTGACATTCCAATATATTAGCTTTACTTAATGGTCAAAAAATTCATCTTGTATAACCAATTCTGCATATACTAGACTCGTTCGAGGTAGGCCTAGTGTGTGCCAAAAAAACAGAAGACGGGTCATGAAAAATTTCTTTTGTCAAAACTACAAGGAAATGACAAGCAATTAAGTTTAATAACATAATAACTAATCAAAGAACTTTATGGCATTAACATAGAAAGCCTTCAGTTAGACCACATATGGATCAAGCCGAGCCTATTGCCAGTGTATATCTCATTTCGTTCTTCATTGTAGTAAAGGGCAGTGATGTCCTCCAGGGCTTCAGCAACAGAGCTTACAATCCTGGAATTTGCGGTGGCATTTCGCAAGTAGCAGTTGCATCTTCCACTGCGTACACTGTCACTGCAATCGCATTCATCTAATTGTAGATTGTTTGTTGCCTTTACTTTAGCAAGGCTTTTTCCTGTCAGAATATTGCTGATATTTATCGAGCCTTCTGCAGGAACAAACAAACAAAAGTCTTACTAACAAGAAACAAAAGTCTTATTATAATTTCAATTCATGATCCGCCTATGCATTTTCCCATTCATGAGAAGTGATGCATACCAAGAATAAACGGAGTACAAAAGAAATAAAAAGATCTCCAAAGGCCCAAGTCCAACATCAGAAAAAGCCCAAGTCTGACATATAGTACAATTATAACAAAAGATGGGTGAAATTGTGATAATGCAAAAGGATATTTGTTAGCAGTGGACCAGTTGTTGAACATGATGGGATGTAACAGAAATGATTGTGTCGAAATGATTAGTGGTTTTAGCTTGAATATGCATGTCAAAGAAATTTTACATGCTTGTTGGTATATTTTGACATATATATAATAAGGTTTGAGCAATTTACCTTTTCCATCTGATAACGGATCACCAGAGTCAGCTTTGCAATATGAAATGATAACATCCTGATTACTTGTTATGTATATGTTGTTAGTATTGCAATCAGGATACCACAACTCATGATCTTCAAATGAGGTCACACGTTGACCTTTGAAGTTCCAGACAGCTACTGATCGGTCTTTGAATGTCAGAAATAACTGGTTCTCATACAGAAAGATGAATGCTGATGGAGTCTTAAATTCTGACTTACTAACTTCTATCAGCTCGGAATTGCATACCTATGAAATATGTAGGCTTAGAGAAAAGATCACCAAACATAAGAAAAAAATTGATGAGATGAGGAAGGGATTTACATCAAGAATCTGAAGATTTTCATTTTCTTGCTTGACGAGAAGCTTTTCATTGAACTGTTCAATAAAATCCACCTTCTGATTTCGATGAAGGAGATGGTTGAAAGATTTTAAAACAGTTCCATCTTCGATAGAGAGTATCTTGAGTGGAACATGACCACTTGATTTGTTAAATCTCAACAACATGATTCCAGGACTGTTTTAAACAAACGGAAACATATGAGATATTACGAAATGTATATCAGAGATATTGGCATGCATCATTCATGTAATTTCTAGGAGAAGGAGATCGTACCTAATTTTGATCTCTTTTACATTTTCATCTGATATAGTGTATAACATCGTATAGTTTTTCAAGTCAAACACCTTGTAAATGCTGGAAAAAAATATATCACACAGCAATGAAATAACGACAGCGTAAAGAATCATCAAAATTATGAAAACATAAGGGGTCATCACAGTTGAGCTTACCTCTGTTGCTGAGAACGTGAGTACCTTCCCATTTACATCATCAAACTCTACAAAGCCGGGCCATTTCAAAGATTCTGATTCAAACAGAGCAAAACCAGCATCTGGTTGACCTCTCCTTATGTATCTGCAAGCATTATTAAACTTTCAGTAAGAATAGATGTAAGATCTGTATGAAATATGAGATGAATAGCAGGATATCACATACTCGATAGGTGTGGTTCTACATTTTAAGGAACTAAAACTGTCTGAAGCATAGACGGAAACTGTAATGAGTGAATCATTGTTTTTATTGAAAAACAAGCTTCTTATAACTTCATCAGGGCTGATATTCAGAAAGCATATCCTCTTGTTAGTTTCTGCATCAAATAAGTAAAATGTCAGTTGCTCCTTTTAAGTAAAAGAGATCTCATTTACAAAGTCTTAAACATACCCCGACTGAATGCTGCGCAGACTCCAGACTGTGCAAGACCAAATACGATATCATGAGCAGCCACAATCTCAACAATCTGTGATCTTCTCTTAAGAAATGGCAATACAGTAGGGATATGTCCCTTTGGATCATGAGTGTCGTACTCCTCCTAAAGCAATTATTAAACAATCAAAAGAAGATATTAACTTCTCAGCAACCCCGTGGAGACAGGATAAAAAGTCAGAAATAAAAATTAAGTGAATACTGTCATCATACTATCACGATGACCAAACCTGTTATTGATACATACACTAAGATAATTAAGTCAGGTATATAAATTGCAAAACTCGTTGGAAAGTAATTTGAATGCAATTCATACTATTAATCTCATTTCCAGGAATAAGAAAATGCCGTGGGTCCAAACTAACATAACATGTTTCCTAAATTATATCCAAGCTTGTGAAAATTAAGACTACCTGGCACCCTGTCCCAATCAACTTTACCAATTCGGCTTAAATAATAAGTAAATAACCAAAGATTCTATCATTGTTTTATGGTACACATCCCTCGTTTAGAAAATTGCAAACACACTCATGAGCGTAGAAATCTCATTATCCGCCTACTTTAGGGAACGCTACCCAAATAACCATTTTAGAGCACGTCAATACCATGCTAAGCAAACCATCGATGTGGCAACTAGTTAGAAAGCTTTATAAACCCCCTGGACCCTAGTCTCGAAAACAAGCTCTATCACACAAAACAAATGCTCATACAACTCCAATTCAGTTTACATAGTTACACAAAACAAACGCTCTACTTTTAAAAATGCTACCTAAATAACCATTTCAGAGCACGTTCAATACCATGCTAAACTGCTAAAAAAAGGATTAAACTTGGGTTCAATCGAGGCTCGTCAAGATAGCTAATATACACATAAACGAATCTTATTTCATACACTCCAATTTTTCGAATTCATATCAAATCCTATCATTAGAAGTACCTACATTTAAAATGCGTATTATGATTTTGACTAATATTTCATAAACCGATATTTTTTATCTTATTTTGTGGCTTACAAGCGTATTACGATTTAAAAACAGAAAAATAAGTTCATAAACTTGAAAATAAGGCTAAAAAATAGGCATATGAAACAAAAATAAAAATAAAAAAAGTCCATATATAAGCTTAAACAAACACCCCCTTATTTCGGGGGTGTTTGCTTCGGTTTATACAGCACGGTTATAACTTATGTTTTCGGTTTATGTTTCATAAGCTCACTTTTTGTGGCTTATTTTGTAAATTTTCGGTTTACATAAACTAATTATGACACGATAAGCCTATATAAGCCGCAAGTTTCAAAATAAGCCACAAACGTGGGCTTATGCTGTTTGGCTAAGCTTATTTAACATAAGCCAATTTGGGCTTATTTTTTATAAGCTCTGATTTTGTGGCTTATTTTGAGACTTGTCGGCTTATATAAGTTCATTATGATTTGATAAACTTATAAAAGCCGACAAATCTCAAAATAAGCCGTATATTTGGGGCTTATAAAAAATAAGCCAAAATTTCATGAATTTTCGGCTTATTTTGAGATTTGTCAGCTTTCATAAGTTTATCATATCATAATAAGCTTATGTAAGCCGACAAGTTTCAAAATAAACCACAAAATCGGAGCTTATAAAAAATAAGCCCAAATCGGCTTATGTCTAACTATAAGTCAAAAACCAAATAAGCCATAAGCTCAAACAAACACCCCATTATTTCACCACAGGAATCCCAAACACTCATACACCTGATTGTCTAACTATCGCGTTTCTATATCGCATACGCAAATCCAACCACTATCTTATCATTTCAATAATAACATAGTCTAAAAACATCAAAAAAACAATATATAAAAAATAAAAAATAAAAATTAAACCTGTAATCGAATATTTCGAAACTTTTCATGAGCATCACATTTACCAAACGCGCGTCCTTTCTTCGAACAAATCTCCCTTCTTTGAACCTTCTTAACACTATTATTATTATTATTCACAACACTGCCACGTGGCCGCTTATTAGCCACCACGCGCCGTCCACTTAACGGCCGTGGATTCGCCGTTATCCTCCTTCCCTCCATCATTTTTTTTTTTATTATTTTATAAAAACCCTAATAAGAGAACGTTTTGGGGCTTTTTTTTTATATTGATTGGTTTTTGTATATTAGGAAAGTGTATTTTCAAATTTCTTACCGCCTAATTTTTTTTCACTAATTTTGGTTTAATTACGGATTTAAATGTACTTTTAATTTTTATTTTTTTTATTTTTTGTTTGATTAGATTTGAACGATTTTTCACCAATCCGATTAATAAGGCCGATTAGTGTAAATCCGGGCGGTTAACACCCGCTTAGATCGATTTTTACAACACTTATAACAAAATATAGCCAGGTACCCGCGCGTTGCGGCGGCAAATACCCGTCTGACTATATTTTTTTGGTTGTAGCAAAGTTTTTTCAATGCATTGCTTTTAAATATGGAAAAAAATAATGTCCAACACAGAGGTTATTAATTGGAAATTAGTTTGTTTTCTTACATACGTGTTTAGTAACATAATAAAAAGCTTTTATAGCAAGGTGCATATGCGATTATATGTTTTTCATGATGCTAACTTAACACATGGCGTTAACTTAATGGGACTACTTTACCGCACAACGTTGCTTTTAAAAAAATGGCATACATGCATCACAATGCAACGACGATGTTGCTAGTCGTTTAGGACGTGTAACATTATATATCATTTTAAAATAAATGGTGTTTTAAAATAGCGGCTTTAGTATCATCTAGTGGTGTCTATATTGCTAAGTTGTGGTGGTAAATGGTGGTTCGTTGGGTCTGACTACATAAAAGATTGGTTTCTATGATCCACTTAATGATTTATAAATTTTATTTAGCGGGTGTTTTAAAAAAGAAATAAAAGATAAGATGATTTATGCGCTATTGTTGTACCATGTGATATGTTAAGTGTACTTTTGAGTGAAAGGGTATTTTAATAATATCATTAATGAATTGTAAAATTCATTTAGTGGGTGTTTGAAAATTTTAAATGATAAAATGATTTATGCATCATTGTCTTGTACCATTTGATATATTAATTGTACTTTTGAGTGATGGGTTATTTTAATTATATATTATTAATGATTTGTAAATTTCATTTAGTGAGTGTTTTAATGAAAAAGAAAAAATTAGATGATTTATGCATTATTGTTTTGTACCAAGTGCTATATTAATTATACTTTTGAGTGAGAATATTTTTATGATATCATTAATTTTGGCATTAATATACACAAATGTTACAAGTTAGATGATTTATGCATTATTGTTTTGTATCAAGTGTTATATGAATTGTATTTTTGGTTACAAGTTTAGTGTGTTACTTTTATTAGAAATGTTTTTTGTCCTAAACACTTTATATAGTAGATAGGTATAGATATAGATTATTAAATACAACAAACTTTTATAAAGTGTTCTAATACGCACATTTTGATGTATTGTCACGTTTAAAATAGTAACACGTGTTAGTTTTTCTTGTATAACAACACATAAAAATATCCATATTAAACTGCTCCTAATGGTCACATCATATCATTTTTCACCTCACCGTCACATCAGATTTCTCTCTCCATTTAACTCTCCAGACACCCTCACACTTTTCACCCCCAATGGTCACCACTCTATTACATTTTATTAAAATACTCACTTTTATACAAAAATACCCCTACATTTTGCACACTCTCCTATTAGGCGAGGAGCTCACCTTTCGTGAGTTGTTTTGGCTCTCCTCACGCAACACCAACACTACCCCCAATGGGTCACTCGTGAGGTTGGGTGGTCACAGACTCTCCCTCACGCTTATTGGCACCGGCCTTAACACTTTATAAAAGTTCAATGGTATTTTTTTATTTAAGTATTGGGTTTAGGGTTTAGGGTTTAGGGTTTAAGGCACTCTTTAAGTACTAAGACGACAGGACTTTGAAAAAAAGTCGTTGCTATTTTGTGTTTTTAAAATTTTAAATTTCAGTTACGACCTTATTTGTTTAAAACGGCCAATATTGCTAAAATGGCTTAGCTCGTTAATTACTTGTGGCCCAATTCTAACATGGCCCCAACTCGTGTCAGTGTCTTGTTTTTTGTTTTTGAAATTTTCAAAGTATTTTGGTTGATTTTTAATTTAAAGGTTTTGAACATTTCGTTTAAAATAAATAAATAAATAACAATCAATAGGATGTTCTCTAGTTTACTCTAGAGACATCATTTTTATCTCAATTTTGTAAGTTTAATCTTTAACATTATACTAGTTATAATACCCACGTACGTGCGGGTTTTTATATATTGTGTTTTTTAAAAATCGATTACTAATTTATTTCTTTACATCAGACATAAATATTTTTAAAATCACTTCCGTTTTTCACTAAGTTTTTTCTTTTATACTTTTGACACTTAAACTTTTATGTTTATTTATTTTTTCTTGACTATATATAAGAACGTTTTTTTAACTATTGCCAAATCCGAAATATTTAAGTTTTTTAGTAAATATTTTAAAATAAAAATAATAATAAATAAATAAAATATTGTCAAATAAGGTATGAATTAATTTTTTTAAAATAAAAAGTTCTCACTAAAGTTTTGTTTTATTATATAAAAGAGTGATTATTACTAGTGTATAACGTTTTGTAATGTTAAAACACAATAGATACAACAAAAAAATCGGCTAGATTTTCATTTGGGTTAGTAGGTTGTTGATTTTGTGCCATTTTGTAGTTTACAACAAAAAATTAGCAAGATATAACAAAGTCGTGCTGATTTATCTTCTCTCTCCTAGCCAAAATGACAGGATAATTTCTTAGTATCTTGAATTTTGGACGTGACTATTTAAGGTTCAAAAGAGCGGGTTTAGTTGTAGCGGGGTACCCGAACATTGCAAAATCATAGCATCATAACAACAAATTTTTACACTTCTAGCTCTTTGGACGCATTTGTTTAAGTTTTCTGAAGATCAAAAGTCTACACCTTTTAGATTATAAAATCATAGCATTTAAAAAATAAAAAAAATAAATCAATATTCTCACTACCAAATTAATTATCCTTATTTTGTTACTATCAAAAGATTATAAAATCATAGCTTTTATAAAAAAAATAAATAAATAAATAAATAAATCTCACTACCAAATTAATGATCTTTATTTTGTTATAATCAAAAGGCTTCGTGGACATCACAATTCACGCATTTGTTATGATCTTTATTTTGTTATGATCTTTATTTTACACTTCTAGCTCTTTGGACGCATTTGTTTAAGTTTTCTGAAGATCAAAAGTCTACACCTTTTAGATTATAAAATCATAGCATTTAAAAAATAAAAAAAATAAATCAATATTCTCACTACCAAATTAATTATCCTTATTTTGTTACTATCAAAAGATTATAAAATCATAGCTTTTATAAAAAAAATAAATAAATAAATCTCACTACCAAATTAATGATCTTTATTTTGTTATAATCAAAAGGCTTCGTGGACATCACAATTCACGCATCTATGAATCCATAAACAAGACCCACTAATGAAGAAAAATATTCATATCATACAAACCATTAATCAAATATCGAAGTTGATTTTTGTCTCCATACTTAAAAGTTATACATTTACAGTCTACTAACTTTCATCTTCCATTAGTCAGAAGGTACTCCATTGTACTATCACTATACTCTCTTATTGTGTCTTTCCCTTAACAAATCCTTAATGTGCTAATGCAGAAACTTAACACAATAAGTATGAAGAACACAATGATATACTAACTTCGTATTTTCTATTGATTGCTTTGATCAATGGTTAAGGCTTACAACTCGTACCTTAACCTAATACATTAGGGATCCTTTTATACACCAAGAAAACCCTAATTGACTACAAAACATGTAGAAGGATAAAGATATCTCTTCCTAAGATATCTCTACGCGTACATATCCTTCCCTAATATAACTCTAACAAACTATTTTGTTTTATCATAAACAAAACTAACTACAAATACTAACCAGTATTAACTTAGGTCTGCCAGACTTAACTTTGTACTAGCAGACTTAACAACGAATTCTAAGCCTATCAGACTTAACCTTTATACTACCAGAACTAATACTAAACAGACTTAAACAAACTTAAATCTGTTTTACAAATATAATTCCTTACAATCTTCCCCAAACTTATTCTTCACTTGTGAACTTCAAATTCTTTGTACTCTTTGAGGATCTTGGAATTATCTTTGAGCTGCATCTTTGAATATTCTTCATTGTGTGATCTATGCAGCATCCAATCTTCAAAATATCAGCATTCCATAGTCTTTTCTGCAACAATGACTGTATGTACATCAATTCATAAAAGTTTCATGCTATTCTCATCACATCCAGGTGTGTCAACTCCTGTGAGAGGTGAATCATAGAAAACTTAATGGATTTGATGTCTCTTTACCAATTAGCCATTACTATTCGAGTAGCCAATTTCTGGTGTGTAAAACCATGGTACATTGATAACCATCTGATTTTTAGCAAACCAGAAGCTATCAACGGATTTGATTAGTCTTTACCAAAAGCCGTTTGCTTTTAGACTAGTCATGGTTTCCACTGCCTTTACTACAAGCCATGAACTTGTGGGCTAGCCAACTCTTCATCAAACATAGATATGGTGAGTTGAGCACCATACAATTTTTTGGTAAATTGTCAGCCATAAACGGATTTAAGATATCTTTACCAAAGCCGTTTGCTCATGGATTAGTTAGTCCTTATGTTGATTAGACATGGTGGACTGATAACTATTTGTTGTGTTAGTGCAGAGCACCTTCACCAAGTGAAACCATCTCAAAAACCATTTATATTTATCAACCTTTTAAAATAAACTCAACATCACTTAGAAAATTCTTTCAAACACTTAAAAACTATTGTTGTTGAGCTTTTGATTCAATTAATTTCAAAAGCTGATAACAAGCATCGTCTTTCCTTTCACCTAGCAACTTCTTGTCAAGCATTGCCCTGCAGATCCTGTTTGGAAGTGGATAATCCACTTCTGTTAGCATATAAACAGTTAAAGTTTCTAATTCCAAACAGTGAACCTGACAAGTATGGAAATATCTCCATCTGATCACTTGTTCTTGACTTGCCAGCTTCCACATCTCATTATCAGCATCTGGTGCCTCAAACATTGTCTTCAAATCTCTCTAGATGACTCTTTCATACTCCTCCTCAGGCCTTTGATCACCATCCTTCTCCATCATCAACTGGTACATTGTCTTAAGATCATCCCTGGACAATCACTTAACAAGGCAGGAAAATTTACATATATAGTGTCAGTGTAATTTTCCAGTTTTGATAATATGAACCTTGGCAATCTTTGTAGGAAGTGCGGATCCTTTAGGAATGGAGGCCATTGTAAATTCTTCTGATGAAGGTTCAATCAACCTTATATTTCATATAAGCATCCACCTCCTTCTTGGTCTCAGTCTTACTCTTCTTTACAGGCTTCTTTGCAGTGGACTTCCTTCTGGTCCACTTAAGCACTGGTTTTTCAGGCTCTTCCTCCTTCTTAACCTTTTCAGTTTCAGCATCCTTCTCAACCTTTGGAGTGGCAGCAATCTCTTCAACATCTGCAGTCTTCTGCTTTTTAGCTTCTTTTGGTTGAAGTGTGATGCCTTGCCTTTTGAACTTTGAAGCTTCTAATTCAGAATCCATTTGAGCAAAGCTTTGAACTTGCTTGACCACATTTTCAAATTCTGCTTTTAGGTCATCAGCTTTCAGCTTCCTCAATTGATTCAATTTCAAACTGGGATGACCTTGACTCTTTATGTAGTTAATCATGTACTCCCTTTGCTCTCTTTTTGTCAGAGGTCTGTGCATTCTTTCTCTCTGTCTCTGCTCTCTTAGAAGCTTCTTCTTCTCATTAACCATCTCCACCATCTTCCTAGCAAAATCTTCTGCTCCAATGTCAGGTAGGATGTCTTTGTTTACTTCTAATTTGGCTCTGATGGTGTCCCAATCTTCATCTGTATAGAACTTAGCAGCTTCCAGAACTTCAACTTGTCTTTTCTTTTGCTCTCCAGTTAGTTCTGTTGGTTTCTGCAAGCTCATTGCAATAAGCTCATCATCCATTTTCTGTCTTGCAAGCTTAGCTGCTGCAGCTGCATCCTCTGCTTGGATTCTAGCAATCTCAGCCATGCTAGCTTCTTCTTCTCTAATATGCCTTTTAGTATTTTTGGGCTCAGAAGTCTCTTCCATTATCCCTTTTCCTTCTCTCTGAGTGATAGATTCATCACCAGACTTAATTTGTTCACTAGTATTAACTTCAACACTACAAGTATTAACCTTTGCGAAAGTATTAACTTCCTCATCAAAAGCAGACTTAATATCATCACTAGACTTATCACCAGAATTTTCAGTTCCATTAGAACTTGCAGCTTCTGTATCAATCTTCTTCTTAGTAGGCTTCTTCTGACTAAGATTCTTCACTAAAATTTCAGATGCTTCCAATCCTTGAGGACTAATATGGGTTTCCTCAAAAGATTTCTCCTTTGCTGGTGTCTGAAAAGCTGTTACATCCTTCTGCAAATTTCTCCCTTCTGCAAATTTCTCCCCTGTTTGGAAGAATTTTCTGCTTCCTCACCCTTAGAGTATGTAAAATCAATCCCATTCTGTTTGAATTTCCCCTCCAATCTCTTAACCCGCTTGACTAACCTAATAACAACATATGCTTGAGTCAGCTTAGACTTCTTTAGGTCCTTTTCTAACTTATCTATTCTGTTCAGCAATTGTGGAACCAGTTTGAGAAGATCATCCACAGATAAAGAAGTTGGTTTTGCTGTATGAGTGGGTGTTAGAGTTTGAGTTTGAGGAATCACTGGTGGGTGTTCCTCATAAACTGGAGGTGAAGGTGGTGGTGGGGTTGGTGACCTCTGTGCAAACTCAGGTTCTTCTGATTCATGTGCTGGTTGATCCTGAGCTGCAGATGTAACAGAAGTAGATGGAACTGGATCTGATGGACCTGCAATGTTAGTAGTACCAGCAGGAAACATAGCAGGAAAAAGTGGTATGTGAACCCCTTCAAAACCTCTTTTCATATTACCAAAAATCTTTTTAGTAAAAGGTACAACAATATAAGTTTGCTTGCTTGCTGTTTCAATATTTAAGATCATTTGCAAGAACCTTAGGTACATCAAAAACTTTTTGTTATTTTTGGCATTTGCAACCATGGCATCAAAAATCATTTTGGAAAAATTGAAGAGTCTGCCAGTGGAGAGACAGACCAATGCAGTAGCAAGATTGCTACCAAACTAATCCCATCCTCCACTTTTAGAGCTCAAGCAATGTAAGAGATGATGCAACAGAAAACGCCATTGTGGTGTAAAAGTACTTTTCCAAAAAGTGAATGATCCATCAGTTGGATATCCAATATTTCTCAGTCCTTGAAAAAGTTTATCATTTGGCAACATGGAAATCCTTGAGGCATCAGCCAATTGAAGCTTGCTTCTAACTGATTTCTCAGTGATTGAATATTCTATGGTATCAATTTTTGCATATAACTCTAGGGTCCCATCATCAAGAGTTTTGGCAGTAGCAGTTTGACTAGGGAAACATGGATAGTGGGATTATGGGTTAGGGCATACCTTATGTGAGTACCCTTCAGAAAATCCACTATCTGTTCAAAACATGTGCTTTCATTAGGCTTCTTGAGAAATCCCACTTGATTGTGCTTATCATTGAACTTTAATTGTGCCATGCTTAAGTCAAATTGAAGTACTGGTGAGTGCGGTGTGATTAGGTTTAATGCTGGTGAGAAAACTTAATCGAAAGAAAAGATTTAAACTTTTAAAGATTGAGATAAAGTAAATAATGGATAAATGTGAATTCTATAAATAAAAATTATCCATATATATACTTCTGACCGCCTAGAAGTAGGTAACAGTACAAATTAAACAGTAAAAACGGATTTTCCCTCGACCAGCATTAACGGTAATATTTTTAATACTACCAGACTTAAAATAGTCAACCAGTATTAACCATGACTCACCAGACTTAACCATTTTTCACTTAGAGTACAAATGGCACGCCTTCCATCTTGCTTTCATTCATGCAATTCCTGGAAAATTAATTCAAAAGCCAAGAAATGTACAATAGGTGGTTCTTAAAACCAGAATTAACTCAAAATGTCTACTAGGATTGTAACGCCCCGACCCGACAAAGGTAAAGGAATCACAAACAATGGTGTCATATCAAAGCAAACATAATTATCCAAAAGAAGTCTTAGCATAAATACTGAAATAATTCAAGTCAACAAGACTTCAATACATAGGTCCCAGCGGAAAAATAAACTCAAACAAAATATCTGAAATAATGAAGTCTTAAATAGCATCATAAGATCAAAGCTAAATATCTCTAAGGTAAGTCCACTCATGCACTCATCCCAAAGCAAAACCCAGCTCCAATGTTTAGATACCTGCCGCGGAAGAAAAGAAATGCGGCTGAGCTTCAAAAGCTCAGTGAACAGATATAAAAGCAAAGCGAATACGAAACGAAATCAAATACGGAATATAGTGAACGAAAAATAGCAAAATCATAATCATTTTCAAAGTATAAATCTGAATTATCGAATAAAGTTTATAGTTAACTACCACGAGCCCAGAAACAAATATCAGATAGTAATCATATTCACATAAGGCAACATTTGTAGGGGAGACCTACCAGAGTTATGAAGGACGTGCATGCACGCAGCATCAATCATCAGATAACAGATAACATATAACATATAACGGATAACAGATCTAGGATGCATCCATACGCCCCACAGACAGATATTGGTCATATAACATAACTTGAGCTCATAACAGATAACGGATAAGGGACGTGGCAGAACATCACTCTACTGCCCTAGAGTCATGTCAGAGGTGCATCACGGACACGGACATGGAACCCCCATGACTAGTGAAATATTTGGCTCGGGTGTCAAACTATCTTAGGTCAAATCAGAATGTCAAAACTGACACAGATCATACTTTATCATCAGGTTAATCATATTTTCAAAATCAGAGTTTTCATATCATATAGTTCAAAATCAGATGTTTCACAATTCAGAAATCAGAGTTCAGATAAGCAACAGCTCAAACAAACGGAATGGGGTTCATAGCAAAGGCTTAGGAAACCCTAATATAAAAGCTAACGAAAAGAAAACGTTATAAGGAACCTTTACTGAAAAGGTCAGAATATCTGTACCTTATTCCAAAGCAAATGACCACAAAGCAGAAATACGAAAAGCAAAGGATTACTCCTTCTTCACAGAACCTATACACATTAACGGTCGTACATGTTATTTATGATTCCATAATTGTCGAAATGATCTTTTAAATGTTTGGTGCTCATACTTAGTGTATTCAGTGATCTTAATACTTTAGAGATTTATGATTAAATGAGACTTAAGTGTTTTATAACCAATATTGTAGATTAAGGTTCATTATGTCATTTATTAAAGTTTAGGGTTAAATGTGAAAATAGTTTAAACGTCATAACTCACACATGAAATAACGAATTAATATAATTAGCTTCAAACCCTAATCGACTCTCATTTATGTTCTAGGGTTTTCTCATTCTTTTAATATCACATCAATGTGTACTTACTTTATATGTTACGTCATCTAATGACTCATTACTCTTGTTTATTTACTCAACACATTCATGACTTAACCATACGTTACTTATACACATATTATACGTCAACTTTTATACCCATGCACGTTTATGATTTCATGTGATAACCAAAGTTACTTATTATCCGGATTAGATATACATCTACACACACATGCACAATAGCTTCGACTAGATATGAACACGTACTACGTGTACATATCGACAAGCTCACTTGACTTATAAAACACACGCATGATACACGGTTCACACATTACTTAGGGTTTGTCATGCATGGTTCGGTTCACATCTCAATCTAGGGTTTAGGTTTTACATGACCTTTTCTTATTAAACACACGTTCAAAACCCTCACATGGTTATACCTTTTCTTATTAACGTATGGTGTAACAAAGGAAGACGAGAAAACATGTTATACCTTAGCTCGTTGAAACAAAAGTCTCGACACCAAAGGTTAGGGTTCGGCCGAATGGAACAAGGAAAGAAAAGAAGAGGCAAACAAAACTAGGGTTTCAATTTTGTGTAAATGTATTGTATTTATAGGGAAACAAATAGATTAGTCTTGAGGTGGTGTGGGCTTCGACCTGGGTCTAACCGACCACACAAACCCACGCCCATAGGGCTCTCGGCTTGAGTCCATCCGAACAAAACAAACACGGCCCAAGTTGTTTACGCGAGACGTTAAATCTTTCGTCGTACTATGTCGATCACGTACACATATTAGTTAAGTTTTAATTATTCATAAGTTAACTTTTAACTTCGTTAAATGATTATAAACGTATTTTACGTATTTTATAAATTTCGATTTCAAGGGTATTTTAGTCTTTATTCATGTTTTAGATTTTCAGGTTTTACAGCTCTTCCCCTCTAAAAGAAGAATTTTCGTCCTCGAAAATTGAAATGAAACGAAACGAAAACGAAATGAGAACATACCAAACTATTCAAAGAAATGAGGATAACTAGCTCGCATCGACTCCTCGGTTTCCCAAGTAGCCTCACGCTCCGGGTGATTTTTTCAAAGAATCTTAACGAACGGAATGACTTTATTTCTCATGACTCTTTCTTGCCTTTCTAAAATAGCTTCCGGTTCTTCAGATAAAGACATATCGGACTGAATTTGATCAAACGGATAAGAAGCAATGAGTAACGGATGATAGTTGTATCCCCTTAGGAGAGATACATGGAAAACATCATGAACATGCGATAACTGAGGCGGAAGTGCTAACCGATACGAAACTTCTCCTATACGCTCCAGAATTTCAAACGGACCGATGAATCGAGGACTGAGCTTGCCCTTGATTCCAAAACGCTTCACACCTCTAAACGGCGAGACTTTCAAAAATACACGATCTCCAACCCGAAATTCTAAATCACGACGATGCTTGTCAGCATAACTTTTCTGACGAGACCTAGCCTCCTTCAACTTTTCTCTAGCAACAGCCACTTTCTCATTACTGATCTCAATCATTTCCGGACCTTCAATTAAACGTTCACCTACTTCATCCCAACAAGTAGGTGATCTACATTTCCTCCCATAAAGAAGTTCAAACGGTGCTGCCTTAATACTAGCATGCCAACTGTTGTTGTATGCAAACTCTACTAAACATAAATATTCATCCCAAATGCCAGTCCATTCTAAAGCACAAGCCCTTAGCATATCCTCTAAGGTCTGAATAGTCCTTTCCGACCGACCATCTGTTTGAGGATGAAATGTCGTACTGAAATTAAGTCGAGTACCCCAAGCTTTTGCAAACCTTTCCGAAACGGAAGTAAAACGCGGATCTCTATCGGACACAATAGATGCCGGAGTACCATGAAGCCTAACGATATCTTGTTGAAAAATTTCCGCCAATCTACCAATACCATAATCCTTTCTAATTGGTAAGAATGAGCAGATTTGGTTAGTCGATCAACAACTACCCAAATCGCATCATGCTTCTTCCGAGTAAAGGTAGCCCGTTACAAAATCCATAGATATTTTATCCCACTTCCATGTTGGAATATCCAATGGCTGTAACAGTCCACTAGCCCTTTGATGTTCAATCTTAACCTGCTGACAAATCATACACTTCGATACAAACGTCGCCACATCTTGCTTCATACCATTCCACCAAAAGTACTGTTTCAAATCCCTATACATCTTGGTGGAACCAGGATGGATAGTGAAAGGAGAACTATGAGCTTCAGTCATAACTTTCTCGCGAAGTACCGGATCATTGGGAACACAAAGACTATCTTCATACCATACAATTCCGTCATCATCAACCTTAAACTCCGTCTGCTTACCTTCTTCAACATTTTGCACCACGGCCCACAGCTCACCATCATCTTTCTGAGCTTCTTTAATTTGCAGATAAGGTTCGACTCCACCTTAATACTAGCCCAAGATCCATCAAAACCTCTTACACACAACTCAACATCCAAACGCTCTAAGTCACGAAGAATCCTAGGTTCAATCTCAATACTTGCAAGAATGCCTGATTTCCGGCTAAGGCGTCAGAACTACATTAGCCTTACTTGGATGGTACTGAATGTTGGTGTCATAATCCTTAAGAAGTTCTAACCATCTTCTTTGTCTCATGTTAAGTTCTTTCGAAGTGAAAATATACTTGAGACTCTTATGGTCAGTGAAAATATCACACATCTCTCCATACAAGTAATGTCTCCAGATCTTCAATGCGAACACCACTGCAGCTAACTCAAGGTCATGAGTTGGGTAAATCTCCTCATAAGGTTTTAGCTGCCTTGAAGCATAAGCTATCACCTTTCCATGTTGCATCAAAACACAGCCTAATCCTTTCTTAGATGCATCATCAGTAAATCTGGAATCCTCCGAACCGATGGAAGAGTCAAAATATGAGCGGACACCAATCTCCGTTTCAACTCTTCAAAACTCTCTTCTCGTTCATTCGTCCATACAAACTTTTCTCCTTTTCTCATCAGTTGGGTTAAGGGCAAAGCTAAACGAGAGAAACCTTCAACAAAACGTCGGTAGTAACCAAAGAAGTCCTAGAAAACTTCTAACCTCAATCACTGTCGTAGGTCTTGGCCATTTAGTGATAGCCTCAACTTTAGACGGATCCATGGTGATACCATCAGCAGATACAATATGACCAAGGAAAGCGACTTGTTTTAACCAGAACTCACACTTCGAAAATTTGGCGTACAACTTCTTCTTCCTCAGAATCTCCAAAACTATCCGGAGATGTTGCTCATGCTCTTCTTCAGACTTGGAGTAAACCAAAATGTCGTCGATGAAAACGATAACAAACTTGTCGAGGAACTCATGGAAAACACGATTCATTAGGTCCATAAACACCGCAGGCGCATTTGTCAAACCAAAAGGCATAACGAGGAATTCGTAGTGACCATATCTGGTACGAAACGCGGTCTTAGGAACATCTTGCTCCCTTACACGTAGCTGGTGGTAACCAAATCTCAGATCAATCTTAGAAAAGAACTTCGCTCCTTGCAGTTGATCAAACAAATCATCAATACGCGGAAGAGGATAACGGTTACGAATGGTAATACGATTGAGTTCACGGTAGTCGATACATAAACGCATGCTTCCATCCTTCTTCTTCACAAACAAAACAGGTGCACCCCATGGAGAAACACTGGGTCGAATAAATCCATTCTCTATCATCTCTTGCAGCTGCTCCTTCAACTCCTTCAGTTCTATAGGTGCCATACGGTACGGAGCCTTCGAAATCGGTTCAGCACCAGGAATTAACTGAATGCTAAACTCAACTTCTCTAGCTGGGGGAATACCGGGAAGTTCATCGGGAAAAACGTCGGTGAATTCACAAACAACATAAAGATTTTCAATGTTAGGACTCTCTAAAGATGTGTCCTTAACAGATGCCAGAAAACCTTGGCACCCATGAGCAATCATAGTCCGTGCCTTCATAGCAGAAATGAGCTTAACAGATTTGAGGGGTTGAGAACCATAATAAACAAATTCAGGATGTTTTATGTCTCCAAAGATTACAGTTCTAGCATAGCAGTCAATGGAAGCTCTATGATAAGCCAACCAATCCATGCCTAGAATGATATCAAAGTCGACCATATCGAGAGGATACAGATTTGCAGAGCGAATACGATCATCAAAACGAAGAGGGAACTTAACGTATTTATGATCAATGATCATGTGGTTTTTCATAGGCGTAGAAATCGATAAGTGGTTTGCTAATGGTTTGGGCTTCATATTAAGTTTCTTAGAAAATGTGACAGATATAATGGAGTGTGTAGCACCGGTATCAAATAAAATGAAGACAAAATAATCATCAATGAAAAGAGTGCCCGTAATGGTACCTGAAGTGCGCTCCGCCTGATTCCGAGTAGTAGCATAAACACGTCCAGTAGTAGGTGGCGGCTTGATGTAGTTTCCAGGAATCACCGGGTTCTTCTTAGGGCAATCCTTGATCTTGTGAGTAGTGGAACCACAAGAGAAACATCCACCATTGGCCTTGAAACACGGTCCCGAATGAGCCTTTCCACAAGTAGTACAGATAGGTGGGGAGGCAAAACTTCATGTCCTTTCGACCAGAAGATCCTGAAGCACGACCTCGATATGCTCCTCGAGATGACTGATCCTTGTTGAAACGCTGGTTATTGTTACTCTGATTCTGATGATCATTTCCATTCTTACCAGCAACTCTACTATCCTGACTTCTCGCCTCAAGGCGCCTAGAGTCCACACTCCTTCCTGACTGACCCTGCTGATCATAACTCCTATCCACTTGACCCCTCGAATCATAACTCCCGCCAGAATTTCCCTTATAATCATTACTTTGAGTCCTACCTTGAATCCGATCACCATCACGGTTACGCTTGTTGGAACCGGAAACCTCATGAAAGATCTCAATGTTACGAGCTGCGTCATTGCAGGCCGACACATCCTCATACTCGATATTAAGCAGTCGGTCCAACACCCACTTCTTCAGTCCCCACTTGAAGTGCTTGGCTTGACGCCTACCATCTCTAGCAATCGTTCCCACAAAACTTACCAGCCTCATAAACCTACCCATGTACTCATTGGAGTTCTCATGATCAAACTGGTAAATCGCCTGATAATCCCTCTCATACCTTTGCTGCTCAGCATCAAGGAAGTAACGGTTATAGAAGATAGTCCGAAACTCAGCCCATGTACAAGTAATAGCAAAAGCATCTCCTCCTCTCGCCTGTTTGAGTGCCTTCCACCAATTCAAAGCATCACCTTCCAACTTAAATGCAGCCAAACGAGTCTTAAATTCATCTCCACAACCCAGTACTTCAAACAGCTTCTCAATATGAGTGATCCAGGTCCTCGGCCTCCCTGGGAGTAGCAGCAGTGCTAAAAGAAAGAGGCTTGAGCTTACCGAAACGCTCGAGCCAAGTATGAATGCCGATGGGTTGATTTCTTCCACCACTACCCGAAGCACCATTCTGATTACGAATGTTGTTGATCGCCTGTGTCATCATCTCAGGTGTGGTAAGACCAGGGAAAAGAGTGTTGAGAGCATTAGCAATCGCAGCATCCAAGTTAGGAGCATCATCGTCTCCATCCACGTTACCGTTAGTACGAGTTCGAACCATCTAAACGATATTCAAACGATTAGCAAAATGAACAAAGGTGATGTACGAAATGGAAGTACGCAGAAGGAAACCTAAAGTCTACCCAATCCTCACAGGTCAAAGCCTAAGCTCTAAGGTCTCAAAACCTAGGGTCCATATGTCAAGTGTCCTGACTACAAGTCGTAATCCTAGGCTCTGATGCCATAAATTGTAACGCCCCGACCCGACAAGGGTAAAGGAATCACAAACAATGGTGTCATATCAAAGCAAACATAATTATCCAAAAGAAGTCTTAGCATAAATACTGAAATAATTCAAGTCAACAAGACTTCAATACATAGGTCCCAGAGGAAAAATAAACTCCAACAAAATATCTGAAATAATGAAGTCTTAAATAGCATCATAAGATCAAAGCTAAATATCTCTAAGGTAAGTCCACTCATGCACTCATCCCAAAGCAAAACCCAGCTCCAATGCTTAGATACCTGCCGCGGAAGAAAAGAAATGCGGAGCTTCAAAAGCTCAGTGAACAGATATAAAAGCAAAGCGAATACGAAACGAAATCAAATACGGAATATAGTGAACGAAAAATAGCAAAATCATAATCATTTTCAAAGTATAAATCAGAATTATCGAATAAAGTTTATAGTTAACTACCACGAGCCGAAACAAATATCGATAGTAATCATATTCACATTAGGCAACATTTGTAGGGGAGACCTACCAGAGTTATGAAGGACGTGCATGCACGCAGCATCAATCATCGGATAACAGATAACATATAACATATAACGGATAACAGATCTAGGATGCATCCATACGCCAGCAGATATTGGTCATATAACATAACTTGAGCTCATAACAGATAATGATAAGGGACGTGGCGAACATCACTCTACGCCTAGAGTCATATCGAGGTGCATCACGACACGGACATGGAACCCCCATGACTAGTGAAATATTTGGCTCGGTGTCAAACTATCTTAGGTCAAATCAGAATGTCAAAACCGACCAGATCATACTTTATCATCGGTTAATCATATTTTCAAAATCGAGTTTTCATATCATATAGTTCAAAATCGATGTTTCACAATTCGAAATCGAGTTCAGATAAGCAACAGCTCAAACAAACGGAATGGGGTTCATAGCAAAGGCTTAGGAAATCCTAATATAAAAGCTAACGAAAAGAAAACGTTATAAGGAACCTTTACTGAAAAGGTCAGAATATCTGTACCTTATTCCAAAGCAAATGACCACAAAGCAGAGATACGAAAAGCAAAGGATTACTCCTTCTTCACAGAACCTATACACATTAACGGTCGTACATGTTATTTATGATTCCATAATTGTCGAAATGATCTTTTAAATGTTTGGTGTTCATACTTAGTGTATTCAGTGATCTTAATACTTTAGAGATTTATGATTAAATGAGACTTAAGTGTTTTATAACCAATATTGTAGATTAAGGTTCATTATGTCATTTATTAAAGTTTAGGGTTAAATGTGAAAATAGTTTAAACGTCATAACTCACACATGAAATAACGAATTAATATAATTAGCTTCAAACCCTAATCGACTCTCATTTATGTTCTAGGGTTTTCTCATTCTTTTAATATCACATCAATGTGTACTTACTTTATATGTTACGTCATCTAATGACTCATTACTCTTGTTTATTTACTCAACACATTCATGACTTAACCATACGTTACTTATACACATATTATACGTCAACTTTTATACCCATGCACGTTTATGATTTCATGTGATAACCAAAGTTACTTATTATCCGGATTAGATATACATCTACACACATGCACAATAGCTTCGACTAGATATGAACACGTACTACGTTTACATATCGACAAGCTCACTTGACTTATAAAACACACGCATGATACACGGTTCACAAATTACTTAGGGTTTGTCATGCATGGTTCGGTTCACATCTCAATCTAGGGTTTAGGTTTTACATGACCTTTTCTTATTAAACACACGTTCAGAACCCTCACATGGTTCGACTTGTATTATAGGGTTCGGCCTCCATGTTTTTACGCAAACCTTAACTCTCTACATATTTTACATATTCAAGTTTACATGTTTATACCTTGGCTGAATTACATATACATGGTTCGGTTATATATATATGTGGTTCGGTTCTTTTATCTCGACATACCTATGATCCGATTCAAATATACGTATTACATTACATGTCCTCTTAACATTACAAGGTTCAATTCATATGGTTTGTCTTTGTTGGTTTCATACGGCTCGACACAAAAGAAAACACAAGCTCGACTAAAACAAACATGATACAATATATATTAACGTATGGTGTAACAAAGGAAGACGAGAAAACATGTTATACCTTAGCTCGTTGAAACAAAAGTCTCGACACCAAAGGTTAGGGTTCGGCCGAATGGAACAAGGAAAGAAAAGAAGAGGCAAACAAAACTAGGGTTTCAATTTTGTGTAAATGTATTGTATTTATAGGGAAACAAATAGATTAGTCTTGAGGTGGTGTTGGCTTCGACCTGGGTCTAACCAACACACAAACCCACGCCCATAGGGCTCTCTGCTTGAGTCCATCCGAACAAAACAAACACGGCCCAAGTTGTTTACGCGAGACGTTAAATCTTTCGTCGTACTATGTCGATCACGTACACATATTAGTTAAGTTTTAATTATTCATAAGTTAACTTTTAACTTCGTTAAATGATTATAAACGTATTTTACGTATTTTATAAATTTCGATTTCAAGGGTATTTTAGTCTTTATTAATGTTTTAGATTTTCAGGTTTTACAAGGATTAACTCTTAGAACAACCAATTGTAAAGGAATTGTTTAAGCACATAAAAAATATTGTAGCAAACACATAGATCAAAGTTACTTCAAGATGTTCTAAATTCACCAAATCAAACTAACATATAGATGTTTATAAAACATCTATTATGATCTAACTATCCATAGGGTAGCCTATGCTACCACCAAAGGTAACAGAACCTCCTTAGACTTCCTCAAACTCCCTCAAGTGATCCTTGTTACCAGTCATATGCCTAGAGCATCCACTATCAACAATTCCTCTGCCTCCTAGCTTCTAGTGTGGATGTTCATGCACATTAAAAAGAGAAATTAGTTTCTCTTGGGGACCAGGCCTGTTGATCGGTCCCAAACGGTCAGGTTTATTACACAAGTCAACCACTTGTGAATGGTTAACCGTAATAAAAGTCAGACCGTCTAGAACCAAAGCAATTAAGTCCAGGAGAGTATAGTGTTTCCCCGGGTCGTTAAGTCCCAACGAGCCGTATGTGAATAACCAAACGTGTAGTGATCGGGTGATATTGAACAAGAAAGGGGTTATGATAATACTAGATGACAAAGGAAAAATTAAAGAAAATTAAAAGCTAAATTATATTAAATAAACGCTATCACTATTTTTAAAAATGGATTTTCTTGATTTTTCTTTTATAAATTTGAATTAAAAACTAATTTTAACTTTTAAAACTAAATTAAAATACTAAAAATTATGAAAATTAATGGGAAAATTATGAAACTATTTTTCAAAAATCTAAAATGACTAAATAGAATTTTCAAAACTAATTTTGTATTTTTCTGATTTATATTCTAATTTCTATGATTTAAAAACTATTTAAAACTAATTAAATTGCTAAAAATTACTATTTAAACTAGGAAAATTATGGAAAAATATTTTTTTGGCTTTTTATATTTATCTTAACCTAGGAAAAATGAAAACTTATTTTTTTGAAGATTTTCTGATTTATTTGGATTAAAAGCTATTTAAAAAGTCTTAAAAACTGATTTAAAATAAGAAAAATAGTAAACAGTGGTGAAAAATTATGAAAAATTCAGGAAAAGTCTAAAATATTATTCTAATTATAGGAAAAATAAGAAAAGTGATGCAGGTGTGCAAGAATTAGGTTCTGTAGTGAAAAGTGCTTATAAATAAGCACTAAAAATAAGCTAAAGGCCACAAATAAGCACCAATTGAACACATAAGCTAGATTATACAAAAACAACTTAATACCAACCTATTTCAATAGACCTAAACCTCTAGAGTGCAAGCTAAACTGATTGGACTTAATTGAGTATTAAGTTGAAAATAGCTTATGACTCTCCTACCTTCAGCTTAAACAACAGCTTATTTAGTGAACCAAACTGAAAATTAAAAGTGGAGAACTCAAGATCACCAAGCAAGGAACACTTGGACCAATTTTCAGATCTAAACAAGCTTTAATGAAGCTTGTGCAAAGCTTGCAAGGGACCTGTTTCACACTCAGTGTATGCTTAGTGTGAACAGGGCAAAATCAGCTGAATGGACAGCTTATTTAGAGCTTAAAGAGACTCCCAAAAATTCCACAAAAATCAGATTCCCACTCTTGACCAACTGAAGTTGTTAAGTCCAAAATATCACTTGAATTGAATCAGAAACGAATCCATGAAAATTCCACAAACTTTGGTGAAAACTGAGTTTTACAATTTTTGACTTATGACAGATTTTTGCAAAGTTTGACTTAAATGACTTTTGATTCCAAATGACTGACTGATTATGATGTTTAATGGTAAAATAAGACTAATGCAAGCTATACCTACTGATTTTAAACTAACATGCAAAGATTTTTTATCACTAATTCAAACAGAATTGACAATGAGCACTGATTAAAGGGAATTTTGACTAAATTGAGTTGAAATGCACTTTCAATGAATGAGACTAACTAGTTATACCTATATTCAACTAATTCAGTGCTAATCTTCCAATAATAAAACCACTAACACAGATTAACTATGAGCTCCAAACACTCTTTATACTAACTGTTTTGCAATTACTTTACCTAAATGATTATCTAGCTTATGTTAACACTAAAACTGAATCAATATAACCTAATAACAGTTTAATGAACAGATAAAAACTAATTCAACCCACAGATTCAAACTCAAACAATTTATGCAGACTATATTAGTTAGGAAAATAGAATAAGTACTCACAAATGGTCCAGCTTATTTGCAGCTTATACCATAACCAAACATCACTATCCTAAACCAATACCAATCCAAGACCAGCTCTGCATCAACCAAAATCCATTTCCATAACTGCTTAACCCAAAATTCACCACAGTTTGACTTTTGTTGACCGGATACCAAATTTGTTTGGAACTGTTTGATAAGCTTATTCAGAGCTATCAATGCTTGAATAAGCTTATATAAGTTGTAATAAAGCTATTTGAAGCCTGGTACTTAACAAGTTTAAAACAGATATGATTATAGAAAATGGAAAAACAGAAAACTTAACCAAACTTTAATTTATCACTTAAAATAAGTTACAATAGATTGAACAGGTTTAGACTGATACAAATAAGATGAAAATTACAAACTTTGAGCTACTTTAAGATTTTTAAGATAAAAACGACATGAAAGAAATTAAAAACTAATAACTACTACTACTCTCTCCTCCTTCTCTTCTTCTATTTATTCCCAAAAGTCTTCTCTCACATCTCTGATCATTTCCCACTTCTTTGCAGAGCCATTGGATTAGTTGAACCCTTTTTAACCGTTGATGAGTTTTTGGCGCCAAAAAGATATAGCAACTGGGGTGGGTAACTTGGAGGGAAGAAAGAAGAAATTAATGCTTCTTGTTTTGTTGTTGAGGTGGAGTGATAAGGGTGGTGGGTTTGTGAGCTGGAAGTATGGTGATGGGAGATGGTTTGCAAGCAGTTGGTGAAGAAGGTGGGAAAAAGGAGGGAAAAGGTTTGGCGGGAGGTTGACCGCATTTGACCGGGGGATTATTAATAGACAGGGGGTTCACAAAAAGGGGGGTCACGGGTTTTTTGGCCTGGGGTTCAAGGGATTGGATTTGGTATTAATAACATAAGGACCAAAATTGCAAATCAACCAAACTTGAGGGACCAAATCTGTAATTTTTCAAAGTTTATCATATGGACCAATTATGACAAGTTTAATTTTCCCAAGGACCAAAAATAATAATTTTAAAATTAAAAACCTCCAAGGACTATTTTTGCCAATTTTGAAACTTGAAGGACCAAACTTGTAAATTCTCCAAACTTTTTACCCAAAGATCATTTTTGATAAATTTTTATTTTGAAAGGACTTGGGTTGACTTTTATTCCAAAACAAATGCTCAGGGACTGATTTTGTCAAGATTTGTAAGTTGAGGGACTGAAACTGCCAATTATGCAAACTTAGCTCGATTTTCATCTGATTTTAAACATTTTGCATCTGAAACATATAAAACACAATTTTGGAATATTTTCAGTATTTTGATGCATTTCTAAGTGTTTTTAAATGTTTTGCAGTTCAGATTTGACCAAAAATGATGAGTATTTACACACTCATCAATCCCCACACTAAACTATTGCTAGTCCCTAGCAATCTTTTGAGAAAACTTAATGGATTTGAATCTCTTTACCAAAAGCCATTACTTCGGGAGTAGCCAATTGTTTCAGTTCAAGTAAGAACCTTGGTACAATGATAACCAAATGATTTTGAGCAAATCACCGCCTTCCAACGGATTTGATTTGTCTTTACCGTAAGCCGCTTTGCTTCGGACTAGCCAACTCTTAGATAATATATACTATCTTTGGTGAGCTGATTAGCAATTATGGTTTTCCAACTGCCTTTACCACAAGCCATAAACTTGTGGGCTAGCCAACTCTTCACTAATTAAAGATATGGTGAGCTGAACACCATACAATTTTGGGCAAATTGCAAGCCATCAACGGATTTGAGATATCTTTACCAAGAGCCGTTTGCTCCTGGATTAGCCAATCCTTTTGTTTGTTAGACATGGCGGACTGATAACCGTAAGCTGAGTAAGTGCAAAACACTTACTCCAAAAAAAATTTTGGCCAAAAATGGGAGAATTGGGTGGTATAATTACATGATAAAATTCGTGAGAATTCCTCCCCACACTAGAAATGAATATTGCCCTCAATATTCAAAGTACCGGCGGTTATGCCAAAACATAGAACGTAAAAGGGAAATACTACGGCCATTATTTTGAAAGATTTTTTTTTTTTTTTTTTTGAACTTATATACAACAGCGGGGGGCAACTCCCCCACACTAGGGTGGTAGAAAATAGAAAGAAGTCAGAAATATGGGTGAAAACCCATATGGTGTGCTACTGTTTTTGATTCCCGAGTCGCTAGCTTGACTCGATCCCCGCATTCATTGGTTCATGGGGAAAGTTTGTAGATCCGGGACAACCACAGGAGGAATGTCCTCTCCAAAATAGTGCTTCAATCGATGACCATTCACTTTAAAATTTGGACCATCGGGTTGAGATAACTCAATAGTTCCATAAGGAAATACTTTAGTGATGGTGAATGGTCCGCACGGGATTTTAGTTTTCCTGAGAAAATCTTCAATCTTGAGTTGAAAAGAAGGACTCGATCACCGTCGTTGAAAACGCGGTTTTTGATTTTGGAGTCATGAATTTTCTTTTCTTTGTAGATCAAAGAGTTCTCGTATGCTTGATCACGGAGTTCATTTAATTCATTCATTTGAACTTTCCGGTGATCACCAGCTGTCTGAATATCGAAGTTGGCATGTTTCAAGGCCCAGTATGCTTTGTGCTCAAGCTCAATCGGCATATGACAAGCCTTCCCATACACTAGCTTTTATGGAGTACACCCGATGGGTGTTTTATAAGCTGTACGGAAGGCCCAGAGTGCGTCATCTAGCTTATCCGACCAAGAGGCACGGTTTTCGCCTACTGTCCTTTCCATAATTCTTTTTATCCCTCGGTTGGAAACTTCCACTTGCCCACTTGTTTGGGGTGGTACGCAGTAGAGAGACGGTGAGTTACACCATACTTTTGCATGACTCTATCAAACGGGTCATTGCAGAAATGCGTACCACGATCACCGATTATAGCTCGTGGAGTTCCAAACCTAGCAAAAAGAGATTTTAAGAATTTCACAACAACTCGGGCATCGTTGGTAGGTAAAGCTTTCGCTTCAACCCATTTTGACAAATAGTCAACGGCCACGAGTATGTATTTATTTCCCCGAGATGAAGGAAATGGCCCCATAAAGTCAATGCCCCAGATGTCAAAAATCTCACACACTTGAATGGCGCTTTGCGGCATTTCATTTCTTTGTGAGATATTCCCGTGACGTTGACAAGCGTCACAGTTTTTGACAAATTCGTGGGCATCCTTGTAAATCGTGGGCCAATAGAATCCGGAATCAAACACCTTCTTGGCGTGTAGTTGGGACTATGATGTCCCCAAGAGGTCCATAATGGCAAGCCTTGAGAATGTCATTGGCTTCCCGACCATACACACATCGCCTGATGACTTGATCCGCGCAAATTTTGAATAAGTAGGGGTCGTCCCCGAAGTAATGTTTTACATCTTTAAAGAATTTGTTTTTCTGTTGGGACGACATCCCTTTCACCACAAAGTTACCCGCATGGTAATTTGCAAAGTCAACAAACCATGGGGTAGAAGAGTCTCCACGAAAAGAAACCACATTGAGTGTTTCGAGAGGAAATGCTTCGTTTATTTCCTTTTTCTCGAACACATCCTGGTGAGGGTTTTCTAGACGGACAGATGATCGCACCGGTTCTCGGCTCCTTTTTTTATCACGTATAATGATATCAAATTCTTGCAGGAGGAGAACCCAACGGAGCAATCTCGGCTTTGCATCTTGTTTTGCAAAGAGATATTTGAGAGCCGAGTGATCCGTATACACCACGAATTTGGTCAAGATTAGGTATGGCCGAAACTTCTCAAACGCATACACCACAGCCTAATAATTCTTTTTCAGAGTGGTGTAATGGGTTTGAGCTTCATCATAGTCTTACTCGTAGTGGATAGGTGAAAATGCTTGGTTTTACGTTGCCCCAGGACGCACCGATAGCAAAATCACTTGCATCGCACATGAGTTCAAAGGGTAAATCCCGCGGGGCAACTGAATGGGTGCTTCCGAAAGCTTTTTCTTTAATGTTTCAAAAGCTTCGATGCACTCGGGTGAGAAGATAAAAGGAGCATCCTTCTCAAGGAGATGAGTCATGGGCCGAGCGATTTTAGAAAAATCTTGTATGAATCTGCGTTAAAACCGGCATGACCAAGAAAACTCCTAATACCTTTGACGGTAGTAGGATGAGGCAATTTGGCAATGACATCCACTTTCGCTTTGTCAACCTGAATCCCGTTTTTTGAAATCTTATGGCCTAGGACAATTCCTTGTTTGACCATAAAATGACTCTTCTCCCAATTTAGACAAAGATTGGTGTCTTCACACCATTTTAGCATTTTTTCTAAATGGGAGAGACATGTTTGAAATGAGTCCCCAATGACCGAGAAGTCATCCATAAACACCTCCATTGTTTCCCCGATCATGTCGTGGAAAATTGCCATCATACATCGTTGGAACGTGCCAGGAGCGTTACATAGGCCAAAAGGCATACGTTTGTAGGCAAAAGTTCCGTATGGGCAGGTGAATGTGGTCTTTTCTTGATCCTGCGGATCAATGGGGATCTGAAAATACCCCGAGAAACCATCAAGGAAACAATAGTATTCGCTCCCTGCTAATCTCTCAAGCATTTGGTCCATGAAGGGTAGAGGAAAATGGTCTTTACGGGTGGCTTCGCTTAACTTGCGATAGTCAATACACACACGCCATCCCGTAACCAATCGAGTTGGAATTAACTCGTTTTCTTCATTTGTGACAAAGCTTATGCCACCCTTTTTGGAACACGTGGATGGACTGACCCAAGGGCTATCAGAGATCGGGTAAATTAAACCGGCATCAAGAAGTTTGAGAACCTCTTGTTTGATAACCTCATGAATCTTAGGATTCACCCTTCTCTGATGTTGGATTGCTGGTTTGAAGTCATCCTCCATCAAGATTTTGTGAGTACAAAACTCAGGGTTGATACCCTTAATGTCGGAGAGTTTCCAAGCAATTGCTTGCTTGTGACTTCAAGACCTTTATTAGAGCAGTCTTCTCCTCCTCCGTTAATTCCTTAGCAATTATGACGGGTAATTTATCATCACCCTCCAAGAATGCATACTCGAGATGAGGAGGTAGGTCCTTAAGTTCAACCTCGGGAAATTCTTCATAGATGTTTGTACGGATTTAATTTCTTCAATCGTGATCTCTTTCGGAGGGAGTGACGGTAATGGATCTTCATTTAACAATTGCTCAAGATAAAGGATATCTCCCTCCGAATCATAAACACCATCATCAATTCCCGGCGGAATTGATTCATCATTAGCAAGAAACTCATCGATCTCTTCTAGAAAGAAGTCACCTCCCTTAAACGGAGTAAGAGAGTGGGAAGGATCGACAATAATTGGTTGAGAAGATGTGGTGGGATCCCCACTCACAGAATTATGAAAATAACCAAGAAACTCTTGAGAGTACTCCTCTGAAGCAATATCAATTACATCGATTCGATTAACCGATTCAACATCATAGTTTGAGGAGTACCTCGAAGTTTGATCAAGGTTAAAGGTGACACCTTCATTACCCACACGTAATGTGATTTCTTGCTCAAATACATCAATGAGAGCACGACCCGTTCTCGTGAATCGCCGTCCAACAATGAGAGGAACCCGATGATCGGCATCGAAGTCAACAACCACAAAGTCACCTGGAAAATGGAACTTTCCTACTTTCACGAATACATCCTCGGCGATGCCAAGAGGACGCGATATAGAACGATCTGCAAGCTCAAGAGTCATGCGGTAGGAATAAGTTCGGAAGAGAAAGTTTCTTCCATATTGAATAAGGCATCAGATTGATGCTTGCACCAAGATCGGCAAGGGCAAAGCATTCAATCATTCCTGGAAAAACATAAGGTAGAAGAAATTTTCCAGGATCTCCAAGCTTCTCGAAGCTTCTTTAACGTAGCTTCTGGCGGTTCTCGTTTAGAAGAGTTTTAGCCATTTCTAACAGCTTTTCCTTGTTGCTTAACATGTGTTTGAGAGTTGATGCAAACTTGGGCATCAACATGATAGCATCCGCAAAGCTTATGTCAAAATGTAGTTCTTGGAAAATTTGAAAAATTTTTTCCATTTGATGACTGGCTTTTTCGCGGAGCTTTTGCTCATTTAAACGTGATGGGTAAGGAATAGACGTTTTGGATTTGGGGTTTTCAACTGGAGCAACAGGAGGTTCAAAAACAACTCCTGGTTTGGATTTGGGTTTCGGGACAACTTGAGGATGGACATGTGCTGTACTTTGTGAGCTAGTAGGTTGCACTTGGTCCTTTGTCGCCTCAGGTTCACTTTCCACTACCTTCGGAAGAGAAGAAGAAGAGGTAGTAGGAATAGCGGGTCCATCATATGAAGCACCACTTCGGGTTGTGATCGCCTTTGCATCGCCCCTCGGATTAGCGATCCTGTTGCTAGGTAAAGTACCGAGCCGAGGGTCGATCATTTGAAGACTTCTTAATGTCAGAAATCTGGCTTACCAACAACCTATTCATTTCCTCTTGGGATTTCATGAATTGCTTCAACAACTCATCAGATGATGGTCCAGTTGGAACAATGGCTTGATTTTGTGTAGGAAAATTCTGGCCTCTATTGTTTGGATTAGGGCCTGGATTTTGAAAATTTCCTTGATTATTGCCATGAAAATACCCTGGGTTGAAATTTCCCTGACCTTGGTTTCTATTAAAATTTCCTTGGTTTTGGAAATTTTGACTTTGATTTTGAAAACCGTTATTCTAACTAAAATTACCTTGGTTTTGAAAACCTTGGTTTGTTCTATTCTGATTTTGATTACCGTTTTGGTTTTGGTTGAAACCGGGTGGTCCAGGGTAGTGGTTAGGACGGTGGTTCGGGTCCATAGGACCACGGTATTGGTTGCCTCCTGAATTGGAAATCCCGCCCACAACATTTGCTTCAAACGGGTTACCATCGGTGGCCATACAGTTGTAATAGGCATGGGGCCACCGCAAGTAACACATACTTCCACTTTCTTGACTTCAAAGGAGGTGAAGTTTGTGGAAAGAAACTTTCTTTTGGTTGGAGAGAACCAAAGCTTGAATTGCTTCAGTGAGTTTGTCAATCTTAGCATCGGTGCTAGATTGACTCACGGGCGATGAAGTAGAAGGACCAACACTGACTTGGGAAACAACCGGTTTGCTTCGTGCAAGTCGGACTTTAGACTTGTTTTCAATTATCGCTAAAGCTTCTTTTACGCTTTGCTCAAGAAATTTACTCCAGCGGAGGAATTGAGAGAATCTTGATCAGATTGACTCACTCCATTATAGAAAGTATCGAGTTGCATCAACTCGAAGAAACCATGGTGAGGACATTTGCGGAGCAACTCCTTAAAACGATCCCACGATTCAATGAAGGATTCATCAAACTTTTGTGTGAACTTGATGATTTCGTTTTTAAGACTCGTGGTTTTGGAAGGTGGATAGAACTCGTTCACAAATTTCTTCACCAGGTCTTCCCATGTTTCGATCGATTGAGGGGTTGTTTTTCAAGCCAAATCCGGCTTGTCCTCGAGGAAAATGGGAAGAGAAGAAGTTTGACAAAGATCGGTAGGGACATTTTTGTATTTGATGGTAGATGCAATCTTGTTAAACCATCGAATATGAGCATGAGGATCATCCCTCTCAAAACCATAGAATTGACTTGAGGTTACAAGATTTAGTAACCCGGTTTTGAGTTCAAAATTTTCACCACAATGGTGGGATAACAATAGCATCTCCATACCCATCGATGGGTGCCTGAAGAAGCTCGCACATAGGACGTTCTTCCGCCATGATAACGGAAGTAGGCGAAAGCAACCGGATCTCGATCCGACCGATGAAGGCGAACGTCTACGGATAAGCCTTCTTGGAATCCTGACAAGCTCACGAAATGGGCTCACAGACCTAGAAGAGCGAGTGCGCATACACTAGAGTTGACTCTAAGAAATTTCAGAGTCAAAGGAATTATGAAAATGGGGTAAAGAAGAATGTTTTGGTTTTATGGTTTTAAGATGTTTTTGGATTTTTATAAGAAAATATAAACATATATAGATGGTATGAACAAGGAGTGAATATTCAAATCACTAATCTGCTAGACGTAAGATTGTTAGCACGCTCCCTGGCAGGACGCCAAAATTTGATCGGTCCCCAAACGGTCAGTTTTATTACACAAGTCAACCACTTGTGAATGGTTAACCGTAATAAAAGTCAGACAGTCTAGAACCAAAGCAATTAAGTCCAAGAGAGTATAGTGTTTCCCCGGGTCGTTAAGTCCCAACGAGCTGTGGCAATAACCAAACGTGTAGTGATCGGGTGATATTGAACAAGAAAGGGGTTATGATAATACTAGATGACAAAGGAAAAATTAAAGAAAATTAAAAGCTAAATTATATTAAATAAACGCTATCACTATTTTTAAAAATGGATTTTCTTGATTTTTCTTTTATAATTTTGAATTAAAAACTAATTTTAACTTTTAAAACTAAATTAAAATACTAAAAATTATGAAAATTAATGGGAAAATTATGAAACTATTTTTCAAAAATCTAAAATGACTAAATAGAATTTTCAAAACTAATTTTGTATTTTTCTGATTTATATTCTAATTTCTATGATTTAAAAACTATTTAAAACTAATTAAATTGCTAAAAATTACTATTTAAACTAGGAAAATTATGGAAAAATATTTTTTTGGCTTTTTATATTTATCTTAACCTAGGAAAATGAAAACTTATTTTTTTGAAGATTTTCTGATTTATTTGTATTAAAAGCTATTTAAAAAGTCTTAAAAACTGATTTAAAATAAGAAAAATAGTAAACAGTGGTGAAAAATTATGAAAAATTCAGGAAAAGTCTAAAATATTATTCTAATTATAGGAAAAATAAGAAAAGTGATGCAGGTGTGCAAGAATTAGGTTCTGTAGTGAAAAGTGCTTATAAATAAGCACTAAAAATAAGCTAAAGGCCACAAATAAGCACCAATTGAACACAGAAGCTAGATTATACTAAAACAACTTAATACCAACCTATTTCAACAGACCTAAACCTCTAGAGTGCAAGCTAAACTGATTGGACTTAATTGAGTATTAAGTTGAAAATAGCTTATGACTCTCCTACCTTCAGCTTAAACAACAGCTTATTTAGTGAACCAAACTGAAAATTAAAAGTGGAGAACTCAAGATCACCAAGCAAGGAACACTTGGACCAATTTTCAGATCTAAACAAGCTTTAATGAAGCTTGTGCAAAGCTTGCAAGTGGACCTGCTTCACACTCGTATGCTATGTGAACAGGCAAAATCAATTTGAATGGACAGCTTATTTAGAGCTTAAAGAGACTCCCAAAAATTCCACAAAAATCAGATTCCCACTCTTGACCAACTGAAGTTGTTAAGTCCAAAATATCACTTGAATTGAATCAGAAACGAATCCATGAAAATTCCACAAACTTTGGTGAAAACTGAGTTTTACAATTTTGACTTATGACAGATTTTTGCAAAGTTTGACTTAAATGACTTTTGATTCCAAATGACTGACTGATTATGATGTTTAATGGTAAAATAAGACTAATGCAAGCTATACCTACTGATTTTAAACTAACATGCAAAGATTTTTTATCACTAATTCAAACAGAATTGACAATGAGCACTGATTAAAGGGAATTTTGACTAAATTGAGTTGAAATGCACTTTCAATGAATGAGACTAACTAGTTATACCTATATTCAACTAATTCAGTGCTAATCTTCCAATAATAAAACCACTAACACAGATTAACTATGAGCTCCAAACACTCTTTATACTAACTGTTTTGCAATTACTTTACCTAAATGATTATCTAGCTTATGTTAACACTAAAACTGAATCAATATAACCTAATAACAGTTTAATGAACAGATAAAAACTAATTCAACCTGATTCAAACTCAAACAATTTATGCAGACTATATTAGTTAGGAAAATAGAATAAGTACTCACAAATGGTCCACTTTATTTGCACATACCATAACCAAACATCACTATCCTAAACCAATACCAATCCAAGACCACTCTGATCAACCAAAATCCATTTCCATAATCGCAACCCAAAATTCACCACAGTTTGACTTTTGTTGACCGGATACCAAATTTGTTTGGAACTGTTTGATAAGCTTATTCAGAGCTATCAACAGCTTGAATAAGCTTATATAAGTTGTAATAAAGCTATTTGAAGCCTGGTACTTAACAAGTTTAAAACAGATATGATTACAGAAAATGGAAAAACAGAAAACTTAACCAAACTTTAATTTATCACTTAAAATAAGTTACAATAGATTGAACAGGTTTAGACTGATACAAATAAGATGAAAATTACAAACTTTGAGCTACTTTAAGATTTTTAAGATAAAAACGACATGAAAGAAATTAAAAACTAATAACTACTACTACTCTCCTCCTTCTTCTTCTATTTATTCCCAAAAGTCTTCTCACATCTCCATCATTTCCCACTTCTTTGTAGAGCCATTGGATTAGTTGAACCCTTTTTAACCGTTGATGAGTTTTTGGCGCCAAAAAGATATAGCAACTGCGGTGGGTAACTTGGAGGGAAGAAAGAAGCAATTAATGCTTCTTGTTTTGTTGTTGAGGTGGAGTGATAAGGGTGGTGGGTTTGTGAGCTGGAAGTATGGTGATGGGAGATGGTTTGCAGGCAGTTGGTGAAGAAGGTGGGAAAAAGGAGGGAAAAGGTTTGGCGGGAGGTTGACCGCATTTGACCAGGGGATTATTAATAGACAGGGGGTTCACAAAAAGGGGGGTCACGGGTGTTTTGGCCTGGGGTTCAAGGGATTGGATTTGGTATTAATAACATAAGGACCAAAATTGAAAATCAACCAAACTTGAGGGACCAAATCTGTAATTTTTCAAAGTTTATCATAGGGACCAATTATGACAAGTTTAATTTTCCCAAGGACCAAAGATAATAATTTTAAAATTAAAAACCTCCAAGGACTATTTTTGCCAATTTTGAAACTTGAAGGACCAAACTTGTAAATTCTCCAAACTTTTTACTCAAGGATCATTTTTGATAAATTTTTATTTTGAAAGGACTTGGGTTGACTTTTATTCCAAAACAAATGCTCAGGGACTGATTTTGTCAAGATTTGAAAGTTGAGGGACTGAAACTGCCAATTATGCAAACTTAGCTCGATTTTCATCTGATTTTAAACATTTTGCATCTGAAACATATAAAACACAATTTTGGAATATTTTCAGTATTTTGATGCATTTCGAGTGTTTTTAAATGTTTTGCAGATTTGACCAAAAATGATGAGTATTTACACACTCATCACCTGTACAGGCTTGGGTCTGCCTTGTGGACCTTGAGAATTCAAAGTACAAACTGAAGATGGTCCACTATTACTCTTGGAGTGTGGTTTGGTATGTCTCCAAGTATAACCTGCTGAGGGCTTAACAGAAGTCCCCACATTACCCTTTGCAGCATACGATTTAAACATTTGAGCTGCATTATGAACTATGGGTCTCCTCACAGGTGAATGTGAACCATAACAGAGTCTTTGGTTGAATTGGTTCACCTGTGGTTGTCTAAACTTGGGACTGGGTGAAGTACTAGTAGGTTCTGGTTGTTTTAATTGTAGGACCACTACGATATCAACCTTATCACGAAATACCTACGTTAACCATAGTTATGCGTAGAACTCGTGAAACCCAAACACAAACAATACGTAAATAAAGAAGGAAAGATTAAGATGTTGGTGACTTGATGTTTATAAAAACGTGTATGTGAAGATAAAGATGAAAACAATAGATGTTTTATTTCAAAGGAAAAACACACACACACATTCAAGCACACCCCTCAAATGACCATTTGAGGGGTATTTATAGTCCAAGGGACTTGATGCCCTAAAAGGATTTCCATGGGCTCGGTTTGGACTTGGATTGGGCTTGGGATTCTTAAGCTTATAAACGTCTAGAATATCTTAACTCTTAACCAATTAGCTTAGCCCAATCTACGAGCCCGATGACTATTCTATCACGATATCTAACACACGTTACAAAGTTCCTAAATGTGAATGAACATCACTTCTAATAAAAACTATTAAGGCTAACAATCTCCCCCTAAGGGGTGGTCATTCAAATGATGCTCCACTTGATAAGATCTTTACTTTCCTTGAGCTTGAACTTTGCGTGTAGATATAGAATAGTCTTGAATCTTTGTTCCTTCATGCTTTGTGATCAATTAATGTGGTTGTCTGCCGTTGTCAACTTCGTTGGTTAGGTGTCTCTACGTCTTTCTCCACCATGCTCACACTTCTATTTGTCTTTTGGTTACCAATGATGTAGTTCTCGAGTCTTTACACTTTGTAGATTCTTTGACATTGACGAAGAATCATCTTTAACTTTGAGTTGCCTTTGATTTTGATGAGAACTTTCATGTGTTGTTGGTATGAGCATGTGGCAAGTTTGCACGATCCATCCGCTCCGGAGCTTCCATAAGAAGAAAACATAAAAACAGGTTAGAAATAAGCGGATTCCGTCACTTACAAGTTTGAATTTTGAGGGTGTTAGCAGCATAGTGTGAAAACACATCTCTAATTCTTACAAAGGCCGTTACTGAACTGGAGTCCCACAAGTGAGATAACACAATATACCGAAGTATACCTACAGTTCGATGAGTCGCGAGGTACACCAAAGCATCACCCCACGACTGTAGACCGTTTGAGACATACTAAGCGTAATCCACGGGGAGTTACCGGTGACCTGCTGTCGTGGTCGCTTGATGTTGACCCTGGCAGGAGTTTCCATTCAATCACTAAAGATCACAAATGTAAACCTCTCATAAATGTTCTCGACAGATTGCTAAGATCTGTGAAGGACTCGATAATGTACCACTGAAATTCTTATTGTTGAATGTCAAGTGATGAAATGTCAAGTGTTCCTATGAGATCTATTGATGAATCTCGTGGCTCTAGACTCAATAAGTGCATTATGGTTTTCCTAAGCGGAGACTAGGGAGAGGGTCTCCTTCTTCAATATCAACAATCTCTAAGAGAAAGTCGATAGATTATGCAGGGTTCCCAGTGAGAATGAAACAAATCCCTTTTAAGAGGAATTGAGTGGCTAGAAGGTTTAGTGCAGTGCGTCCCTGGGTCCATGACGTCTTTGTCTTCAATACCAGTGTCATCTTAGTGACAACCAAGAGTGATGAGTTGAACCCGGTTTCTACCCTAAGGTTGAATATGGAGGGCTATTTCTTTTCACCCTTTCTCATTACATTTCTTTTTAATTCTTCAACCCCTTCTTTATCCTTTCTCACATTACTCCTTTTTTCAATCATACTTGAGGACTTCTAATACTAACTATGGGTAATGTCCTTGGGTAGATCCCTCCGGCTCTGGCGGATCATAGGACGAATTTCCTATCCTTAGTCACCTTATAACTCCATGACTGTCCTATTGTTGCCATAAAACCATTTACTTGAAAATCTCTCAGAGTGTTTATGATAGAAAAACATGTTTGAACCACTCTGAGAGTTTTATATTTTCATAAATACTCCCCCTTCACATGTGCTTATAAGTTTTTGACAGAAATCTGCACATAGAGGGTAGAGTTCGCACTTTTTGAATTGATCGGCTCATGATAGACAATTCCCCACGAGACACGGTTACGTTGCCTAGTTAAAGAGTTCCATTGTCACTTTTTAGGTGACAACTAGCTCTAATAACTATCTTGAAGTTGTAAACTCTTCTTGAAAAGAAGGTTAGACCCATGAAGGTGCATATCTATCACAAGTTTCTCGAGATGGTACATTTACTAACATTGATTCCCGTCAATTCATTGGTTCCGTCTGAGTCGAGCTCATTGTGAGATTCAAACACCGTTCATTAAACATTTTTGATCACATTTTAATCACGTCTCCTCCCCCTCAAAAATAGCATAATCGTGATATTTTTTATATCAACGGATTAACCAACATTTTAAAGTCTTTTGGGGAAACAAACGGATTTGGTTTAAGCATGAATTTGAAACATTTTAGTTTTATACTCCCCCTTTAATATAGCATAATCAATTAAAGGGTTTCAGAAAGAGTTATCTTGAGCACAAAATATTTTGAAAGATTTTGAAAAATCTTTTGAACAATCTTGAAAAGGTGCTCAAGATGATGATGATTTCTCACCATTTATAAATGTAGTGCAATGAAGCGTACACTTGTGATTTTTCTTTAAAAGCACGAGTTTTGATTTGTAAAATAATCAAAAGTCATCATTATAGTCCGGTTTCGCATCAAGTATACGAAAGCCATTTTATGAAGAAATTTTGAGAAACGACATGTTTTGAAAAACATATAAAGAACTCTCGCTCAAGCATCTGCACATACCCGTATCATTGTTGAATGACATTTCTAGAAACGTACAGAATATCGATTATACGAGAGACATGTCGTGAGAAGAATATTTTTGGATTTTTGAATTTATATTGTTTTTGAATTTTGTTTTGTTGGTTTTTCAAATTTTGTATTTTGTTTTTCAAAAATATTTACAGCGAAGCTTGTTGGAAAATCATTTTCAAGAAGATTCGAAAAGACATTCTAACTCCTCAGGGGTTAGGCTTCGCATTCCAATTCGTCGAACTAAATCGTCAAACCTTTCTTTTGGAAGGGCTTTAGTAAATAGATCGGCGAAGTTGGTAACTGTCTTCACGAAGATTAATTCAACAGTACCATTTTCGACGTACTCTTTGATGAAGTGATAGCGGACTCGGATATGCTTAGTCTTTGAGTGATGAACAGATTGCATGATATGGCTATGGCACTTTTCGAGTCACAATACATAGGTATTTTATCGAAAGTAAAGCCATAATCTGTGAGTTGTGTTCTCATCCATAGAACTTGAGCACAACACGCAGATAGAGACACATACTCAGCTTCGCGTTGAAAGTGCAAAGGCAATCTTGTTTCTTTGAAGACCAGCTTACTAACTTTTCACCCAAAATTGTGCTCCTCCGGATGTACTTTTTGTCAGAACTTGATCACCGCGTGGTCCGTGATCTCAAAAGGCTATTAGATCAAACCCGGATTCCTTCGGATACCAAAGTCCCATGTGAATGGATGTCTTCAAGTACCGAAAGATCCGTTTAACCTCTTTGAGGTGCAGTTCGGTAGGCTTTGCCCAAACCGCTAATAAGCAAACAAAAAAATGAATATCCGGTCGACTAGCAAGAAGATACATGAGAGAACCAATCATGCTCCGATATTTCTTCAGATCAATAGGTTTCCCAAACAAATCGGCTCCAATTTTTGGTGAAGTTACCATTGGTGTTCACCAATCACAATTATCCATACCATGATTTTTCAAAATCTCACTGTGATATTTAGCTTGATTTCTAAAAATTCCACGAGGGGATTGATGTATTTGTAAACCAAGAAAGAATTTTAGTTCCCCATCATGGACATTTCAAATTTACTTTTCATGAGATTTTCAAAATGTTTTGAAAGATTCGGATTAGTGGACCCAAAGATGATGTCGCCCACGTAAATCTGAACAATCAAAATGTCGTTTTTGCATTTTTGTGTAAACAAGGTAGGATCAATGCGTTCCTTTGGTGAAATTGTTTTGGATAAGGAAAGAGGACAGCGTCATACCACGCCTCGAGCTTGTTTCAATCCATAGATTGCCTTTTTGAGTTTGTAGACGTAGTCCGGATGATTCATGTCTATGAAGCCTTCCGGCCGACTCACGCACACTTCTTCTTTCAGAGTTCCATTCAAGAACGCGGTCTTAATGTCCATCCGATAAACCGTGATGTTTTTGTGAGCTGCATAGGCTAAGAATATCCCGACTGCTTCAAGTCTAGCTACCGGCGCGAATGACTCTTCAAAGTCTATCCCTTCCTCTTGTCTGTATCCTTTGGCCATAAGACGAGCTTTGTTGCGAATGACAGTCATTTCTTCATCCCGTTTGTTCTTCCATAACCATTTAAGATCAATGACGCGAACGTCAATGGGTCTTGGAACCATTTCCCAAGATTCATGTAGACGGTATTGGAGAAGTTCCTCCTGCATTGCTTCTATCCATGCGGGATCTGCCATTGCCTCGCGAATGTTCTTTGGCTCTGTATTGCTAATTGAGCAAAGGTAAATGCATAAGTCGCAATCGGTGGCAAGTTGATGTCTCGTCTGAATTGGCCTTGAAGGTTCACCAATAACTTGTTCAATTGGGTGGTCTTTTGTCCACTTCAGAGTAGAAGGATACCGTTGGTTATACGTATGCGAATTAGATGGTTCTCGTAAGATTGAAGAAGATTCAGCTGATTCTGTAGCAAACGGGTTTTCAAATAAGTCTTCATCTAACGTTGCATCATTTTGGTTTTGGTTTTGCTCATCAACTGCTGGTAGAACGGGTGCAAGAACTGTAGTAGATGTAGATGATGTAGATGGAATTGGTGCATTGGTTTCGACCGTAGTAGATGCATCTTCTGTTGGTGGTGGTGGATGATTTTGAGCGGTGCAATGGAATGATGGTTTGATGCATTTGTCGAAGTTCCACCATAGTATTCATCGAACATTAATTCGAAGAAATTCTCCCATTCTTGTTCTTTAGGATTGTCAAACGAAGTTGATTGAGCTCTTGAGGTACGAGTTCGAACTGATGTGTCCGAAGTCTGGGTTTAGTGCGGGTTTGAGAGCGAGTCTCTCAGAAGCCATATGTGAAAGTTCATCAAATTTCACATTCATCGTCTCCATGATCCTCCTAGTTCTTCTGTTATACACCCTAATGCCCTCGAAGTTATCCGAATATCCAATGAAGATTCCAATATCACCTTTTGCTTTCAGTTTTCCCAGATCTTCTCTGTCATTCGTAGGATAGCACAAAGCGCCAAATACGCGAAAGTAAGAGATATCCGGTTTTCTGTTGTTCACAAGCTCATATGGGGTTTTATTGAATCTAGGATGGATTAGGGATCGGTTCTGAGTGAAACAAGCAAAGGGCAACAACATCACCCATAGAAATAACGGTGCACTAGAATAGATTAGCATTGTGCGAAGCTTCCACAAGAGTTCTATTTCTTCTTTCAACTACCCCATTCTCACTGTGGAGTTCTAACACTGATGTCTGATGAGTAATTCCAACATCTTCAAAATAAGATTCTTAACTCCCGATTAGTGAATTCCCGTTGTTCCGTTCTACAACCCTTACGGAGTTTGAAGAAGTACTTGAATTCGCTTCGTAAAGGTGATGATGATGCCTGGTGCTTCGCTTTTGATCTCGAACTTAACCCATGTATATCTTGAATAATCATCGACGATAACAAGAATATACTTTTCCCATTAATGCTTTCAACTCTCATTGGGCCACATAAGTCCATGTGCAACATATGCAACTTTGCTTCCGAACTAGGTACGGATTTGGGTTTATATGATGCTCTTTTGCTTTTTCCTTGTTCGCATGATGGACATAAGTGATCCTTGGTGTATTTGAACTTTGGAAGTCCGTTGACGATGTTGTCTTTGGCAATTTTGTTGATGGTGTCAAAATTGAGATGGGATAACCGCCTCATGCCACAAAGTGACGTGTTCCGATGCACGTGTCATAATACATATTGGTGATGAAGAGGCCATTTGATTGATGTCGATAGCATACAAGTTTGTATCACGATTCCCGGTTAAGAGATCAGTGCCATCCAAGTTTCTAACGAAGCAAGCATTTTTCCTAAAAGCAACCTCTAAATCTGCATCACAAAACCGCCCGACCAAAACAAATTGTGTCCCAACCCTTCGACATAGTAAACCCGAGTGATCAAATAATTTCCAAAAGGTAGATCTCCATAACCCATGATAGCTGCTACATGATCATTTCCGAAATGTACGGTTCCCATGAATTTCCGACGAAATTGATCGCAGCCTTCAGATTCCCGGTTATATGCTTGGAGCAACCCGAGTCGACGATCCAAAGACAAATTTCGATAACCTACCAAGAATGTAAAAGAATATTGTGGATACCGTTTTGATTTTGGTTCCTTTGGGTTAGAGGTAAAATCCTTATCACACTCAGAGGTTTTCTACAGGGAATTCTGGTTTATCACTCATTGTACCATTCTGGAGTGTGAAAGTTCTACCGGTGGGTTTCCAAATATCATCCCTATAGTATACACTATAGTTCCTGCAAGAGTGTAAAGCCTAAGTTTTGCAACTAGTCTTCCTACTCTTTTAGCGTAAGATCTTTTGGGACGTTCTTCTTAACAGGCTTATCATTCACATTCTTAGAAACACAATCATCTTGAACATTAATTAAAGATTTCTTGCAAGTTAAACAAAGAGATTCAACACATTCATTAGACTTAGCAAGTTTCATAGGTTCAAGACATTCGGATGAAATGTCTTTCTTATATTGAATCGGTAAATTCCTAGGGTGTTCTTCTACTTTCTTCTCTTTATTCAAGCTACTACTCTTAGAGGCCTTGTATTGCTCCTAGGCTTTAGTCTGCTGCTCCTAGAGGTCCTTTCTAGTCTTGTATAAGGTAAGGCACACGCATTAGGATTCACATTTTTATGAAGGGAGGTGGTTTCAGATTTCCTAGTCTCTTTAGAGTGCTTTTCTAAACTTATGTCGTTTGTTCCATATGTTTTGATGTGGAGGCAACGCATTAGTGGTACTCATCTTAAAAGTCCAGTGCTAAAACTTTTGGTTTCTCGATAACCGCTTTTCCTTTATCAACATTTTGTTTAGGTAGGGCATGTGGAGTGACTGGTTTTGATGAAACATTTTTCTCATTGACTTTTGGAGGAGGCATAGAAACGTACATTTTGGTTTGGAAACCGGTTTGGGAACATTTGCTTTCTCCGCAATCAATGGTTTTGTAATCACAGATCCACGCCTTTCCTTTTTGACATTCCAACTGAGCCCTCAAAAGATCATTTTTCGCTTTCATGTCATTGTAGGCACGCCATACGACAATTTTCATACTTGCATTCCTCAGTTTTTCGATCAAGTTGTTTAAAATATGAGACATTTTCTTTTTCAAGTTTTTCAAGAGCTTTTTCATATTTTGAAACAATTTCGAGGTCTCAGATGAGTCTTTCATGATCTTCAATAGAATATGTTTGCAAAATAATGGACATAATATCGTAGTCGAACATCTTCAAGAGAGAATCATTTAAATTTTCCAAAACTTTGATGTGTACAACACTTTCATTAGCTTGCTTTACCAGGGATTTATGGTCCTTGACAAAGTCACTGTTTCTTTCAAAAAGCTTGTTCAAAATAAATTACCCTTGAGTTGATGTTATTCATGAGGGCAATTTGAGTTTCAAAAAACTTTTTCTGTTCAATATCAAAACTATTAAACCAGATGTTGGTTGTAATATGAGTTTTAGTTTTAACAATCTCTTGAAGTCGCCCAATTCTAGTTTTAACATCGTCTAAAATGCTTCGCGCATCACTTGTGTTAAAAGGATTGTTTGAAGATATTTGTTCAATGTTCGAAAGAGATTTGGAGACAACAACTGGTTTTGAAACTGATTTTGAAATAGGTGTTGACACTTTGTTTGAAACACTTGGTTTGGTGGAAAACGTTGATTGAGAAACAAACGAAATACCATTAATTTTGTTCCATTTGTTATAATCAATTGGTTTGATTTCCGGATGTTTTTGTTTCATTTTTGATCTACTCTCCTCGGATAGTTCCAACGTTTCAAGAGAATCATGCACAATTATGGGTTCATGCAAAGGTTTTCCATTGTTCAACACATTCCGTCTTTCGAGCTTTCTTGAGGAAACTAGGAGGTGAGTTACCAAGAGCCATTTTATGTGAAGTATGAAAAATCGGATTTACTTGATTAGAATGCATCTTGTTTGTTTTAGCGGAATGACCCGTTGTAAGAAGTAAATTATCCAATTTTTTGATAGTTTCATTTTTATCCAGAATTTCATCAAGAAGAGAATCTTCTCGTTTTGAAAAATCAGCAATTAACTATTTCTTCTCTTTTTCAAGATCAGAAAAAGTGTTTTTTGTTTAGAAAGTTGATCATTTAGTTCAGAAATTTCCTTGTTTAAAGATTTTATTTTCAAGTTCAGATTCACATCAAGTGTATCATACTTGATTTGCAATTGTTTTTCTCTTAAAACAGAATCTCGGTAACCAATTTCTAATTCTGATATTTTGTTTGTATGAAATTCATATGCTCTGGCGTTCTCTTTGTAACTCTCAAGCTCAGTGGTCAATTTAACATTCACGGCCTTAACTTCGCGATTGACCTTACTCACTTTCTCAATTTCAATGCCACGGTTATTGATTAATGATTCAAAATAAGCACGTTTCCTCATCGCTCAGATTTTGTGCCACACGCCTCCACTAGGATCCACATCCGAGTTTGAGTTAGTATTGCTACAACTCGGATTGTCCAAGTATGTATCATAAGTAGGTGCTGGCGTCACAGAATGCTGTTCGTCATGAGTAAACACATCAAATATGACATTGTTATAGCATGGATCAATGATTGGTACCTCGATCTGCGTTGGCTTCATAGACGGAAGTGCGCCGAGTCGTGTCGTACTTAGTCTCCTCAAGATTTGCCATGAATATGCAGTTCGCATTGATTTCCTCGAGGTCTTCCAAATCATCCACGATAGCGAAAAATCATTTTCCTCAAGACTCAATGCATCCGCTGATTGCTTTGTGCTAACAAAGATAGCTTTCTCAAGAAACTCAAGATTCTTCTTGTCGCTTAGTGGGACAGTTTTGCCATGTGACCCATTCCTTGACAGTTATAACACTTAACCTCGATACCGATTCACATTTCCATAATTCCCAATGATGGAGCCGCAACATTCCCATTCGATTACCCATCGCTCTATTCCCAACATTATGTCCCATCCGATTTCCAACATTCTCCAACTGATTACCCGATACGGAACCACCTGATTACCCATACGAAATCCAGTAGCATAGCTCGCTGATTCCCAATAACTCCAACCATTTGTCCTTGATTACCCATATTCACACCCTACCGTGTAATTTTCCTTGCGAGTGTTTGATGAAATCCTTTGGTTGTTGTTAGTTGGTGTGGAATAGCGACCTCTAATTCTTTTCCCAATAAAGAGAATACTTGAGACAAAGCTTCTTCTGGTTCCATTTCAAGATCAATGATTCCTTGTTCCTGGTATTGTGGATACGGTTGTTGAATGACTTGTTGTTCTGGTGGATAGAATTGTTGTTGTGGTTGTTAAATGTATTGCTCCAAGTTGTTGTTGGAAGATGATGAAGCTTGTTGTTGTGTATTCACTGAAGGTTGAGTCTTTGCAATAAGTGCCAATGGATCATGATTCTTTGCCAATCTTTCTTTCCCGACTTCATTGACTTCACTTGGTTTTGTTTCGAAAAATCATTCAGTTGATCAAAGTTCACCTGATGTAAGTCTTTTGTTTGGTTGACAATAGTTACATATCGTCCCCATTCTTCTGGAAGATTGTTTAGGAACTTGATGTTTTGAACGATAGTTCTGGGTGTCAACTTGTTTCTGATAAGCTCATTCATCAAAGTGCAAAACCTTCCATAGTAGGATTCAATGGATTCTCCCGGAGTTGATGTAAACTTCTCCCATTCAGTTAGCAGCTTGTTCTCCATGTCTTGTTGACCAATTTCGGTTCCATGACAAAGCCGTCTAACACGTTCCCACATATCAAAAGCAGTTTCACAACCTCTACAGAAGCAGAAAGATGTCTATTGGTAAACCCAGCTTGGACAATATGAATTGCCATGTCATCGCATTGACTTGCTTCGATCCTCTTCGTGTATTCGATTCGTTTGAGTATGATAAAGATGGTGGGACGTCAGGAGTTCCAAGGTCTAGGATTTGTCGAGGCTTGAAGGGTCCATTCGTAATGGAGTTAATCATGAGTTTCCCATTAGGTTTGGTCTTGATGTAGCGAAGAATACGACTTTTCCATTGAAGATAACCACCTTTTGCCAACATAGGAGGACGGTTTTCGACACCGGCTGCATGAATGTCTTGTTGAGTTGCCATTGATGAAGGTATGATCGGATAAAGTTGATGTAGGATCGATTCAACGATAAAGGAGTTGAGGTTGATGAAGATTAAGCTCGGTTGAGGTTTTTCTGAAAGTCGTACTCGTAACCTTGGTCCTTAGGCGTAAAAAATTTTCTCCCAAAATTTGAAATTCACTATATAAATCAATTCTAAGGTCGTATGAAAAATTTGAGTTATGACAATTTTGACGCCAAATTTGACCCGAAAATTTGAATTTAGGCCCAAAATTTGAATTTTTGACCAAAATTTTCACAGTTAAACCAAAATTTGAATCTCGCGTAAAAATTGAACGTTTAGTCTTCTCAAAAATTTAAATTTTACTCAAGTTTTCCCGCCAAAAAACTCTTTTTTTTTTTTTTTAAAACCTTTATGCGTAGTAAGAGCTTAGGCATAGACAACAGAAGTTACGAGTAGGAAATGGTTACGAGTAGGATGGCTTAGGCGTAAGATTCCTTAGGCGAAGGAAATGCTTATGCGTAAGTTTAAAGTTAGGCGTAGAAAAAAGTTATGCGTAAGATTTAGCTTATGCGTAAGAAAAACTTAGGCGTAAGAAAAATGCTTATGCGTAAAGTATTCTACGCGTAAGTCTAAGCTTATGCGTAAGATTAGGGTTTAGCCTAAAAATCCTTTACACTATCACAAAGGTAAAAGATATCCAAAGTCGAAGTGTTCCACAAACTTATCCAAGTGAGGGAAGCAATGAGTAATCGTTATAGCTCAAGAATCGCACCAAAAGTTATGCGTAGAACCTATGCGAGAAACAGTATGCTTGACTTTCTTACGAATAGAACTAGGGTTTTGACCTACTCGTAAAAAATTTCCAATGATTCAAACGATTTCTCTTGCAAGTATAGCCTTAAAACACTCGAATAACCCAAAAATGTTGACCTTATTCACCCAAAGTGCTTAGATAAGTTACGGGTAGAACTGACCAATGAACCAAACACAAGTTCAAAAATGAAGAAAAACACGTAAAGCTTCGAACTTTTTGCAAAAAACTGAAACTTTAGCACCAAATAAACCTTAAACCACAAGAATCTTGAATTTTTAAGCGCAAAAATTAAAGCTTTAAGCATGACAAATATGTAAAACGAGAGCCTTTACGCGTAACCCTTCAAAACAAACACAAACACTCCTAAACCATTGTTAGGCGATTGATACCAATTGTAGGACCACTACGATATCAACCTTATCACGAAATACCTACGTTAACCACAGTTATGCGTAGAACTCGTGAAATCCAAACACAAACAATACGTAAATAAAGAAGGAAAGATTAAGATGTTGGTGACTTGATGTTTATAAAAACGTATATGTGAAGATAAAGATGAAAACAATAGATGTTTTATTTCAAATGAAAAACACACACACACATTCAAGCACACCCCTCAAATGACCATTTGAGGGGTATTTATAGTCCAAGGGACTTGATGCCCTAAAAGGCTTTCCATGGGCTCGGTTTGGACTTGGATTGGGCTTGGGATTCTTAAGCTTATAAACGTCTAGAATAGCTTAACTCTTAACCAATTAGCTTAGCCCAATCCACGAGCCCGATGACTATTCTATCATGATATCTAACACACGTTACAAAGTTCCTAAATGTGAATGACCATCACTTCTAATAAAAACTATTAAGGCTAACATTAATTTAACATTCATATAACCAGAATTAACTTTGGCTTGACCTGAATTAACACGACCAGTATTAACTTTAGACATGTTACCAGAATTAATATTTTGCCTACCATAATTAATTGGTACACTAGAACCCACTTTTGGTCTAACAGAATTAACAAATGAATTACCAAGATAAGTGTAATCGGTCTAGAAACAAACTGATTAGCATGGTTAATTCTATTTGCATTATTCCACACTGGTCTAACTATACCATTGCCAGTGTTTACAACCATTTTCTTTCTAAGCTCAGCCTCTTTAGCCATTCTTTTCTCATGATAATCACAGTCTCTGATTAAATGGCTTAGGCTACCACACACAAAATAACTCTTTTTAGTGAAAGAGTATCCATCCCCAAATTCTCTCTGCGTTAACCCATTCCAGTTCTTTCTGTCTACTTTAGGTGTCTCATGTTTAATCTGTTGCCTAGGAGTTTTTAAGTGTTGGACACAACTAGGTTTAATTATTTCTGGTTTAGACACAACAATTTTAGCAAAAATGACAGACTCAGCTTGTTTTGGTTTGGGCACATAAGGCTTACTGATTAAAGCTAGTTTGGAAATATTTATGGGTTCAGATTTAAGCTCAAGAGAACATTCAGAGACATTCCCAATGGATCCTTCACTGTCATTAGATTGACAGGTAGAATACTCATTGGATTTGTCTTCTGAGGCACTGGTTTCAGGACTCTTCCCAAAGGATCCTTCACTGTCATTGGATTGATAGGTAGAAAATTCAATGGAATAGTCTTGAAAAGCAAGTGTTTCAGGGTTTTTCCATTTGCTGTAATCAAGTAAAGACTCATCAAACTTTTGTTCAGGTTTTGGTGTGTAGTTTTCATTAAGTGGTGATGGAACTCCTTTATAATTATCAGTTTTAACAAATCTAATATAAAGTGGTTTACCAATATAGTCTTCTTCTGAACTACCAAATATACCAGGTTTCATCACTTCCTCATAACTCAAAACCTCACTATCTGATTTAATCTCATGACCTAAGCCTAATTTACAATTAGAGCTCATGCCAGAATTAATTAGCCTATGTAGATTCTTAGAAGACTTTCCCCAAGTCCCAATTATTTTTTTAACTCATCTCTTTCTTGTTGAGCTTTCATACCAATTCTTCTATATTTCCTTAGTTTTTCATCCTTAGCAAAATTATCATTAGCTTGAAAAATTAGTTTTTCATTTAGTAATGAATTTTGTTTTTGAAGATTTGAAAATTTTGCTTCTAAGGTTTTGACGGCATTGGTATACGCTAGAATTTGTGCTTCCTGTTCTCTCAACTGAGTTAACTGCTCATCACTTTGTGTTTTAAGTTGGTTATATGAATCAACACAGAGTTTGGAACATAGAGATATCTCACTGTTTGAGCCAATGGCCATGAAAGTAGAGTGATTGGTTGTAACAATTCGCATTTTTAGGTTACTATTCATTTTTACTATTAACTATTACTACTCACTTCTGAAATTTTTATTTCACATTCTCGTAAGTTAACCTCTTTTATTGATAACCCACGAATTTGACACTCATTGGGTCATTTTTGCAAATTTCACGAAACCGTGTCTGAGATTTACTTTTAGGTTTAAACGACATTTAGGCATCCCGATATGTCCATCAACATTACAAACAATAAAAATATAGGTTTTTCACATCATACGACATTTTCATAAGTTTTGGAATTTTACGTTTTCCAATTATGCGTTTTACGCAATTTACGCGTTTTAAACCTACGTTTCCAGTTTTAGCAGCGTTTAAGCAACCCGATAGAACTTACCACTCATCTAATATGCTTGTATAGAGTATATTGATAAGTTTTAACATATTTATAAGTTTCATATTTTTAGGATACCTGGTTTTAAGTTTTGAGACTTAAAGACTTACCGTTATCAATTACCGGGACCAAAAATCACTCCGTAAACATAAAATATTATCTAAACATCACAAGTAACATTCCACCTCTTCATTCTCATCCTCTTAGATGTTTTATATGTGACTCATAGGATAGGAACATGCAAGATAGATCACAAGTCCAAGTATACTTAGTTACTAAGTCTTACATGATGCAAAGTCTGTCAAAAGTGAGTGACTGTTCATCGGAGTTGTTATAGTTTGAATACTCATAAGGTTGGGTCGACGCCCGTCTCCCCCCAAACACAATCACCTTCCATACTTGATCTTCATACAATAAGTTATATACCAAAGTTAAAGCCCTTAGTGATCTCTACATGAATCTTTAGTTTGCTTCATGATTCCATGGTTGAATTAAAAGTTATACAAGGTGTGTGGCTGAGATTATAAGTTTATTACAAGAGTTAGATCAAGGCTAGCAAAGGTTTTCAAGAGTTGTGTTGAAGATTTGGAAGCTAGGGTTTTGAGTTGCAAGCATAGGTTTAGTGATCTTGATTCTTGTTTCTTGTTTCTTGTTTAGTTCATTACAAGGATTGTAAGTAAACTCCTATACTTACCTTTGATTTAAGTAAATACTAGTATTTCATGTATGTACTATGTTTTATATGCTTATTATGTTTGATTGTGCTTGGATAAACGGACTAAACCACTAGAAATCGTCAAAAGGACTACTTTTGCAAAACATAAACTGGACAGGGGCTGTAAATGTAGTTACTGGGTAAAATTCGTGGACTGAGAAACTTAGGTAATAACATAGGATTATATATCAATGTCTTGCGGTCATTTCTCTGGGTCGCTTGTGCCGTAACTCATCCCGATGAATAAACTAGAGCCAAAACGGCAAAACGTGTCCAAAACTGAGTAACATAATTTAAACGGTTAAAACTCATAGAAATTACATATAACTCCTTGTTGGCCAAAGAATTAAAGTTTTAGCTAACACCCTAACTTGAACATGGCGGCTGGACGTACATTAAACGGAGTTGTAGAACTCGACATATGAACAAAACCGTGAGACAGTTTGTTGTTGATTGAAATAATTAGTACATTCAAGGGTAAATTGGTAATTTCACATTAGTTAAGTAATTTCTGGGGCAGTAGGACCCACTAATCTGTTTAGTACATTCAACTACCTTATCGATGACATAAAAACCGAGTCATGATCAATTACGGTTTAGAAATAGCGGGTAGATTTAGACTGTGAAAACATAAATAAACGAAACGTAAACACTTATACGACTTCACAAATGTTAAGTATCCAAGCATAATTGATGTAATAACTATATAAGACATGTTTATACATTCACGTCGATATTTTAGAACCTACGACACAACATCATACTTGTAACACCCCCTAAATGGCTCAGCGGAAGCACACAAGTATTGGGGTGCTACTAAATTGATACCACAACATAATCATAGAACAACTGATTTTCATAAAGAAACTTTTATTCATTCTTAAAACAATGTTTACATTATTTATTTGTGCGGAAAAAGGCCCATAATAAAATGTGGTCCCAATACATAAATCAGAATCGTCTATGGCCATGCCATGCCTTTGCCTTGCGCCTCCAAAGATAAGCTATCACCTCAAAACCTGAAGATACATGCTAAAAGTGTTAACACGAGGTTGGTGAGTTCATAGGTTTATTTAAATGGCATTTCAGTATACCATTTAACATTTGGTTTTGATGATCATTACGTCTTGCATAATGTCATAAAAATTTATGTTTACCTTATATAAAAGAATTTCATTAGTGAACCATAAGTAGGGTATATGTACATTACAATGAATATAATGTCATATATTGAATCTATTACGCTAGCACTAAGTTCATGCAACCGAAGCTACGACAGTTTCTGTATGCAAAATGTAGTCATACAAATAGGCAGCCCATGGCGAGTGTTTATCCCAATACACTCGGTTCCGACATGCTATATGTTTTGCCTTGACCCAAGCGGGGCCAACCGAACAGGGGAGTCACCCCCAATAGATCTATTTATAACATTCGCGCTTCCCAAAAGAATTGACGGTTCACGAAAAGGGCAATGTGGGATCTAAGGACTTAGGCTAAGCTGCGTAATATTCTAAGTCAAGTATTTTGGTATGGTCCATAAAACATCTATGTGTGATGTATCTTTAAACATGTCAATCATAAAGCATAGTATGCATGGAAATGCACAATTTCAATAATTAAAATCATTTAAGTAAAATGAGCATGTATCTTCACCCAAAAAAAGTATAAGACAGATTAAAGTAGGGGCTATGGAACTCACATTGGCCATTAGTAGTCCAAAGGGAAATGAACAAATTAGTGGTAGTGCACGGCTCCGACACGCAACCTAATTTAGTACGGCAACTTTAGTCTTTACTCATGTTTAAGACTCGATAAAGTTTAACTAACTTTATAAAATTTTCTAAATGGTTGTGTTGTTGTTGTTGTTGCTTATGTGACATCATTTCTCTTAAAACAATTTACAAGATTTGGGTGAATTTCAGCTTATGAGGGTATGACATGGAAGGAATCTCGAAAAAAAAGGATTGCGACTTTGGTTCCATGATGACCAAATGATAATATACGGAAGAATATTAAGAGCGAATGAGACCGAATGATGACCTCCGGAAGGGAAAGTACAAATATTATGAGATGTATACGGTGTGAATGAAGGAGATTTGTATATATATATATATATATATATATATATATATATATATATATATATATATATATATATATATATATATATATATATATATATATATATATATATATATATATATATTCATGTCATTTAGTATCTTAGGATAAACGATCTAGAAAACTTAAGTATATATATATATATATATATATATATACACACACACACACATATATATATATATATATATATATATATATATATTCATGTCATTTAGTATCTTAGGATAAATGTATCTAGAAAACTTAAGTATAACATATCTTGTATATATTCGAAATATTAAAATCTCCATAAGTTTCAAGATATATATATGAGTCCCTTGCATTCGTTTGAAATAAGTGTACTTATTTTAAAAGAAAATTTTAGCATTAACTTATTGTAAATACAATTTGTACTTTAGAAATTACAATGTAAGTTTTGATATATTCACTCTATTTACTATTGTTAAAACATGATATGTTGCCATAGATATATTTGTCGAAAGTTGGGCATGTCCCGGATGTATATTTTATGTACCCGAGGTGACTAATGTCAAAGTTTATATTAGATTTTATCAAGTTTATTGCCCGGTTTTAGTAGTCGAAAGGGTATGTTTACAAGTTTATATTGAGAAGTTTGTCAAATAGATGCATGTCCCATTTTAGCATTAAGTTTACAATACATTGCGAGTCGCAACGAGATAAAAAAAAACGAGTCGACACATGCCCGCGAGATAAACTGGGCTTCGGCCCAGTCTGTTATACGCACAACCTATTAGTACATTTTCTGGGCTTGGGCCAGTAGAAAATCAACTGAACACACCCTAACTAAACGAATGGGCTTCACGTCACAAATTATTATCAAACACATCCTTTTTCGGATTGGGCCTAGGTCAAAAATATTTTTACACTTAAAACGTTTCAACCTGTGAGAATTTTGGTAGTAGATTCTCACTTTCAGTTTTTGTACATATTTTGACGCAAGGGAGTGTTCACAGCTCTAGTACAAAGCATACTCAACATAACTCCATTGTCGCTCGGGACTCTCGTGAGCCTTTTACGAGCGTTCACACCCTTCGGGGTGTTCTTTCGTGACACGAAGTAAATCAAACAAAAAGGCTTCAACTGGGCACGGTCAAGGACATGAACATGTATTTCTCGGGGACCAGTGATAGGCAACGTGACAACTGTTAGGAATTATTGTAATAGTGGGTTCCTGCTGATAGTTTCAGTATTCCTGCTGATAGTGCAGTTATTGCTGATAGTTATTATTGTTTCTGCGGATATGTTGTTTCCGTATTATTAGTATTTAGTTAGGATATGCATGAGTTAAATTAGGAATAGATAATGCATATCTTTTACGTGTTTTGTAAGCTGCAGAATTAGGGTTTCTTGTAGTATAAAAGAAACCTGCGGCTAGGGTTTATGTACGCTTGTCAATAACATTGTTAGTAATTCAATATAGATCCATAGAGGATCAAGTATTTTGTGTTTATCGTCTTCTTAATTCTTGTGTTCATATTCCGCGTGGACATAAGTCTAGTAAAGGTTCTCCATAGTTTGCTTGTGATTACACAGGTTTACTATACATTCATTAAGGCTCCTAAGATCTATCTGGGACTGACCCAACAAGTGGTATCAGAGCCTGGTGAGAATATTTCAAAGAAGACCTCCTTACTCTCTTTTACAAAAACCTAATCTCACTCTAACAATGACATCATCAAAACATTCAGAATCAAACAATGAGGAGAAGCCTAAGTCATCCAATACTCAGTCTACAATTCAGCAGGTTGTTACTACCATGTCCAACAACAATGCAAAATTTCCCTATCTGAAGAAGGACGAATATGACATATGGGCTATGAAGATGGAAAATTACATCACCAACAATGACTACCATCTCTGGAACATTGTTCTAAAAGGCAACAGTAAGAAGAAGACTGGTAGAGATACATAAGGTAATGTGATCATTCTTCCAGCAGCAACAACTGAAGAAGCTATTGCCCTTAAGAGGGAAACAAAGGCTAGGACTACCTTGCTTCAAGCACTACCAGATGAGCATATGAGCGACTTTCATCATCTTGATGATGCAAAAGAGATCTGGAAGGCCATCAAGGCAAGGTTTGGTGGTAACGAAGAGTCTAAGAAGATGAGGAAGTATATGCTCAAGCAGAGCTTTCAGGAATTTACAATTTCTGAAAAGGAGGGCATACACAAGGGGTATGACAGGTTTCAGAAAATTCTGAGCCAGCTCAATCAGATGAAGGCCAAACCTGACAATGAGGAGTGCAACCTCAAGTTTCTGCGTGCTTTACCTTCTTCCTGGAGGCAGGTTTCTCTCACTCTCAAGGCAAAAGGAGGCCTTGATTATTTAAGCTTCGATGACTTAGACAATAAGCTTAGATCTCTTGAAATTGATATCAAGGGTCATTCTACCTATTCTACAATCCATCAAACTCAGCTTTTGTTAGTGCTACCAGTGCTAACACAATGGTGTCTTATGCTGAGAGTCCCACTTCTTTATCAGTAGCAACCAGAACACACACTTCTTCTACAAGAACATCAAAGTCCAATACTGTGATAGAAGATGTGCTTTACTCATTTGTTGCTGAGGCTGAAGACTAACAGCAGTTGGCCTATAAAGATTTTGAACAAGTGGATAAATAGGATTTGGAGGAGATGGACCTTAAATGGCAGATGGCCATGCTTGCTGTAAAAGTTAACAAGTTTGAGAAGGGATCTGGGAGGAAGTTCATCTACAAGGTAAGAGAGGCAGCCAGGTATGACAGGAAGAAGATCAGGTGCTTTGAATGCAACCAAGTAGGTCACTTTGCCAGAGAATGCCCGGATAAGAAGGGAAGTGACAGGAGAAGGTATAATACATACAAGCTAAAGGAAGCTGAGGATGTGAAAGCTAAAGCTTTCCTGTCTCTGGATTCAAGGGTTGACTAGGATGCTCATGTGGATGAAGTTCAGGATGAAAATCCTCAGGTTGGATTGGTTGCTGATATCACGATGAGTTTGCACTGATGGACATCACATCTCAGGTACAAAATTGTATTTTTGGTTGTAATGCTAAATATGATGCTCTTAGAAGTGAATTTGATGCTGTTAATGGCCAATATAAAGAAAATTTTATTCAGTGTCCGGCATATAAGAAAACGGTTAAATCTTTAGAAAAACAAAAGGCCTGGTACCAACAAAATCAATTGGCTCTTGAAGAAAGAATTAAGGTTTTAGAGAGGGATTTGGAAAACACCACTAACTTATTAAAATTCTCTGAGAAAGAATATGTAAAAGTTAATATAGAAAAAGAGAGTCTTAAGGCTAATTTAGATACAGAGGTGGCTAGACATAAAGAATGGCAAGAACAGTCTAAGAATCTAGACAAATTGTGGAAAAGTTCTATGTCTGGTAAAACTAAGATGGGGTTGGGGTTCAAGGACTATATTGGTCCAGATGAGGTTTATGACCCTAATGAATATAGTGTTTTTAATCTTGTCACTAATGAAGAGGAAGATTGTTAGGAATTGGAAATTCCATAGTGAAGTATCGGTCACCCCAAATATAATCTAGCATAAGTTAGCTCGTAGACATATCGTTAGTTACGTTATTTGTTAGTTTATTAGTTAGTTATTAGCGTAGTTTAGTTTAGTGCAACACCGTGGAGGAAGGACGGGTCTTTACCCACTGTATGCCTGATCCACAGTCCGTCAGGAGGACGCATTAGTTTGTAACTATAAATACCCTCTACCTCCCAAGGTAGAGGGTTGGAACTTCTAAGCTAACCTTTCATTTGTTTTGTTATTTCTCTCTCTAGAATTCCCTCTCCTCTCTTCATCTCTCTAACCATGGCTATCTTGTTTAATCATCTACCTAGACCACCCGAATTATCGAAACAACATAAAATATACGATCCTACAAATGGTACCAGAGCCTAGGCTGTGTTGTTTTTTTGATGATTCGTATGGTTATGAGCACTCATGTTTGTATGCGGTTTGTTGTTCGATGCTATGATACTGTTTGATGATTGTTGATATGGTTTTTAAGTTTGATATGATTTTAAACTTGTTGATAAGGTCTTGTTCCAATCCAAACTTGTTTAAAAACTATTTTTAACAAATCCTTTTTTTAGCTGGTCGTGGTATATCATTGGTTTTAATATGGTCATTCTGCTTGTTAACTGGTTCTATGCAGTTATTGATTCTGGTGTTAGTCTGTTTGTTTGATTCTGGCAGCAATACACATGGTCTTACATGCGGGTTGTGTTCTTTTTGAATGCGGTTTGTGTCCTGATTCTTTACTGCGATTTGTCACATCTGGTCCAGATTAAATGAATCTGTGAAGAGGTTTGACCCTTTTTTTCTTAAAAAGCGGTTTGTCAAAAATTATGGGATGTGATTTGTCTATATTATGGGATCCTGCGATTTGTCTATATTATGGGATGCTGCGATTTGTGTCCTTTTGGATAAGCGATTTGTAGTTATTTGACTATTGAGTCAAATAAAATCAAAAGTGACTTGTTTGTTTAAAACAGATACGTGTTGTATGAATAAGATGAAGCGACTTGTCTTTTTTTAAAAGATGTGTTTTGACAAAATCTTGGTGCGGTTTGATGAAATGTAGAAATATGAATTGGTCAAGACTGCAGTTTGTTAAAACCAGACCTTCAGCACATTCAAATCACTTCAACAACATCAACAAATTTTAAACAAGAATCATTCATCACAAAAACAAGTAACATCAAGACTTAACACAATCAACAAATTCAACAAATGCTTCATCAACTACAGTTATCAACAGCATCAACATACAACAATATTATCATCTACATCATCATACATCTCTTGACTAGTTCCATAAACTAAACTGATAATATCCATATGCAAGATCTCAGAGTTCCTTTTCGTGTGCTTAACTATTTGTCAAGACTATTTTTCAAGACCCAATTCACACAAACAAGGACACCATCACAGATCTTGAACTTTTGATAAGTATTCATATTTCAAAACAAGTTATAACAAGTTTGTTATACTTTTCTTTGATTCATTCATATCACTAAACAAGAAGTTAATAAATACGATCTCAGATTTTTGTGTGGATTATCATCGAATTTCCAATCATTCAAGATCTCTCACACAATTTATCCCTCATCGATCTGAGTTTTTGATTATGTCCGAATGTATAGACATGAATGTAACAATATTGTTTAAATTCATGACTATGATTCGTATTATTATCACAAAACTATGACATAACTTAAAATGATTCATTTATGAATTAAAACCTACCTATAAATGGTTTGTGAGCTATTCAAGGCGTGTCATAAACTCTCTACCATCCCTGTGGCATTAATAACGCTCTCAAGCCAACCCTGTGGCGAGCAAGAAGATGTGCCTATCATGGTATGTGGTGTTAATGGAGATCGACTGCTAATGGGAGAAACAAGTTTGCTGCTTGTTGATGTGTAGAAAAACGGATGAGGGGGCGGTCTAATTACTACGTGATGTTAGGGTTTGCTAATATTTTGAGTGACTGCGTTTTGATAATGTGAGAGAGTCTAGGGTTCGGTGTGAGAAATATGGGGATTAGGGTTTGTTTATGAGTCATGTGGCTTTATATAACCCATCTAATTAGGGAAACTGTGATCACTATATTTAAGTGGGCTTGTGGACTCAGATCGCGGGCTTGTGTATTTGGAATTATAAGTAATATTACATACTTGAAACAGATTAGACCATGGACTCACATCTAAACAACATTGGATATGTTAACGCACGCAAATATCAATACATCTAAACATTTGGTTATTGCGCTTAAATGTATTAACTGATTGGATATTGCGTTCATGTGCAAAACATTTGGAAATTGTGATAACATTTGGATAACTTGATGATCATACGGGCCAATTGGAGCTGATTTTCTTTGGACCGACATTTAACTCTTGGACCTTAATTCAGATGTCGTGTATTTTCTTTGGACTGTGAATTTAATTTGAGAGTTTTACTTGGACCGTTTTGATATTCGGTTTTGTTATCGATGGGAGGTAGTTTGGATCGGGAATTAATTATTTGTTGACTTGAACGGGTTAATTTGTGTTTCGAATGTGATTTGATATTTGGACCGGTTGATAACTATTCTTGGATGTGGACGACTAGTAGTTTGTTGACGATGAGATTTGTGGTAATGTGATTTATTAATGAGAATTGGTATGATGATGAGAGTTGTTATGGTATGCGATTGATACTTTGGTTTATACTTTTTCACGAAGAATATTATTTCACGGCTTGAGTTGATATTTTAGCAAGGTTGTCTACGGGGTCGTTTGTACGGTAATTCTTATTTGGCTTTGAAGTGAAGCTTTCCGGGCATGTCTACTTATTCCGTCTTCTTTCTTTCTACCCTTCCGCGAAGATGACTTGTTTGGGCGTTTATTGAGTGTGATAAAGACTTGGCTATTTAGTTACGGTTGTGATTCTTTCTCGCTTAACCCACAACGTAGCTATCACTTCGGTGTCTCACACAGTTGAGGATATGTCAAGAGGTTTGGTACATTGGGTACACCATTTCTTTTTCACAAGGATTAGTACAAGTTTAAGTAACAAATCAGGGGAATTCTACTTCATGATCAAGTTTGGCATATCGGGTTTACTTCACCATGTTGTCACTGCAATAGCCGACAGAATGCGAGAATGATGTGTTTACCAAAGTGTTTATTGGATGGTTGATGGTATTGGATAATGAACAGTTGATGAACCGCTGGATGTTCCCCTAAAACAGATATTCACTGAAACCAAAGTTGTCATAAAACATTCAAGTTGACATTGTTTATGGTTTAGTCTTGATTTTGTAAAATCCCACGAAAGAATCTATTTCTCAGTTTAAATCATAGATTTGTAAAATCCCGTGACAATGGAATCATCCCGGTGTAAGTAAAGTGCATTTCCGGCTCTATCTCTCGGTTAATTCTTAGTTTTGTAAAATCCCGCGAAAGAAACTATTTCTCGGTTTAAACTATAGAATTGTAAAATCCCGTGATGATGAAACCATCCTGGAGAAAGGGAAAGTGTAATTCTGGATCTTATTTGATGCTGGTGCTACGGTTTCTTCTTCGAAGAAGGGATAAAAGAGTGTACTTCATGAATTGGGTGATTGTTTGAATTGTCTTCTTGGCAGTTTGGTTATTACAAAGTTTTACGGGGTTATGCTTATTAAACCATGATCGGGATGAAACCATTATCATAGTTCTCTTTAAAGGTCAAAGGAGGCTAGATTTGAGCTTTTAACAAGCTTTTAACAAGATGTGACAACGGGGTTAATTCACTATTATTTATTTGAGGTTGAAGTGAAATATCACGGGTAAGTGTACTTAGTATCTGAAGGTATCAGGGATGGTTGGATGAAGATTCTTCAAGATCCTTGTTCAAGCTTATTATAAAAAACGAAGACTTGGAAATCTAGTTATTGTTGGGTGACTTTTTCCTTTTCTTTTACCACTTTGGGGAATTGGGCTCTTACCACCACAAAATAAGTATCACTTTAAGGAGTTACGTTGTAGTGCTCAGTGTCACATTCAATTGTGGATTTTCAAGAGGTGATGTACGTCTTATACTTGATGGTTGGTTGGATGAAGAGTATAGAGTACTTAGAGATTCAATGGAGGATGAACTCTCGGCACCGCTCTTTGTTACATATGTGCAAGTGTAAGTCACGAGTTCGGATTAGTGTACTTCAGGGGTCAAATTCATCATATTGGGTTTTTTCCATCAGCTGTCACAACAAAGAGCCTACAGAATCATAATGGGTTGATTACAAGTTTGCCAAGAGTTGATGAAAAAGAGAGAGATTATGACGTTTGAACACATCAGTTCAAGCCTCGTTCTCTAAAGAAAAGAGAAGTGTACGTCTCAGTGCGCTTTATCTTCGAAAGAAGAGAAATCTTCTTATGACGTTTGAACACAATAGTTCAAGCCTCGTATTCTAAAGAAAAGAAAAGTGTACGCTTCAGTGCGCTTTATCTTCTGAAGAAGAGAAATCTTCTCAATTATGACTATTCTCATCAACATGCTTCATGCTTTTTCCATGCGCTTCAGTCATCAAGTGAACTGGACTACTGATAATTGTTCTTTTATTCCACTTGCTCAATCATAATGACGATGGCGACATCATATGCTAACTTTGAAGGGGAGACGTGTGAAGAGACTACATTGTGAAGATATTCACTTGTTTAATCAAGAATGGCATCTCCGTATGCAATTCTTGAGGGGGAGAAGAAGTGTGATAATTCTGCATGTGGAGTTATATCTGAGAATATATGGTCATACGGCTCCTAACTCATGTAAGAACCGAGCTTCTTCTTATCGGGTCACCTTTACATGGAGTTTCTTCTAAGATCCGTTGGTTGACATCTTCTCACAAGCTGATGAGATTAATGACAAAGTGCTACCAGTTGCGGGGCTGATTTCCTTAATGAACATCTTTCTGTTCTTGTTTGATTGGGAGGGATTTGAGTTAATGGGATTTGCTATATACAAGTTAACGGGAATGCATTTGGTGAGAAGAAGATGTTAACTTTCTATTCCCCAAATGGACAATCTAGAAGAAGGACGAGTCTACAGTCGGTTCTACATTTTCTGCTACATGTTAGAAGACTAAAGACGAGTTGCATTTAACAATCTAAAGACTTCTTCTTAATATGGGCATTTATCAATCAGATTGTCGGTTTAGGGGAGAGCACTAAGTGGGGGAGAGTGATAAGTCAGATTCAATCCCCAATTAGACTTGCTCACATTCTTCAGCAAATTTATTCTCACAAACACTTCAAGCGATCTTCTCAACAGATTTCTAGTATACGGGCTTATAATATTTTGCTGATTCTGAAGTGTCAAAACCAGCAAGGGGGAAGGAGACACGCATCTAAACGCGAGTAAACATTGATGAACTTAATACTTCTAAGTGATTGAAGATATCCCGGGAAGACTAATGTCATTACCGTAGAGAAACTCAAGGTTTGACTCATGGCGTTTAGTGTTCTTATTCCAACTATATGGGGGAAGAGATGGAAGAGTTAGTTTCTGGTGATAAAAGAGGTACACAAGTGTGTGATGATTTCGATGCTATCGCAATCATCAGGGGAGAGAGATTGTGTACATTAGGGGCTTCAGCTGTTCACTTGAGTGCTTAATCAGTGATTCAGAGATATAATCACTTATTCCGGAGTTGTCATCCGCAGAGATAATCAGTGATTCGGCATGCTTTTTCAATGTTATCGGTTATTCTCTCTTTGGGCATTCAGGTACTTTGGGTTCTTGAGCTTCATACACTTTCTTTAGGGGAGAGAAAAGTATACATCGGGGTTATTCTTTGGCTATTGGACTTAATATGCTACTTTGATGGTATAAGTTTCTCTGTCTTCGGGTATATGTGTATTCGGGTTTGTGAGCTCTAGTCTAAGAGACTGACTGAATCAATTCATCTACTTGGGGGAAGTGGTCTCTTGACAACTTTTTGGTTTGGATCGCTTCAGACTTCAGCGGTAATGAAAAATGAGAAGAAATTTCAAGAGTGGGATGATACGTTGCTGTTCTTGTTGATGATATAACCTCCGACGAAGAATCTCAACTATCGTTCTTAAAAGGAGCAGCGGGATTTATGATAATGGTGTGCTTCTATGTGCACTTGGCTAAGGCAAGCTTGAAATAGAGCTTCGAATCTGCTCATCTAATGGATCTTCGGTTTGGGGGGAAGCTGCCAAAGTCTCTCTTTCTCAAAGGCTCATGTTCTATCTTCTATTTTGAAGCCTCGGAAGCTTTGGTGGTGGAAGTTTAAGAGATAACGAATTCTATCTTCTACGACGTGCTGCTCGATATCCTTACCTCGGTACTCGTATCGTCATCCTTCTTAAACTATATCATCTAAACTATCTCTGTAAATATTTATCAAAAAGAAAATATAAAAATATAAAACCTATAAAAAGAAAATAGAACATTTTAAAACCAACAAAAACCCATAAAAATCAGAAAATTTAAAAATACCAAAAATATGTTTTCTTAAGACATGTCTTCTGGTATCTATAACATCTATGGTCTTAGAAATGTCATTCAACAATGGCACGGGACCATAGATGAAGTTTGAGCAGGAGGTGTAAATATTCTTTTCCAAAACATGTCTCAAAATATGGCTTGCAGTTATCTCAGACTGTAACCCGCGCTTATTCATGGTTTGCTATTATTTCAGATAGCAACCCGCTATTCAAGGAAGGAAAGTGCTGCGCTAAACCAATTTTCAAAAATTTCGTGCACTTATCCTAAAACAAAAACAAGGAAAGCATGTTGTCAAAAAGACTGCTGTTCCTACACAAATGTTTTTCCTTAAAAAATTCTTCAGAAAAATATTTGTTGTTTTAACAAAATGGTGGAAAATGAGTTGCTTGTAAATCAATCAGATTCAGAGTTTTTGTAAAAATTGAAAACTCAATCAATGACTTCAGCGCTTTTAAACTTTTCATAGAAAGAGTCATTGATTGAGGGGGAGAATGTTTTTTAAATTTACATCATCTAACGGGCTTTCTTAATTATCCTACGTGCTTATCAGAAAAAGATATTTGCCTATGTTGAAGGACTAGGATTCTAGGATGTGATTGTTATGATTAGATGATTATAGTTTGATGAACACATTATTCCCATGCCTTTTATGATATGATTGATATGTTGGATTGACTTTTATTAGTCGATTGCTGTTTGGGTGTTGTCGACCACCATATATCTGTATGTGTGTTCACTAACGCATGCAGGTATTTTGGTATATAAGAATGTTCCCGATCCGGATCCCACAATTGAAGATGATTGGATCCCGAAAGGAAAGGGTAACTCTATCTTGGGTTGACAAATGAAGAAACGGAGCTTAATTTGACTTCTATGGAGAGTTGGCATGAAAAAATGCAACGTAAGAGGTCTCACTGCATCAGCAGATAGTTTTCTTCATAATCAAATGAAGAAACGGAGCTTAATTTGACCTCTATGGAGAGTTGGCATGATAAAATGCAACGTAAGAGGTCTCACTGCATCAGCATATGGTTTTCTTCCAAACCTCCAGCAACAACAACAAAAGCAGCTCAACCACCTAACGTATCTTTGTGCATGATTAATAGTAGATGATACCATTTTTTAAAAAATTTTTGAATAATATTATTTTGAAAAATGGAAAAATATTGGTTTTGAAAATAAATTGGACTTAATTTTGGAAATCACCGGACTTCGTTTTATCAAAACTTAAGTCACTCAATCATCGACTTCGGTCATCGATTGAGGGGGAGAGTGATTTAAAATAAAATATTTTCAACCAATATTTCATCAATCATGTCCGTTTGTACAAAATAAGTGGTGATCTAAAGATTTAATATTATGTCATGGTATGATTTTCTTTAAAACCCAAAGATCTTTCAAAATGAAATTTTTTCTGTTCTTGCTTGATTGTGAAATTGTTTCATTTTACTTAAAGATCTCTTAAAAACTATCATATCTGACACTAACAATCTTTAATGTCTATAATTGGTCCTCATCTGTCAATTTTCAAAATTAAATCTGGCCACGTCTTTCCTCAAACTTTTCTAAATGATTTAAATCAATTGGGATCACAAATCTCAAAAGCTTTGAAATTTTTGATCGGAGGAGAGATCGTGATTTAAATATCAAATTTGTTTAAATGGAATTGAGTTTAGTCCTTTAAAGGCACTCCTGCCTCCATGTGCTAAACGATTTCTAATACATAATGCACATGTTGAGTGGGAGCATTTATCCAAAAACAAGATGAGTATTTAAACAATGCACATATTCTCCCATGTTTTCTAAACCTTATTAAATCACTTGGGATCCAAAATCTCAAAGGGTTTGATATTTTTGATAGGGGGAGAATTTGTGATTTAATATTGAAATCTGATAAATGATGATCGATTTGATTCAATTGTGCAGGCTGCTCTACCATATGTGCTAAACGCTTTCGAATCTCGAAGCACATATTGAGGGGGAGCATTTCATAAGAAAATAAACTTTCAAGGTACAAAGATTTCTATGTTTCAACATAATGTACCTTGATTGATTTTCTAATGGTTTCTTAATGGCTTTTGTGGTCATGGATGTACTTCAAAAGAACTCTTTCCTCTATGTGATAAAATAATTTCAAATATCCTATGCACATATTGAGGGGGAGAATTTACCAAGAAAATCAAATGGCTTTTTCTACAGAAATTGTGATCAAGAAATTATTTCAAATAACTCTTGCCTCCATGTGCTAAAAAATTTCAAGATCATATGCACATGTTGAGGGGGAGCATTTCTAAATGATCAAAACTATTAAGGTACAAAATCCTTTGATCTCGTATCACAAGTACCTTGATTGATTTTCCAAATGATTTTTTAATTGGTTTCATGGAAGAATGAACAATACCAAAAGACCGACCAATTTACTTTATGCTTGGTGTTATAAGGATGGTTAGGTTAGGTATTCGTTCCCACAATGCCGTCAGAGCCGGAGGGATCTACCCAGGGACAACCCACTAGATAGTGTAGAAGTCCTTAGGTATGATGAAAAAAAGGAGAAAAATGAGAATATGGGAAGAGTGCGGACTGAGATAGAGCTAGAACTGGAATAAACCCAACAAGGTTCTAGTAATGAAGTCTCGGTAAGCACTGAAGGGGTTGGAGAATGAAAAAGAAATTAATGTGAAAAGGGTGAAAAGAAATAGCCCTCCAATAATTCAACCTTAGGGCAGAAACCGGGTTCAATACATATGCAACTGGTGGTCAAGACGTCATGGACCCAGTGACGCACTGCACTACATCTTCCCAAGCTACTCAAGTTCCTTTTAAAAGGAATTGTTTCATTCTCATGGGGAACCTACATTATCTATCGACTTTCTCCTAGAGATGGTTGATATTAAAGAAGGAGACCCTCTCCCTAGTCTCCGACATAGGAACCAAATGTGCACTATTGAGTCTAGAGCCAAGAGATCATCCACAAAATCTCATTAAGACACAAAATTAATGAAGACTTGCTGTTTCACACAATGTGGAAAGTAAGATTATATATTAAGTGTCCTACGCATCATCCTTGTGATTTTGCCAGAACATCCGAGTGATATGCAAAATATTCACGATAAAGATGGAAATCCTTCTAGAGCCAACATCAAACAAGCTCTTGGTGGGTGACATGTGAGATCTTGCAAAAGATCAAGCTTGTGACAACTGGATAGAAACGATGGGGAGATTCATTCTTGAATCAACCTTGGTCCAGGAAATGAATTGACAAATACTTTTAGAAAAACCGTTCGATGTGCAAAACTTCTTTTCTCTAGAACATCGAATGTGTATTCATATTTCAAACTCAAAAAGTATCTCTGATTGAAAAAATACTTTTGGAAAAACCGTTCGGTGTGCAAATTTATTCTTTTCTCTAGCACATCGGATGTGTATTCTCTTTCAAATACAAAAGGTATTTTTGATTAAAAATTGATCTTTCTCATAAAACCTTCGTCGTATTGCAAAACTCTTTCTTTTAAGCAATACGCGATTGTTTTCAAATCAATTTTTCATCAATCGGTGAATCTCAATTCGCTGATTCACTCACTCCGTGTTGTCTTCTTTGAGACGTTCCAGTTTGAGAACAGCTAGAACAACTGCGAAACCCTGTCAAGGAGATTCTTCGAATTATACCGATCCACAAAAGTACTTGTACTGATCTATGGGGAACCGTGGGCCGTGTACCTCAATTCAACGAAAGTGATCAAAGACACTTTCGTGTGTTTTATTGCTAACTGTTGTTTGAAGGTACATTTGGACGGTTGCAGCTGATTGATATTGAGAAGTCAATTCACAACCGCATGCTCACAGCATCCACACTAAATATGAAGAAATCATGACAAGTGCCTATCTATATAACCTGGCTCAGATATTTTTATACTATGCGTCTGCTACGCTGCTGCAAATATCTTGAACCAGTAAAAGCTTCCGCTACTTTGATGAAAAGATGTCATGATCCAGAAAGTGTGAGCATGTCGGTCCGAAAGTCACAACATCAGATGAAGGCAACACTACAAAGGGTAATCCTGAGATTTACTGTGGCTGATGATCTCAATGAAAGCTTAAAGATCATCAAGATGTGGATCAGTTCAAAGACCTCCACTGAAAGTGCAAAGCATTTGGACTATGAAGAGTCACTGCTAAAGCACAAAGATGCGGAAGTTGAAGAATTCAAGTCTACGAGCTCAAAACTGAAGATTTAAATAGAATGATAGGATTCAAAATGTAAATCATGGGGTGACCTCCCTTAGGGGGAGATTGTTAGGAATTAGAAATTCCATAGTGAAGTATCGGTCACCCCAAATATTATCTAGCATAAGTTTGCTCGTAGACATATCGTTAGTTACATTATTTGTTAGTTTATTAGTTAGTTATTAGCTTAGTTTAGTTTAGTGCAACACCGTGGAGGAAGGACGGGTCTTTACCCACTGTATGCCTGATCCACAGTCCGTCAGGAGGACGTATTAGTTTGTAACTATAAATACCCTCTACCTCCCAAGGTAGAGGGTTGGAACTTCTAAGTTAACCTTTCATTTGTTTTGTTATTTCTCTCTCTAGAATTCCCTCTCCTCTCTTCATCTCTCTAACCATGGCTATCTTGTTTAATCATCTACCTAGACCACCCGAATTATCGAAACAACATAAAATATATGATCCTACAAAGATAAATATAGAAAACCTGTTAAATTTGTAAAACAAGGTGAAATGCATTCAGTTCCTTCTTCTATAAATGGTATTGTTAGGCCACCCAACCCAGACTCAGACTTGGATGAATCACATATGTCCTATGGCCAAAAGTCTAATGACTTAACTGACACTGGCAGTGAAACTAATGATTTTGTCTCTTGTTCTTTCAGTGATAGGACTTCAGAGACTCAGTCTAGAGACTATGCCAGTTATGATTCAAGTGAAGAGTCTACAACGCCCAAGTCTACCTCTCCCAAGTCCTTGCCTGTCCCAAGAGTTGCTGTTGATGAATAATCTTCAAAGACAACTTAGTTTAGAAACATTTCTTGTTTTGTTGATTCTGTTAAAAACAATTCTGATTTTGGTTGTGGTTTGAATAAGTTTGTTTGTGATAAGACTATTCCTGTTATGAACCAGTATTTTAAGAAGAAATTATGTTTTGTTTGTGGTAGTACATTTCATCTTATCAAAGATTGTGATTTTTATGAGAAACAAATGGGTGTTTGTACTAATCAACAGAGACATAGACCAATATGGAATGATGTGACCAAAATTCCTCCCTTTGTTCCCTCTGGAACACACGTGAGGACTGGCAGAACTAATTCTGCTAGTAGACCCGTTTCTGCTGGTAGACCATGTTCTCGCCGGGTAGACCGGTTCCTGTGGTAACCAGTTTCTGCCGATAGACCATCTTCATCATGTTGGAGAAGAAATGTTCCTAGGCCATTAATCAGACCTACTAGTACTTATTTTTAAAATGGATATAGGACTGTTAATAATGACCCATTGAATACAAGGGGGGTAAGGTGGGATACTGCTGTTAAGACCTTAGTAGATTGCTTTTGGACACAAAATATACTATCGTTCATGAAGGGTTCCAAGAACAATAGTGGATCTCATCAAACTGCAGGTTTTACTAATATGATCCACAAGGCAGGTCCAAGTCAGTAATGACTTGGGTCTTCATGTATACTAATGTTGTTGTATATCTTTTAACTTGTAGGATGATCCTCATACTAATAAAGATTTAGATATTGTTGATAGTGGATGTTCTAGGAGTATGACAGGGAATAGAGACAGATTGCATGATTTTGTATCTCTTCAAGGGGGTACTGTTACATTTGGTGGAGGAGATGGTAAAATTACAGGGAAGGAAACCATTAGAACTTCCAAGCTAGACTTTGAGAATGTGTATTATGTGGAACAACTAAGAAACTTCAACCTATTTTTTGTGTCTCAAATCTGTGACAAGAAAAATTGTGTTCTGTTCGCTGATACTGAATGTCTTGTGCTTTCCAAAGACTTCCAGATACCTGATGACAGTCAAGTTATTCTGAAGGTGCCTAGGAAACATAATCTTTATACATTCAACCTCAATGATGTTCAGCCTGGAGGAGATTTAGCTTGTTTGGTGGCAAAGGCATCCTTGGATGAATCTAATAAATGGCATAGAAGGATGGCTCATGTTAATTTCAAAACTATCAACAAGCTGGCAAAACATGGGTTAGTTCATGGACTTCCTTCCAAAGTCTTTACTAATGAGCACAATTGTGTGGCTTGCAAAAAAGGAACGCATCATAAGGCTTCCTACAAATCTATTACTACTGTCAGCATTATCACCGAGCCTTTGCAGATTCTACACATGGACCTCTTTGGTCCTACATCTATAAGAAGCATTGATCACAAGTACTATTGTGTGGTGGTTACTGATGACTACAGTAGGTATTGCTGGGCATTCTTTTTGGGGACTAAGGATGAAACATTTCAGATTCTTCAAGACTTTATTGCCCTGGTTGAGAATCAGTTGAACAAAAAGGTTAAAGCCATTAGGTGTGACAATGGGACAGAGTTCAAGAACGCCAAACTGATTGAGCTCTATGCTTCTAAGGGGATAAAAAGGGATTATAGTAATGCCAGGACTCCACAACAAAATGGAGTTGCTGAAAGGAAGAATAGAACCCTTATTGAAGCAGCAAGGTCTATGCTTGCTGATTCAAAGTTACCTACCATGTTCTGGACTGAAGCAGTCAGTACTGCCTGTTATGTTTTGAACAGGGTGTTGATAACTCATCCTCACAATAAGACACCTTATGAACTTTTGTCTGGAAAGATTCCTACCATAACATACTTTAAGCCTTTTGGTTGTCATGTGACCATCCTTAACACCAGTGATCATTTGGGCAAATTTGAAGGCAAAGCTGATGAGGGTTTTGTAGTAGGCTATTCGGCTCATAGTAAAGCTTACAGGGTGTATAACATCTCCACAAAGAGGATTGAAGAAACACTGAATCTGAGATTTATGGAGGACAAGCCAAATGTTCAGGGAGCAGGTCAAGAATGGTACTTTGATCTTGACTACTTAACTGATCACTTAGGTTATACTCGTTATAAATCTAATCCTTCTGCAGAACCACAAGCTTCTCAAACTAACATTGCAGGTTCTTTAGATGATGAATCAGACTTAGATTGTGATGAACAACTCATTGTTGTTCCTTCTTTTCCTACTACCCACTTTTCAGGTACCAAGGACACAGATTCTTCTGCTGTATCTTCAAGTGATATAGGCTATGTAGAAGAGCTTGTGAAGCTTCAACACCAAGAGCATGCAGCAAAGGATGTTGCTGAAAAGTATAGTTATGAATTCTCCAAAGAAACAAAGGAACTCTTAAGGCAGGCAACTATTGAAGCCCGCAGGAAGTTCGATGCTACTAATAATGTATCTGTTCCTGCTGGTAATGTGTCTGATCCTACTGGTCAGAAAGCTGCTGATGTCAATTCTGCTGGTAATGGGTCAGTTGTTGCTGATAGTGATTCTGCTGGTCGTGTTCCTGTTCCTTCTACTAGGGATGTTGTTCCTGCGGTTCCCTCCACAACTCCATCTGTTGATACTCTGGGTTTAGATGATTCTCCCACCAGATTTTCAAGTCCATCTGACTTAGCCAATTCACAATTTACAAGCTCTAAATTGGATGACATTCATCATATGTCAAGAACAGGCATTTTTGATTCTTCTTCTTATGATGATGACTTTGGTCCTACTATCACTAATCTGGCCACATCAGTTGCAGTTAGTCCTAATGTCACAAAGAGGATTAACACAGTACATCCACAATCTCTCATAATTGGTGATCCTACTTCATCTGTGCAAACTAGAAGCAGAGTGAAACAGACAACTTTTGGTGAATCTGCATTTCTTAGTTACATTCAGAATCAACATAGGAACAATCACATAGACTACCATCATTGTCTATTTTCTTGTTTCCTCTCTCAAGTTAAACCTACCAGTGTTGCACAGGCTTTGGCAGATGATGATTGGGTAGCTGCTATGCAAGAAGAAATGCAATAATTTTTAAATCAAAATGTTTGGGAGCTTGTTCAGCTGCCTCCTGGCAAGTATGCCATTGGCACAAAGTGGATTCTGAAGTGTAAGAGGGATGCAAGGGGGATTGTGGTAAGGAATAAGGCTAGGTTGGTTGCCCAAAGTCACAGACAAGAAGAAGGGATTGATTATGATGAGGTTTTTGCTCCTGTTGCTAGAGTAGAAGCTATCAGACTCTTCTTGGTGTTAGCTTCCTACATGGGCTTTATGGTATATCAGATGGATGTAAAAAGAGCTTTCTTATATGGTGAAATTGAGGAAGAAGTGTATGTCACTCAGCCCAAGGGATTTGTAGACCCTCACAATCCAGATATGGTCCACAAAGTGGTTAAAGCATTCTATGGACTTCATCAGGCACCTATAGCTTGGTATGCTAGGCTCTCTTCGTTTCTGCTAAAACATGGCTACAGGAGAGGTGCTATTGATAAGACTCTCTTTATCAAGAAAAACTCCAGGGATATCATTCTTGTTCAAGTGTATGTGGATGACATTATCTTTGGTTCTACCAAAGAAGATTGGTGCAAGGAATTTGAGGAGTTGATGAAAAGTGAGTTTGAGATGAGTGGTCTTCAAGTGCAGCAGCAATCAGATGGTATTTTCATTCATTAGGAGAAATATGTGCTTGACATCCTCAAGAAGTTTGATATGGAACTTGTTTGGACTGCAACTTCTCCCTATGATGCGCCAAAGTCTAAGTCAAATAACGAACCCGATCCTACTGTCAATGTTCATCTATACAGATCAATGATTGGCTCACTCATGTATTTGACTGCTTCGAGGCCTGATATTATGTTTGCAGTCAGTGCGTGTTCCAGGCATCAGGTCACTCCTTTGACTTCCCATTTGACTACAGTCAAGAAGATTTTCAAGTATCTCAAAGGTCAACCTAAGTTAGGTCTTTGGTATCCTAGAGAGTCTCCATTTGAGTTGGAAGCTTATAGTGATAGTGATTATGCTGGTGCCAACTTTGATCAAAAATATACTACTGGGGGTTGTCAGTTTTTGGAAAGGAGATTAATCTCCTGGCAATGCAAGAAGCAGACCATAGTGGCTACATCTTCTATTGAGGCTGAATATGTTGCTGCTGCTAGTTGTTGTGGTCAGGTACTTTGGATTCAAAATCAGTTATTGGACTATGGGTTCAATTTTATGAACACTAAGTTCTTTATAGACAACCAAAGTACAATTTGCATTGTTAAAAATCCTGTTTTTCATCAAAGAACTAAACACATAGAAATAAGACACCACTTTATCAGAGATGCTAATGAAAAACACCTTATTCAAGTGGTTAAAATACATACAGATGACAATGTAGCTGATTTGTTGACTAAAGCTTTTGATGGTCCAAGGTTTCAATATTTGGTTGTCCATATAGGCATGATCAACCCCTGATTGTTGTGTTTGAGGGGAGGATTATGCCTAAGGGGAGGTTTCTGGTTTAAGGGGAGGATTTATGTTGTATACTTTGTGTATTTTTGTATATATTTGTGGATATGTATATATTTGTATATATATTTGTTTTGTATGTTCTGTGTTCTACTAACCATCTTGCAGATCTAGAATCAAACACACAATCAGTGGCAAAAGATAGCAAAAGATTAAACTACAAAAGTCTTTTATTCATATAAACACACTGCATTCTTAGATGAAGTTTAACATTACAAGACTTTTTAAAACATTGCTGCTGATCACATCAAGACTCCATCCTAACAAGCTTCACACAATACTACTTCAGACTCCAGCTTCCAACTTCCAGGCACCTACTCAGGCCTCCTCTTTCCCCACTATGGCATCCTCTGATGCTACTTTCTCCACCTGTTGATAAACAACCACACTGGCTTTGCAGCTAGACCAACCACTGTAGCTCTCTTATCAAGGTTTGAGGTGGAGGGTTCTGGTCTTAGAGCTGAAGGGCCTGCAACTGGCACAGAAGGAGGTGGTACAACGGCAAGAGGAGCAACATTCATCACTGGTCCAGAAGTATCATCATGCTCATCATCTTCATCCTCTAAAGAAGTGCAAACAAATGGTGATTTGCAAGGAGGGTCTCTGGACATGTAAGTCACACTGGAGTAACCACGAGGAAAGTAGCTAAACCATCCATCATTGGATGGCTCACTCTCAGATGAGTCTGAAGATACCTCAATGGGATGATTGGAAGAGTTATTCATGGTGGTGTGGTAGGAAATCGACTTTGATGTTAGGGTTATTTGGTTTCATGCATGTTGTGAGGCAAGAGGTTAGTTAAATAGGCATAGTAACGGTGGAATCTTTGGTAGGTAAAATTTATGGCTGTAATTAATTGGTTGGTATGTGGATAAATAAAGGTTAAGTATGGAGACAATTGATGCACTGTTATGTGCAGAAGGATTTATCGTTTCTCCATTCCTGCTGGTAACATGATCATTTCTGCTGAGGGGCAATGGTTTCTGCTAGTAGCTTTGATATGGATACAGTGGTCAAACGTTCAGTCGTTACTGCTGGTTGAGTGACGTTTCATTGCTGCTGAGTTCATAATAATTGGGGATTAAAAACGGGATATGATTATAGTCAAAATTGGTCAAAGATTCTATGCGGATCTTTTGCCGATTTAACCGGTTATTTTAAGTATCTTACTTAAATAACAAATTATTGATATCCCTCGACCTAATTACACAATTCCCTCTCATTTTGAAATCAAAACCATCTTTCACCCTCTCGGAATAATTCAATGGCAGCATTGGCTTTCAAAGTTGATCATAACAAGGTTGCATTCTTGGAAAGAGCTAAAGGGAGTGATGTATATGATCAAATGGTGGACTTTCTTCTGCGATCAAAGCTAAGGTACGCTTTAACCTTCTGTCCATCTATTGTTTATGACTCTTTAGTCAAGCAGTTCTGGGCCACAGCTTTTGAGAGATCTCCTGAGGGTCAACCCAAGGAGATTGTGGCCATTATAGATAGACAAGAGTATGTGGTCACTGAGTCACTCATAAGGACTCAGTTACAACTAGATGATGAAGGAGGTGTGTTTGAAAACAATAGAGATGATATTTTTACGGGTTTGGCAAGTATTAGGTATCCCACTGATGGGAAATTCATTTGGTATAAAAATAAATTTTGCCCTAAATGGAGATTTTTGGTACATACCCTTCTTCTGTGTCTTAGTCCCAAGTTTGGGGGTTGGGATCAGTTCTCTAGCTCTATTGCAACTGCTTTTATTTGTTTGGCTCAGGGGAGAACTTATAATTTTTCAAAATATATCTTTGAGGAAATGTTTAGAAATATCAAGGATACCAAACATAAATTTTTAATGTATCATAGATTTATGCAAATGATATTAAATGTTGAACCCTCTGATAAAACCTTAAAAGTTATAAGTAAATTAATTGCCAAATTGTTTGCAACTATGAAAACAAATTTTGCTGGAGAACACAGACCCTTGTTACCTTCTATGTTGCCAGGTGGCGATGTAGTTGCTGGTGCAGGTATTCCTGCTGGTGGTTTAGAGCCTATCATTGTTGAGGCATCTGGTGGCCTTATGTCACTAGACCCTAATGTTGCTGGTGCCTCTGCATCCGTTTCAGCTGATATTGGGGCCTCCAATGCTCCTGATCCATCTGTATCAGTTGCCACTGAAAACCAGCGACCCCCATCTCCTTCACCTGTTGCCCCACCTTCACCCAGGATTGTTGCTTCTGAGGAGCCTGTCATTGCCTCTGAACCACAAGGTCAAAATCCTGTTGAGACTGAGGATAATGTTGACCAACCATTTGTCCAACCTTCTAGTCCTCCTAGGCATCATTTTGAGGATGACACCATCTTTGGTGATGATTTTTATGTGTCTCCTCCCAGATCCAATGAAGCTCCCAATACCTCAGGAAATCCTGCTGGTGGAGCTGAGGATCCTGATATTCTAAAGAACATGTCTAGCTTTCTTGAAAGATATACTAAGAAGGTTGATGACTTGGAGGCTCAGCTAACAGAAACAAGAAATGAGCTTAAGGAAACCAAGCAGACTCTGGGTGGTGCTCTGGTTAAATTGCTTAAAAGGGTGACAGATTTGGAGGTTAGGCTCAACAAGAGGAGGAGCAGAGTTGTAGTTTCTGATACAGAGGAGGAACAGGATACAAAGAGGATCAATATTGATCTGGATGCACTACATGTTTTGGCCTCTGTTTCCTTAGGAGAGATTGCAGCTTAGAAAGATCCAGCAGTTCAGGTGTTTAACAAAAGAAGGACTAGAAGGAGGAATTATCTAAATCTTAATGTGCTCAAGACGAGCTCTGTGGATCCTCCTGGTACTTCTATTGCTGCTGATCAAGTGCAACATCCACCTAAACCCATTTCTACTGATAAAGGTGTTGAGGATATGGTTTCTTCTGATGCTGCTGAGAATCGTGTTTTTTCTAATAGTGTAGCTAATCCTGTAGACGAGCCTATACCTGCTGCTACTTCCTCCATTGCTTCTGAGATACCGACATCCATTCCTTCTGATCCCAAGGTTACTTCTGAAGATGTTCATATCAGTGTTTCTTCAGTAGATAAAGGGAAAGCTCTAATGGTTGAAGAGGAAGTGGATCCTGCTGCTATCAAGGCTGAAGAGGAGAGGCTTTTTAGGCTCTATGAACTTGAAAAGGGTGATAGGGAAGTATCAGATAAAGTTCAAGCCTCATATGATGCTGAAGTTCTAACTCATCCAATTCCTGAGATCACACCTGAGAGAATGAAAGAACTGGATGAGGCTGCTTTACACTTCATTGATGCCACATGGCAATCCATTGTGGCTGGAGCTACATCTAACACATCCCTTGCTCAGGCTATCTTGGGTGGTGCTTTTGACTCAGATAATTTTGCTACTAATTTGATGGCATTGGCTAATAAGAGGAAGAGAGCAGATACAGAAAGGAAAGCTAAAGCAAAAAAGGGATAGACCTCCCACTCAAGCTAAACAACGAAAACATATGAGGGAATTTGTGAAGAATACCAATTCTGCTGTATACAACAATGGATGGTCTATGGCCTATGTGAAATATTTGACAGATGAACAGTTGGTGGTAGAGTATAACAAAATTCTCAAACAGTTGGAAAAGGATGGTCTTAACCCATATGCAAGGATGAAGAGACATCAACCTTCATTGGAAGGACCTGAAGTGAAGAGATTGAAGTCTACTGATCCTTCTGATGAGATCCTACTTAGCACAACAGATGTTGGTATTCATGCTGAAGAGATTCCTAAGCAGCATCCTACACCTGTTGAGAAGCCTACTACATCTTCAACTCTTTCTGCTGATGCATCTAAGGTTGATTCTTCTGAAGGCGTTCCTGCTACTGAGCCTAAGAGCATTCCCACTGATAACCTAGGTGTGGATTCTTCTTCTAAGCCTCAGGTTGTTTCCACTGGTGTTGATCCAAATGTTCTTTCTGATGTTGTCCATCCTTGTTCTACTGAGAAGGATACATATGTTTCCACTGATACACCTCAGCCTGAGTCTACTGATCCTAAGGAATGTGCTAAATCATCAGATGTTAACCCAGTGATTCCTACTCCAGATGCTCCAAGCTCTAACATTCCTTCTCCTTCCTCCTCAACTGGTGGAAGACGAAAGAGTATCGCAAAGAAGAAGAGCTCACAGATTCTTGATCTGAATGTTATTGATAGTTCATTCATCACAGTTGCTGATATTTGTGATGAAGAACCAGTTTTATGGTCTCTCTTAGATAGATGGGAACTTACATAATTCATGGGTGGCAAGGTGAATACAATCTATAGAAGAGATGGGCCATTCAAGCATTTTACCTTTATGAATGAGATACTTCATCTAGTGGATAGACAGGATCTTATAAAGTTTTATGGATTGGTCTCTAACTATTTTGATGATCATCCTGCCTCTGATGTCGGTCTTCTCTTGCTGGGTGATTTACATGTCTTGTTTGACTCTACATATCAGGATGGAAAAGGGTTCCCTGTTTGGGATAGTCAGGGTGATTAGATTTTATGGGAATGGAAGTTTTATCCACTGGCTAATGTACATGTGTTGCACACTGTAAGTGGTCATTATGTGTATATGTTCTCGGATTTGCAATATCCTTTATCTATGCAGGTTATGACTCAAATGTTAAAGCATCAGCCGGTGCTTACTTCTGAACCTGTTGGCAATGATATGCTGCATGCAGAGCAGTTAATCAAACTTATCAAGGATCGAATTCGTGCTGCTAATGCTGCTGCCACATCTTGAGACTGGTATTCTTGTTGTATATTCTTTCTTTTCTTTATTTATGATTGAAAAAAAATGTTTTGTATATACTGTGTGTTTACAAATTTTCATCTCTAAGGATCATGTTGTATAGTTGTGTACCATATATGGTAATCAACTCACCATGTCTTTGTCAAGAAAGAGTTGACTCACCATAGGGGTACGGCTCTGGTGGGCATTCCTCAAATCCGTTGATAGTTGCTGATTTACTAAAAGTCAGAGGGTTCTCAATGTACCCTGGTCTCACACACCAAACATTGGCTACTCCATGAGAAAATGGCTCTGGTAAAGAGATTATTCCCAACATCTTGTCTCTTATTGTGTTTAAAAAAATGCTTTTCATATGTATATATTGCTTGTCTACTAATTTTCATCTCTGAGGATCATGTTGTGCAGTTTTGTATTGTCCCACCTATGGTTCTTAACTCACCATGTCTTATATGAAAAAGAGTTAACTCACCATGGGGGTACGGCTCTAGTGGGAGTCCTCAAATCCGTTGATAGTTGCTGATTTACTAAAAATCAGAGGGTTATCAATGTAACCTGGTCTCACACACCAAACATTGGCTACTCCATGAGTAAACGGCTCTGGTAAAGAGATATCAAATCCATTGGATGGTTGACAATTTGCCAATAAATTGTATGGTGCTCAACTCACCATGTCCTCATAGATGAAGAGTTGGCTAGCCCACAAGTTCATGGCTTGTGGTAAAGGCAGTGGAATACCATGACTAGTCCTGAGTTAACGGCTACAGGTAAAGACAAGTCAAATCCGTTGATGGCTGTGATGGTTTGCCAAAAATCATTAGGGTTTTCCAACACACCGTTGATTTACGTTCTAAGTGTTGGACTGGTTATTGGTTCGCCAGGGTGATGTCATAATTCCACTAAAGAACCAACTAGCCCAAGAGTGAGTAGCTACTTGGTAAAGGCTCATTAAATCTACTCAGGTTACTGTTGTAGTTGGATTCTGATGCTGCTGCATAAGAGCTGCCGATGGATCTCTGTTTGTTAATGCTGATACTGGTAGTTCTAGGAGTTGCTGCTGGTTCATTTTGTTGCTTCAGTTGCTGTGGTTCTCAATCCTCTTGCACGTTCAAGATCTATCTGGAAACTTGAAGTTAACGTGGTCAAATTCAAGTTTAGGGGAGGATTGTTAGGAATTATTGTAATAGTGGGTTCTTGCTGATAAGGATTCCTGCTGATAGTTTTAGTATTCCTGCTAATAGTACAGTTACTGCTGACAATTATTATTGTTTCTGCGGATATGTAGTTTCCATATTATTAGTATTTAGTTAGGATATGCATGAGTTAAATTAGGAATAGATAATGTATATCTTTTACGTGTTTTGTAAGCTGCAGAATTAGGGTTTCTTGTAGTATAAAAGAAACCTGCGGCTAGGGTTATGTACGCTTGTCAATAACATTGTTAGTAATTCAATATAGATCTATAGAGGATTAAGTATTTTGTGTTTATCGTCTTCTTAATTCTTGTGTTCATATTCGGCGTGGACATAAGTCTAGTAAAGGTTCTTCATAGTTTGCTTGTGATTACACATGTTTACTATACATTCATTAAGGCTCCTAAGATCTATCTGGGATTGATCCAATAACAACCACCCTCGGGGTGTCTCGTTGTGACCTGACGCAACGCGGAAACCATGTCCTTTAAAGGTGTAACTTTGGTGACTCGAAGCATCCCAAACTACTACGCCTTTGGGGAATTCTATATGATCACTGAACATATAACAATAATGACTTTAACAAATAGTTCGACTAGTGATTCATAATAGCTGGGTACTATCCAACTTGAATACTTGGCTTATATTCTTGTGGTGAGGGGCTGTACAAGCCAAATCAGGAATAAGCGAAACAAGTACCATTCGAGTGGCTACTAATACTAGTCGAGACACAATCTGAATAAGCCAAAAGATAAGCAAACAAATAAGTCAAATAGCTAGAAGATAAGCCGGAAGTCAAAACGAGCCGAAATTAAAATGGGAAGACAAGCTATGCAAGTTTCATAGCATATGCTAAGACCATGCTAATCGGTCTAGCTAAATCACAGCCGAAAACATTTAAGCCGAATTCAAAGTTAAGTTTTATAAGTAAATCGACCCTACGAAAATCGACCCTACGAAACTCCCAATACTTACAGTCGATTGGTTCAGGACTCAAATCCCAATTTGACCAATTACCAATTTAATTTGAATGTAAAGTTCAGGTTATCCTTTTCTTGGTTCTTGTCAGCCGTACACCAACAATAACTCCATTTTTAACTTTACCAATTTTACTACCAATATTGCAATATCATTACTACATCCAATAATTAATAGTAATCGACACCAACAATAAATGTAAAATTTGAATTACAATTTAATGTACTTACAATCCAAAAACAATAATAAGGAATGTGTTCTTACTATGAACTCAATTAGTGGTTGAGTAGCTATGAACACCGAAAACTCACAAACTCAATTGGAGGAGACTCAGGACGAATTAGAACAATTAAACTCTTGAGATAGCTTACTTATACACTTAATTACAAAACCCCCAACTCAATTTTGAAGAGCCCTAATTCTTGGAACCCTAATTTTAAGTGTTTGAGTGTGATAAGTGAGGAACCTGTGAAAGATTTCATCTTATCTATAGATGGAAACAAGGAATGGAGTTTCTAGTCTTCCATGGTCTCTTTTGTAGGCACTATCCTTCTTTGGCTATAGTCACTTTCTCACAGCCGCGCCCCCAACATCTTTACGTGATAACTATGGAGATAGGGTTCTTTTGAAGGGTGGTGGTGGGATACTTTTGGGGTTGACCATAAAAAGGGAAGGAAAGTACCCATTGTTGTGTTTGTGTTCTGTGTATGTCGACAAAATAGGAGGGAGGAGAGACAGTAGGGAGGCGTGGGTTAGAGTAGGAGGATAAGGTTTTCATTTTGTTTTATTATTACTTACGGTATTAACTGTACTCCGTGTTTTGTCGAGTTTATGTGTAAATGTACCTTCCCGGTACCCGAAAAATATAAAAGTTATATTTTCCGAAACATTTTTGTAAGTGTAATAATATATTATTATTATTACGTAGAAATTTGGTTATAATTGTTTGCCGTTACAAATTTGGTGTCGGTATGCGTGCGGTGCCGTGATTTTCTAAATTCACGAGATAACCTCTCGTTTACTCTTGTAAATTATTAGTGAATGGTAAAATGTGTATATTTCACTTATCTAAGTATTTATTTTTAGTTCTGTATGTTACTGCGTGCTGCAGTGTGCGGGATAACTTCCCGAAATAATGGATTAAGCTTATATATGCTTAAATTTAACTTGGACAATAATAAATTCCACATTTACTATATAGATACTTAGTGGACAAGTATCGTGTGTGCGGTGTCTTATTTTTAAAGAAACGAGATGGCCTCTCGTTTTTAAATTTAAATATTGACATCTGTAAGTAAATAACCGATTTGATTTTTCTGACGTAATAAATATTATTATAATAATCCAAAATTTTATGGGTTGTTATAGTCTACCCACTTTATAAGAGATCCGTCCCGGATCTTAGTTTACGTTACCCGATAGAGTGTTGGGAAAAAGGTGAGGGTATTTGGAACAAGTTTTGAATTTTCCCTAGGTTGTTCTAGGGTTTCCCCTTTGGGTATGGGTACCTAGGTGTTATGCTAGCAGCACATCCTCTATCTGAGGTGCCATGATTTTCTGGGGTAGGTTCATTGGGTGAAAGTTCTAATTCTTGATGTTATGAGGTTTCACTATTTTGTTAGTGTGGGCACCTCTAACTTCTCATAGTCTTATCAAAACATACCCATTTATGATGTTTAATGATTCTGAAGTATATGGGTTGATTCTTAAGATTTGCTATGGGTTTGTGTGTTTTATTCTTTAAAGGGTGAAGAAACATTTGTTTTCGAAATTTTCTTTTGAATAAATGTTTACACAAGTTTGACTAAGACCAGATTTCAAAATCGATAATTTGTAAAAATGATACATTTTCAAAAGATTGTAAAACCGGTTCTTAATTATGGTGTGTATAAGAAGGTTTTGCGAAACTTTTAGTGTTTCAGCCAGCATTTTGTCTCATTTTTAATGAGGGATTTGGGAAGTATTATTATAGGATTTTTAAAGGGGAATCCTCAAAATTTAGAAACTATATTGTAGCAAGGGTGTGTAGCAAGATATAACATTTACCCATAGCTACGAGTAGAGTTTAGTTGTCTAAGTTGGGTATGGTTAGAGGTTTAGTAGTTGGTGAACCTCATTGTTTTCTATGGTTTTAGGTAGAGGTGTGGGATACATCCCTAGGTTAGGCTTAGTTACCAAGGAGAACATTGGTCATTTCTGTTTATGAGGTATTAACTTAAAACGCTTTTCGAGGGAGTAAGTAACCAATAGAGTGGTTCTAGAATAATTTTCAAAGTATTAAGAAACACTTTAGAGGTAGTAGTGAGATTGTAGTTTACTTTATGGTGAGATGGTATGGTGGTAATTTGGTTTGTAGAATAATTCACAAAGTGATTCATAAGGTATTTTGATTATAATGGTTTGTGGGATAATCGGAAATAGTTTGTATGGCAACTCCTTTATTTAGTTTGTAGGAGTAAAATAAGGTAGGCACTATTATTCTTAAGAGGTGGGTGGAGCTTCTAGGTATTTAATTCTCAAGGTAAGGTGTAAAGTTTTCAAGTTTATGTGGGGTTATAGGTCATTTATCGTGCCTTTCTAGATTTGCCAAAGGTTTATTGTTCTTTTTGTTGCCTATTCCCACTAGAGGATCTTTCTCATAGGTGTTTTGGAAGGTTTCTCCTAGAATGGCTTGGTTAGTCCACGGAATGTAAGGTTTGGGGTAGGAGTGACTATAACATAATCCGATTGTGATATGGAAATATTCTATATATGAACATAACGTTTATGATTAAGAATTAGTGTGACGTCATTGCGTGGCTTATGATTAAGGATTAGTGTGACGCCAGTGGGTGGCTTTAGTGTAACGCCAATGTGTGGCTTTATAAGATGTTACATACTTGTTTATCACAAATATTATCATTTTCTCACTGGACATAACGCTATTATAATTATCCTAAGTATTGCAAAATTCACCTCTAAGTCGGACATAGGTGATCAGGCTATGTCCCACTGTCCCTGGTTGAATATAGGTGATCAATCTATATTCAACCGAGGTTCAATGAATTTTGAAATACTTAGCTTAGTTACGCTAGTCATATGGCCCAATACTTTTAAAGGTTGTCTTGAAGGATTAGAACAATTATTCTCTTTATGTGAGGGAAAAGGTGTAGTGCTGTGATAAGTAAATATATGATAGGGAAAATAATTATAACCTATAATGAAATTAGGTGAGCGGTGATAAAACATGTATCTTATCAAGTATGATCTCAACAGGATCATAAGTGAGGCATCGGCTTGGCGAGGAGGACGTGTCGGTCATAGGGTTAAGGTTTTGTAAAAGTGGTTATAGTCTAGGTTTTAAAATACCCAGTTCTCTATAACTTAGGCTTTGATGCCAATCTGAACACCCCTAAATGGATCAGCGGAAGCACACAAGTATTGTGGTGCTACTAAATTGATACCACAACATAAGCATAGAACAACTGATTTTCATAAAGAAACTTTTACTCATTCTTAAAACAATGTTTACATTATTGATTGGTGCGGAAAAAGGCCCATAATAAAAATGTGGTCCCAGTACATAAATCAGAATCGTCTATCACCATGCCATGCATTTGCCTTGCGCCTCCAAAGATAAGTTATCACCTCAAAACCTAAAGATACATGCTAAAAAGTGTCAACACGAGGTTGGTGAGTTCATAGGATTATTTAAATGGCATTTTAGTATACCATTTAACATTTGGTTTTGATGCTCATTACGTCTTGCATAATGTCATAAAAATATATGTTTACCTTATATAAAAGAATTTCATTAGTGGACCATAAGTAGGGTATATGTACATTACAACGAATATAATGTCATATATTGAATCTATTACGCTAGCACTAAGTTCATGCAACCGAAGCTACGACAGTTTCTGTATGCAAAATGTAGTCATACAAATAAGGAGCCCATGGCGAGTGTTTATCCCAATACACTCGGTTCCGACATGCTATATGTTTCGCCTTGACACAAGCGGAGCCAACCGAACAGATGAGTCACCCCCAATAGATCTATTTATAACATTTCGCGCTTCCCAGTAGGAATTGACAGTTCATAAAAGGGCAATGTGGGATCTAAGGACTTAGGCTAAGCTGCGTAATATTCTAAGTCAAGTATTTTGGTATGGTCCATAAAACATCTATGTGTGATGTATCTTTAAACATGTCAATCATAAAGCATAGTATGCATGGAAATGCATAGTTTCAATAATTAAAATCATTTAAGTAAAATGAGCATGTATCTTCCCCCAAAACATGTATAAGACAGATTAAAGTAGGGGCTATGAAACTCACCTTGGCCATTAGTAGTCCAAAGGGAGATGAACAAATTAGTGGTAGTGCACGGCTCCGACACGCAACCTAATTTAGTACGGAAACTTTAGTCTTTACTCATGTTTAAGACTCGATAAAGTTTAACTAACTTTATAAATTTTTTAAATGGTTGTGTTGTTGTTGTTGCTGCTTATGTGGCATCATTTATCTTAAAACAATATACAAAGATTTGGGTAAATTTCGGCTTATGAGGGTATGACATGGAAGGAATCTCGAAGAAGGAATTGCGAATTTGGTTCCATGATGACCAAATGTTAATATACGGAAGAATATTAAGAGCGAATGAGACCGAATGATGACATCCAGAAAGAAAAGTACATATATTATGAGATGTATACGGTGTGAATGAAGGAGATTTGTATATATATATATATATATATATATATATATATATATTACGTGTACATATATATATTTTCATGTCATTTAGTATCTTAGGATAAATGTATCTAGAAAACTTAAGTATAACATATCTTGTATATATTCGAAATATTAAAATCTCCGTAAGTTTCAAGATATATATATGATTCCCTTGCATTCGTTTGAAATAAGTGTACTTATTTTAAAAGAAAAGTTTAGCATTAACTTATTGTAAATACAATTTGTACTTTAGAAATTACAATGTAAGTTTTGATATATTCACTCTATTTACTATTGTTAAAACATGATATGTTGCCATAGATATATTTGTCGAAAGTTGGGCATGTCCCGGATGTATATTTTATGTACCCGAGGTGACTAATGTCAAAGTTTATATTAGATTTTATCAATTTTATTGCCCGGTTTTAGTAGTCGAAAGGGTATGTTTACAAGTTTTTATTGAGAAGTTTGTCAAATAGATGCATGTCCCATTTTAGGATTAAGTTTACAATACATTGCGAGTCGCAACGAGATAAAAAAAAAACGAGTCGACACATGACAAAACAGGAACGACTCGAGACGATCAAATTAGCCAAACGGACCCGCGAGATAAACTGGGCTTCGGCCCAGTCTGCTATACGCACAACCTATTATTAGTACATTTTCTGTGCTTGGGCTAGTTTAAAATCAACTGAACGCACCCTAACTAAACGGATGGGCTTCACGGCCCAAACTACTATCAAACACACTCTTTTTCGGATTGGGCCTAGGCCAAAAATATTTTTACACTTAAAACGTTTCAACCTGTGAGAATTTTGGTAGTAGATTCTCACTTTCAGTTTTTGTACATATTTTGATGCAAGGGAGTGTTCACAGCTCTAGTACAAAGCATACTCAACATAACTCCATTGTCGCTCGGGACTCTCGTGAGCCTTTTACGAGCGTTCACACCCTTCGGGGTGTTCTTTCGTGACACGAAGTAAATCAAACAAAAAGGCTTCGACTGGGCACAGTCAACGACATAAACATGTATTTCTCGAGGACCAGTGATAGGCAACGTGACAACCACCCTCAGGGTGTCTCGTTGTGACCTGACGCAACGCGGAAACCATGTCCTTTTAAGGTGTAACTGTAACACCCCAACCCGGCAAGGGTAGAAGTGTCACATTCTTGTGTCATATCAGAACATACAAATTTACAAGCGGAAGTCTTAAAGAATAAAGTACCAAGTCATATAAATCGATCCAAAATGTCAATAAAATGAAATGAAATATTGAAACAATTGCTCTTCAAAATAAGTCTGAAAGATAATAAGGTAACTAGGGTCGGTCCACTCAGATACTCCAACTCTCAGCCCATCAAAGCCCATCTTCAAACCTAAACCTAAACCTGCCGCAGGAAAAGAAATGCGCGAGCTTAAAAGCCAAGGAACAGATATAACAAAAGGAAAGCTAAACAAAATCAGAAATGCCAAGTGAAACAAGGAAGCTGATAACAAGGTCGAACGATGAGATGAGAAAATGAGTCAATGAGGATCCTGCAGAAACACAATTATACAGATGTCCAGAAAGAACAGCAATCAAGGAGAACACAACAAGCAACGCATCCATAACATATATATAATCACATATAAGCAAACAAACATACAAGCACTGAAACCAAATCAAGCATAGCAGACGTCGCATCCACACAACATAAGAATAACATGAAATCAATTCAGGAAAATCAGAATATAAATAAGCCAACAAGAAAACTAAAAGCAAGGGAAAACAATTAGGAAGTGAACATGGCAATCCCACAAGACAAATAACCCACAGTTAATAACATAACGGTATCATAACAGATATAAGTATGGCAAGTCGACAATTAGCAATAAGACACCAATGGATAATGTGACAACTCGTAATTTCAGGTCATTTTACAAACTTTGAAAATTTTCACTATTCATCTGGGGAATTTACTATTCACTGGTTACTATTCATCATTTTACTATTCATCGTTTTTGAAGTCGATTTGATATTTTGAAAGGGTATTTCAAAATTTTACTATTCACAAAACACTATTCATTCCCGGAGAAAATCACTATTTATGAGTCACTATTCATTATTTTACGTAAACTAGGTTTACGAGTATCAAATTTGCGTAACCTTAAGGGTTTAGCTGCGAATTCATGAACATTTCATATAGATTAGATTTACTCTACATATCATTAGCAACATGATCATCATATTAGTTCATGCATGAATTTGCATTTTTCATTAAACGTTTATTTTCCTATTAAATAAACGCTATCGCGTAAACATTTATTTTGAATATTGATCCGACACTTCTAAAAATAATCCTAATATATTTTTATACTCATTTTAAGTCTATAAAAATTATATTATTAGTTTACCCGATGTTTTCAATTTATTTTGTATATAAATTGTTATATATATATATATATATATTTACGACGGTTTTCGTAAATTCAACACGATAAATATTTATTCACTCAATTCTTGCAAGAAATGTATTTTTATAATTTTTACGGCTTCAATATATTTTATTTTGTTCCGTTAAAATTTATTTTTAGTTAACGCTACACTAAATACCTATTTATACCTACAAATCACACATTTTATTTACACTTAAATACTTTAACTCATTAAAAACTACACCTCAACCCCCCCTAATACCCAAGGCCGGCCACTTCCACATCCCCCCCATGAGTCATCATGTTTCCTAAATATCTTGATCACTAGATATTTACTACTACAATATTATCCTAAATATTATCTAATAATACATACAAACACATACTCAAAAGGTGTAAACTAGCAAATCCTCTCTTCCATTTCTTCCTTGTGGACCGGCCATCTCAAGAAACACAAGAGAATCCATGATTTTTCAAGGTTCAAGTGATTATCAAGCACATGTAGTGATCTAGTATAGGTTTTGAAATAAAAACCTCATGATTTATTTAAGTATACTTTGCTCAAAACTCTTCAATCCTTCAAGTAAGTGTTCTAATATTTTTTCATAATCTTTCATACTCTTACTTGATGTATTTTTATGTTTCTTTTAGAAAAACATGCATGAATTCCATGATCCATACCACTTTTTATTGTTTTTAAGTGTTATAAATATATATTCATCATCCTATAATTACTCCTTGAAACATATCACTTTTGGTGATGTCTAGGAACCCATGACACCCTAAGAAGGTGCATGGTAGGATTAGAATAGCTTCGGCGTTGGTTTCAATTGGTTAGAATAGGTTTTGCGCGAGAAAAACTCATTTCGACAACTTTATTTAAAGGTCTGATCATACTTTTGAATTCTGGAATTTTCGACATATTGTAAAAAATTTTGGGCTAGATATTTGGAAAATACAATTTAAAACGAAAACGTGGCCGCTTGAATGGGTTAAAACGGAGTTATAACGAAGAAGTTATGCTATTTTCAAGTTTAACGACGAAAACTATTTATTTCAGAAAATTCAGCATGTTGTTTTACCTTTTTACGAGTCAAAAATGGGTCTTAAGCGTTATAAAATGTGTCGACTTATCAAAAATATATTAGTATAGTTTAATACGAAGCTAAGGACATATAAAACGTAAAAAACGGACTTGTAACGATTAAATTACACGCGTTTTAATAAAGTTGCCGTAACTATATTAAATAAGCAAAACTAATATATTTCTATTAGACAAACATTACGGCCACAAATGACCATGTTGAGGGTCGTTTTTAACATTGATGTATTACTTTTTATAACATGATGTCTTCTAGTAAAAGTAAGCTTGCCTAACATATTTTCCAAAATGTCCAACCATTCGTCAAGCGAAGTTGTAACGAAAAAAATACGGTCACTTAAACTTTGCCGAAAACCACCCTTAAACAATATTTTGGACACAAGTACCGTACTTTACCAATGTTTTTCTCCATGATCGAGACCTCTACGATAAAAACTTAAATGCTAAAACTTTGAGATAATGATACAAGCTTTCCAAAACCGTTGAGTTTGTTTCCTAACACTCGATGTGCACCATTTTACGACTAGCTTTTTAAGGCCATTTAGTCACTTTCATGAAATTGTCAAATGACATTATTTTACGACGAAAAGTTATAATTTAATAATAAATCACAAAATGACCATCGTAGGATATCATTTCAACGTAAATACTTGTAAAGTATTTTCTAATATGACGAGATGTCATAAACATATATTTCGACGATAAACATTATTTTCAAATGTACAAGTGGTATGGATATCATATGAGTTGCATGCACGACATTGTTTCATGATTTACATTAGAACATATCATTCATAATAGGTCACGGTCAGAGGTTGCGCCTCATTTCAGTATTGCCATTATATCATCATTATCATTACAACAGGTGAGTTTTCATAGCCCCGATTTATTCAAGTTTATACTTATTTCAAACCTACGGGGGAGAATACATTGCACATCATTTTTATTACGATACCAAGTATATCAAATTCATTACATTTCTTAAGTTACTTCATTGCCAGTTAAATGTTCCCATTTCATAAATCATGAACCGTTAATTTCGGAAGAAGCTAGGGTGAGTGGATAGATCTATTGAGGGTGACTCCTCCATCCGTGTTGGTAGTTCCAACTGGTCAACGGATGCATTTCATTTCTTTATCATTATTGAGTTGTTTGGCAAAACAATCTGTTGGGGCGAACATCATGAACAGTCAGCTTCGGTGTCATGTGCTTATAGCAATTGTAACATTTTTATGTGACATATTTGTCATACATGGCCTATACTTGTGGTAGTCGTATAAAACGTTTTACATGAACTCTATGAACTCACTCAACCTTTGTGTTGACACTTTTAGCAATGTATTTTCAGGTAACTAAGGCATTCACTTCATGGCATGCATGAGGACTTATCATAGAGTCGCGGTGACGACGCGTCACACATGGATTTATACATTTTTAAAACATCGTTTGACTTGTACCAAACTTATTTTTCCGCACATGTTGATTTTCATTTGGGACCTATCTTTGTAACTCTGATTGTTTTATTAAATCAAACGATGTTCTTTTCAAACGACACTTTAGGTCGTTCAATATAACTATGATTGTGATGCTATGACAGCATTCCCAGGAATTCCATTTCCGCTGCAAAACAGGTAATTTGGGGGTGTGACAGATTGGCATCAGGGCTTCGGTTATAGAGAACTAGGTTGCATCATTGACCCTAGACTATACTACATCATCATAGCATCTCATCATTTCATCATAAGTGCATAGTCACTATACATGCGGTTTCATAAGCACATTTGCGAGTTATTTCTTTCATTTCAAATCGATTGTCACAATTAATGCCTTCAGATACCCATCCCATCATACTCACATCACTTTGACATGGAGAATGCACTGTCATTCCCTATCACAATTTTAACATCAGTTGACTCAACACGATAACTCAGATGATGGACTGAACCCTTTTAGGAGGACGAAGTTGAACCTACACCATCACGATCACCATTGATTCACTGTAGGATCAGGACAGTTTTATCATTCTGTAGGACAGATCATACCATTTAGTAGGACTTACAAGCTTAGTCCTAGTGGACCTATTAGTCATACATTTGATTTGCCGCTTGGGAAGCATGCATGATTTGACACACCACTACCATCTACCACTAAGACTACAGAAACTACACTATCTTATAGATTTAATGACTGTGAGAGTTTCAAAGCTGTTGTTATTAGACAGCCTACTGCTCCTACACTTGAGACATGATTAGACTACCAACAGGAACAGATAATAGGTACCTTTCAATCTAATGTAATCTTCATCCCTTATTAACTCCACGTTAATCACAACCATCCAACAAATCTTATTTCATGTTATTTTGCTATTACTTTATAACATTATTTCACTTAATTTGATTTCAAGCTATTCTACATCATCTTAGAAACATTGTTTCATAAAGTTTTAAAACAAGTTGTTTCGTTACCACCCTATCAATTGGCTTTCGGTCATTTTATCAACTATTTAATACCATCATGCGAAACAATTTTCATGTTACTCTGAAAAAATTATTGAGCCATTATCTTACAAAACAAAACGTTGAATACCATCTAAAACTTTGGAGAAACATAATACCATTTTAACAAAACCAAGTATCACATCATTTGTCCTCGATTATACATGGCCTGATCACCTATGTATAATTTAGGAAGAATTATGTCATGAAAACAATCTTCTCTCAAAAGCAAAGCTTTGTATTAGATAAAATTGTTCATAAACATTTCTTTTGTTAACACTCTATAGTAGCCTACGCCATTCATCCCTCACTCAACCGATAAGTTAGAATTTGACGAGTGACCTTTTTAGGAAAGGCTTCCTATACAATCTATGGGGAGGATTCCTCGATACAAGAAAACAATGAAAGCATTCTAGGACTACCAACAAGGACTAGAAGTATATAGTAAGATGTTTCAAAACTCAATAAAAATCTTAAGACATCACGAGAAATCCGAAACACTAATTTGGACTAGAAGCCAAATTATATCATTTCAAAAGTACTAGCTAGACCGAGTTACAAGATTTAGTACGAAGCAAATACACACTAAGCAACACTATAGGGATAAACCAAGTCTTCTAACTGAGACTACAGAACATTTCACTAAACATGGCCTCAACAATATGTGAACTTCCCTACAATGAGTTTCCTTTAAAGGAAAATTTGGTTAAATTAAGGTTATCGATATAAACTTCCCCTAAGGCATTATGTTCTCTAGAAATTCCAGTAACCTCACTTCATATCAAGAGATAAAGGTTTGAACATATCGGACAATCAATGACTCTCCATCTATAAGTGAAATTAGAACAAACATTTTTCGACATTGTATGAGTGTATCTATTTTCTTGCTAAGCATGATAACAATATAAGTGATGAAATATTTTAGAAGCACTCAATATTGGGACAAATCTTGAAAATCAACCACTACACCACATCACTTAAATATTTAAGGTTTTGTGACTTGACAACATATAGCATGGAAACACTTCGATAATTAAACAATAAACATTTTAGTAATGGGGACTAAGCACCTTAGGCAAGTAAGACTCAAGTAATGACATTCGCTAGAACGAGAAACGCGAGGAATCAAAACTGTTACCTATAATATATTCTTTTCAATAAGGTCCTTTTCGACAGATTTAACATTTTGAAATTTGACACGAGACACGTGGTATCAATTCCAGTTGTACTTATTATAAGCTATTCGATTCACCATAGGCTTCTGACAATCATATCAAGATTCCCATGGAACCTACTAGGACATGATTACCACCTATTACCCTCAGCTCAATGGTCAGAGCGAGAGAACAATTCAAACATTACAAGATATACTCAAGGCATGTGTGATATTCTAGAAATGATTAGGCAAATCATTTTACATCGAACAAGTTGCTTTACAACTATAGTTAGTACATGAACATATTGACTACACCAATTGTGGCACTCTATGGGTGAGGTGTCAATCACTTATTCACTGGTCAAAATCAGAAAGTCCAACTCACTAGCCCATGACTTATTCATGAAACAACAAAGAAATCGTACAAATCAAGAATCAGTTACAAGCGACAACAAATAGCTAGATAAGCTACGTCGATATACGACCCAAAATATTGGAGGTATGTTCCATAAGTCGCAAACCATTAGAATTTCAAGTTGGCAACAAATTTATGTTCAAAGTCCCGTCTTGGAAAGGCGCGGTATGATTCAGAAAAACATTGGACGACCCAATGCCACTCAAATACCCTCATCTTTTCACAAGTAACACTGTAGAACCTAACATGGACTGAATTCCTTTTTGGATGGGCGAATGTGACAACTCGTAATTTCAGGTCATTTTACAAACTTTGAAAAATTTCACTATTCATCTGGGGTTTTTACTATTCACTGGTTACTATTTATCATTTTACTATTCATCGTTTTTGTAGTCGATTTGATATTTTGAAAGGGTATTTCAAAATTTTACTATTCACGAAACACAATTCATTCCCGGAGAAAATCACTATTTATGAGTCACTATTCATTATTTTTTCATTAAACGTTTATTTTCCTATTAAATAAACGCTATCGCGTAAACATTTATTTTGAATATTGATCCGACATTCCAACAATAATTCTAATATTTTTTATATCATTTTAAGACTATAAAAATTATATTATTAGTTTACCCGATGTTTTCAATTTATTTTGTATATAAATTGTTATATATATATATTTACGACGATTTTCGTAAATTAAACACGTAGTACTACTAACCCCCGACTCATCTATCCCGACATGGTTCCAAAATACAAAATGACTCGACCGATTTTCCCGCGAACGCCTTTAAACTTACCCCTAAGAGACCATGCTTAAACCATTTGATAATACTTATATAGTCACGCATGCAAACATTCCTTCTTAACAGTTTATTACGAGACATGCAACTGATTATTTCTTTTTAGGGGATAATTCATATAACATATGATAGCTAGAGTTTCTTGCTTGTTGGTTTCAGAAGATGCTTAAGTACCATTACCTATATACTACTCGTTATACATATAAACGATTTTATGTGACAGTTAGGCTCGATACGAAAATAAATAACATGACCAAGGCATGCAAGAGTGGGTCGAAAACAGGTTATGGGTCGACACTTAGGTTCAAACAGTAAGAATATGGTTCTATCTTATACATTCCATTCTTTATTTAGGTGCTTACTACATGATTTCATGTTACCAACTTACTGTTTAAGTGAATCTTTTATTTAACGTATGTATGCATGGCAAGTGGATCGAATTATGTATACCTATCATCTTTTATTTTTTTGTGATCATGGTTTAACACTATGAGATGAATGGTTACTATTTTTTTTTTGTTTATTTGAAGCTTAAGCATGCATTCTTATGACTCCACATACACGACTGAAACAAGAAACAAGGAAGAAATTTTGAATGGAGTTTTGAGGATGCAAACCTTGTAGTGAACGAACAGCAGGAAGGAAACAAAGAACCAACGAATCGACTCTCGCGATCACAAACACCTTGAGGCACCTTCCGAACCTCCTTGTACCAGCCTTGTTGTCGAGATGAAGAAAAATATAATGGTAGCCGTCACTTTTATTTGGGTGCTAGGGTTTTATAAATATATTTGGTGATTTGGTTTTATGGAAAAACAATTGTGATCTTTGGCATTATAAGCTTGCCGTGAATGGGATACATACAAAAGGAAAAGCCCACCAATCAAGGTAAATAAAATTGGACCTTCTATATATATGTCAACACGATTTGGTCTCATTCCTCGACTCATACATTGCGTGCTCCTCTAAACTTCCGGCTAGGGACCTTTTCAAGGAAAAAATGTATGACGTAATTTAAACGGGTGTAATTTATTTTAGCGTACGTTATATTTCGTATTACTTTTATTTGTTTGTGATGATAATGGTTTAGATAAATAAGGGACGAAATATTTTAGTAATTAACGTCTTCAAAAGTTCGAGATTGAAGGGTATTTTGGTATTTTTAACGTGTTCGAAAATGTAGGTTTTACAACTCTTTCCCTCTAAAAGAAAATTTTCGTCCTCGAAAATTGAAGTCGCAGAAGTACATGGAGACGTACAAGTTGAGGCAGACATAACAATCCATAGTTTCATACAGATCATAATGATTCCGGTTCCAAAGCGTACAAAACTTATACGTAACAGATGTCGATGAGAATCTCACAAAGAGGTACAGAATTCCAAACGAACAAGAGGATCGACAAATAACGGATATAAGTCATAGTCCATTCACGTACCAACCCTAAGCATTTCCCAAGACGTCGTATGATTTCAACAAGTTCAAATTATGTGATCTCGGTATCATCACGGTGATCAGGCGTCATAATACTTGCATCACATAACAAGTCCTTATTGTCATCATATTCTGTTTCGGGTAATGACAAACCACATAACCAATATCATAACAAAACATATAGCATACAGGTAGCAAGCAACATACCAAAGCAGAGCGGGTACACATACATGCAACATATAAGACATCAAATCAACTTACCATACCACAAAAGAGAGAAGGTCACCAACGTGCTCAAACGGTTTCTCATGGCTCATTACTGACGATCCAAAAATAAAGCTGAGATATCACCAAAATGCTAAACCATAAAACTTCACGATTCAAACCGAGTTCTGAACAAATCAAAGAAAGTAATACCGCTCAAAATCACATAACAAAATATCAACTGTCTCAAAACGCGTGACAAACGAATCTGAGTGACACAAGTCGCGCCAAATCATATGAAGTAGATGAAATTTCTCAGCCACCAGTTGAATCTTGTCTCCGTCTTTGCGCCTTTGGTTGATCCGTCCAGCTCCCTTCAGCAGCAACCTGATGTTTCCAGCAGCACGGCGGTCGGGTGCGACATCTTCTTCACGAACCTCTCCAGCCCAGTGACCGTTGCAACAACGCAGGGTCGGCACCATCATCATCAATTCCACGAGCAGTCTCCACCTAACGATCGGCAGACAGATGTGCGAAGACCAAATAACAAAATTCGGTGCGAAAAGAAGAAGGCCAAATCAGTGAAGACAAACGATTATCAAGGTCGAATCTGAACGACAATCAAACGAATCGGAGAAGATCAGAACAGACAGAAGCCTAGTGTCTACCCAGCCCTCACAGGTCAATCCTAAGGTCAACAAGACGAAACCTGGCTCTGATACCATAATTGTAACACCCCAACCCGACAAGGGTAGAAGTATCACATTCTGGTGTCATATCAGAACATACAAATAAAATTTTACAAGCGGAAGTCTTAAAGAATAAAGTACCAAGTCATATAAATGGATCCAAAATGTCAATAAAATGAAATGAAATATTGAAACAATTGCTCTTCAAAATAAGTCTGAAAGATAATAAGGTAACTAGGGTCGGTCCACTCAGATACTCCAACTCTCAGCCCATCAAAGCCCATCTTCAAACCTAAACCTAAACCTGCCGCAGGAAAAGAAATGCGGCTGAGCTTAAAAAGCCCAGTGAACAGATATAACAAAAGGAAAGCTAAACAAAATCAAAAATGCCAAGTGAAACAAGGAATCTGATAACAAGGTCACAACGAAATGAGAACAATGAGTCAATGAGGATCCTCAGAAACACAATTATACATATATCCAGAAAGAACAGCAATCAAGGAGAACACAACAAGCAACACATCCATAACATATATATAATCACATATAAGCAAACAAACATACAAGCACTGAAACCAAATCAAGCATAGCAGACGTCGCATCCACACAACATAAGAATAACATGCAATCAATTCAGGAAAATCAGAATATAAATAAGCCAACAAGAAAACTAAAAAGCAAGCTTGAAAACAATTAGGAAGTGGAACATGGCAATCCTACAAGACAAATAACCACAGTTAATCACATACCGGTATCATAACAGATATAAGTATGGCAAGTCGACAATTAGCAATAAGACAACAATGGATAATCATAGCCCATGAACATAATTTAAACGGAGGTATCCATAATAAACAGATAATCAACGATTACACTCAAATACGATCACAAGACCAATCAAGGTTCCCATATATCAGTAAGATAACATATATTCAGATAACAACAATAAATCATATAATCGCATCATAAATATCATAGAGGATGAACGGTAATCACATAGAACATGTAACAGTATAATCAAATTCAATAATCATATAATAACCCGGTACGTGAATGGAACGATAATCTGAAGTAACGAAATAAGAGTATGACAGATCAATGCAATGGATTGTATATCATGGTAGTAGAGTGAGTCACATAAGGGTACTGGGTAAGGATAATCAATACAGAGTATGGTGCGTAAAGGAATACAGAAGGTACAATATAGGTATGTCAATAGTGTAAGGTTTGTCAGAAATCCATCCCGAGCCAACAAAACAAATCAATATCAATAGTGGCAATAGTCGCCAATAGTATCCAATAGTAGCCATTGTATTCGGAGGGGTGACCTCGGAATACCAAACCAATAGGAGGGGAGACCTCAGTAACCAATGGAGTAGCTAGCTCCCAGACTGTGAAGACGCGTATTGCACATGACATCATTCACCAGACAGATCATAACATATCAGATAATAGAACAAATCTAGGATGCATCCATACGCCCCTGCAGACGAATAGTGGCCATACAATATATATTGAGCTCATAATCAGATAACAGAAAGGGACGGTGTGGAACATCACTCAATCATACTAGAGTCATGCCATTGGTGCATTAATGACACGACCATGTTACCTTCATGGCTAGGGAAACAATATTTGGCTCGGGTATCAATCTGAAGGGTCAAACAAAGGTCCATAGTGTAGCAATATGTCAGTTATCATAATCAGAGGTTCAATATCAGCAGCTCACAATTCAAAGGTTCATAGCAACAGTCAATATCAAAGTCCAATATCAAAGGTTCAGTATCAGAGGTTCAATAACAGAGGTTAGTAACAAAGGTCCAATAACAGAGGGGTCAATAGCAATGGTTCAATATCAGAGGGTCAATAGCAAAGGAAATCATAGCAATGAAATATCGTAAGCGAACAAAGTCAAAGGATCAAAAAGTCATGAGAAACCCCTACTGAAAAGGGATAGAATATCTGTACCTTAACGCCAATGAAAGGAAAGCAGACGAATGAATGAATACGAACACACAACGTCACGTCTTCTTCAACGAATCTACATGGATTACATTTCG